>OU343033.1:16983754-17406628 GCA_910593735.2 Ectemnius lituratus
TCTTCTCCCTCTGCCACACCCCAGCTCTGGCCAGGAGGCCGAGAGTTATGGTGGCGAGGAAAATTCTGAGTAAGCTCGTAATAAAGGAAGCAGCTCGCTCCAAGGAAACCGCGGGGTTTTCCTTAAAGAGAAACCTTATTGCGCGATTATATTATGTTTAGCCCGACTATCTGCATCGCTGCCGGATAGGCGGAAGGGCGGAACAGCGGGGAATCCCTTTGTCTGTGATTACGATTCAATCTGGCCTCGCCTCGTACCAGTTTCGCTAGTGCAAAAATTGCACGGCCCACTATTGTTGCCTTGGAGCATTGTGCAGACTCGTAGAACCCTTTTCCTCCCCCCCCCCTCCCTCCCCCTTCGCCCGGGCACAAGATTTCCCCAGTAGTTGGGAAAGTCGAGAGTTAGTCTCTGCCGGAATGTTCTCCTCTTTTGTTTACAGAAGGCCGCCTGTAAATAGCGATATTTTCACTCGTTCTGTCAAACTTGGGAAATCAGTCTCTTAACTTGTTTCACCCTTGTTTCTTGCCATTTGCCAAGAGCTTAAGGTGGTTATTGTGTGACAGTAACATCGAAAAGTTTAAGCAGTGTATGAAAAGATGTTCAAATAATATGAGTCAAAATCATTGATCTGGATTCTGGCAAACATAAATGGAAAAAAGCCATATACTTCTCAGTTAAATCCCAAAACACGCCAAATACGAAAAGCTTGGAAATCACTCCAAACTTCCTTTAAATCAAGCAGAGAATATTTTATATTCTTTTTGTAAATGTTTATGCGACGCATTTCTAAAATTTGCAACTGAGAATTGTTTTCAGAACTCTTCAAGACTAGCCAATAAACGGACTTTAATTTTACGATGATTCAAGTCATTATAATTGAAACGAGAAAAAGGGCGAAAGATTGTCATTCGAACTTTGTGCCATTCTACTTAAGCGGAGGGTACACCGACCCTTTCGAAGGAGGACATCAGAGATCAAAGTCTCTTTAATAGAGTGCAATCGTGATAGATAAGACGACGCTCCTCGACTGTGGTCGGCCAGCTACCTTTTCCCTGAAGGACGAAGGTCGCCTGGAGGGCTATAAGGGCCATTGGAAACAATGGTCAGCGGGATGGACGTTGTCTTGATCCGGAAATGGACGTTCCTCTCAGCTGCCGTCGCCCTTTTATCGGCGGCTGTGAGATAGCCGGTCTTTGCTCGCCGTAGCAGAGAAAAATAAGATCGGGGAATCGGCGGATTCTCGCCTAGGCGCTGGATTCCTATCCTCTAACCGTAAGTAATGCCGCAAAGAGATTTCGACAGGAGAGAGAATAAGTGAGAGAAGAGGAAAAGAATAGAAAGGTTGCGGAGAAGTGGGCGGCTACCTCAGCGGATACGTATAAAAGAGATGCTGAGATCCAACACTGAAAAATGAGCCAGCAAACTATCGGGAAGATGCGTACATTGCCCTCATCTCCCTTTCTCTCGATCGGCCTCAACCCTCTTTCGAACCCTCTCTTTCCAACCCCAACCACCACCTCACTCTCCACTTGCAGCTTTTCGACCTTATTTCAAGCGGGTCGGATTCACCGACGGCGGTGGCGGCGGCAGCGGCGGACGGCTGACTCGTGCTCTCGAAATCTCGCCCGATAAGCTTTCCGAAATAAAGCTCTCTCTCCTCTGGCCCCTGCTCCTCTTCAGTTCGCCGGCTGCCGGAAGTGAGCCAGCTGGAGAAAGCACTCACTCTGAGATCGTCGGCCAGCCTGGCGGAGCGAGAGGGAGAGACGTATTTGTTCCACTTTCAAAGATGCCCGAAATGTGCGAGTGATTCATGCGTCGAGAGTAATCTCTTCCGTATCTCTCTTTCTCTTTCTTTCTCTACTTGCCTACGAGTCAGACTCTCTTGGGACGATGAGAAAAAGGAGGATAGTTTCCGGAGGCTTGCGACCGATGGGAAACTGCTCTCGATTGATAGGAGAGTCGATAGAGCGTTGAGATGAAAGAAGAAAGTCAATTAAAGAGTGTAAAGAGATTTCAAGGTACATATGCGTACAGGTTATTTGCTTCCAATGAAAGGTAGGAAAAATGAAACAGTGGACTCAGATGCAAATATGCTGGCTTGTTGAGAGGTAAGTGCGAATGCTTTAACAGGGGGAATTCGAGGGAGGCTGAGAGCGTTGCAGGGGTGTCTTTAGAGAGGAACGATCGAAGGTGGATGCTCGTTGGAAAGTAGGTGGGAAGACAGGTGGAGAGACAGACGGTACGTATGCGAAGAAGAAAAGCGGTGAAGAAAACAGGTAAACGATGCAGCACGCTCGTCTGAATGAGCAACAAGGAGTAAGGTTATCGAATCAAAGGGGGATCCTCTCGTCTCTCGAGCGCATTGCGCTCTTTTCTTTCTTGCCTACTCGTCTACTCCTTTCCGACCCTTTATTCCTCGCTGAGTGTCACTCGCCTCCTTCTTCCATTGATTTCATTCTATTCCAGTTGGCGCTATTCAACCGCAGCACAATGTGTGTGCCTACGTGTGTCTCGCTGAACTCGCGCGATTTAAGCCTGACAAATTCATGAGATGCATCCACTCATCACCGCTGGGATCTTAAGATCTCTCGAGCACCTGCTCTCGACGCGCCTCAACCCCTTTGATTACTCACTGTCGCACTGCGATACTAATTGCTCAGACACCTTCATCATTACCCCCTCTTATCTCACCTCTTGGGACTTCTTGGTAATACGAACTCTTCAAACTTTTCGAAACTATCATCTTGAGAAATATATGGCGTATGATTTACCATTGAAGTTTCAGATTCGCTTTATAGTTTTGTAGCAAAGAAATTGTTGAGTAAAGCTGAATTTTTGGTGTGAGTTTTTTACTGGTTAGAAATTGTAAAAGTTAAGCGGTATATGTATATTAAATCTTTATAGGTATTTGGAATGCTGTCACAAAACCACAGTTATATTTACGATAAGATTTATGTTGATTCTTCGACTATTTGGTATGCTTACTCTACCTGGGTCATATATAATGTGCTTTTAAGAGTTTTTAGTGTGTCTAACTTTTTTTCTAGGGTGAGTCTCTTGCCTTTTAATCATCCCCTTCACACTCAAGTTCCAATTATTTCCATTATTGGTACAGTTTGATATTATAAATAAATGTCAATGTGTGGAAAAGTCAGTAAATACTCCTTTATTTTAAAATTACTCAACACCGTATAATTATACCATTTTCAACGACGTATATCCATCATTGGCGATTCAAAGGCAAGTGAATCACCCTGTATATGAAAATGATCAGGAGAGCATAGTCTATAACATATAAAAAATCGTTGAAATCGGTTTTAAATAATTAAAATCAGTATCTTTGTAAATAATTAGTCGATTATTTATGATGTCGTTTTGCCGATAATTGGTAGAATTCTTTTTGCTAATACTATTTCTGGCTCCCTTTTGTCGGCGCATGTCAATTCACCGCGCAATGGGATTCCGTTACACCGAAAGCAATTACCAGTGGTAATCAGAAGTGGGCTCCGAATTCTGGTACTAAAATCAGGCACATCATATTGACTTCCTGTATTTCTGATTAGTTTCTGAATGTTCCACTTTAGGGCTGCTGCTCGCTTCAACGAAACTTCCCACAACTGTGGGTCAAGATGAAAGCACTGGGAGTAATGCTACGATGAACTCGAGCACTATGGCTTCTGTTTGGCCGAACTTTGTATGTCCTTGCCTTTTCTGTGCCCAGTTTACTCGCTCCACAATATTGCACTGTGGTCTTCATTGATATTCCGATCATAGTAGTTGCCTGCTGATTTTGCAGTTCTATTTTAATCATCTCTCTTCATAACTATTCCTTGGAATTTCAAACGTAATATTTGATTAATTTCTTTCCTTAATAGGAATTACTCTTTCGAAATTGTATGCTTCTAGTGCTTGGTTTACAATTCTTATAAATTCAATTAGAATTTGGTAGTATCATTTAATTTCCTTAAAGATTGATCTTTATCCACGTGAATAATTAGAGTTTGAACTTGAACACAAACTTTACAGTGTATTATTTTTTTTGCAAATAGTTTTCAGAAATGCATTGCAAATTATTCAAACAAATTCTCTTCAAATGATTAAAACATAAAGTTGCACAAATTTCATAGAAGATTTTTGTATGGGTCTCTAGTAGTTTCCAAGATATACTTAATAATGCTGTTACTTGTTTACACCCTCAACTTCGAGGATTAGTTTCACCCCTAAAGTTTCACCCGTGTTCAATGAATTTCCGATAATAATTTATAAAATAAGTTGCCAAAATCAACGTGTTCTAACCCATATTAATAAACAACTATTTTTCAACTCTACAACGAGCAATACTCTAACATATTTGAAATTTTCGACTGCAAGTTGGTTTATTTCTGATACCATTGACAAATAAATCCTTACAGCAGGAAACGGATACATATTGAGAGATCGATGTTGCGCGTCTCGACTGGTACCTTCGTTAAGCCGTAATCACAAATGAATAGACGAGTAGGTACTAAAAAGGAAACAACAAGAAAGCACTGGTCAATAGATGCTGGTTGCTCGAAAGTCGTGAAAAGGGAGATGCCGAGTACAAAGAGAAGTAGAAGTATGTATGCAGCGTAGACTCGGGTGTAAGAGAAGGCGCTTAGTGCTTCTGGGGAAGTGGGAAGCGTAGAAATCAAAGAATCTGGAATCGTCCGGCGCTGTGGGATTGCCGGGAGAACATATTTTATTCATCGATCTGCCCGGTACAGTCGCAGCTTCCAACGGCCATCTGAGGCCACTCACGTCTCCCCGCACGGCCAGCGCAACTCGTGTATCAACAAAAGCTTCCAAGCACACGAGCTTGCGCGCGTGTATATTCGTCTCTGCTGTCCGTTCGTCGTTTCTGTGTACCACGAGACAAGCCGTGTCTCCTTTATCTCGAGACTGGTATTCTTTCGCAAGGGAGGACAGGAACGCGTCCCTCTCCCGTCAGATAGAACTGTCAGACGCCCTGAAATCGTCGACAAAAGCACCGAGGTGCCTGCAACTCCGCCGTCGGGCATCTCCGGGATGCCGAGGCATTAACCCCGGAAATTACGGTCAGAGTTTCGGCCCGCCCCTCTTCCTCTCTGCCGGATGGCATTCCGAATTGTTTGGATTCCCCAGCCATATCGTTCGGCATTAATTCCACCATCAAATTCATATGGGCCAGTGAAAGGTGAGAACGCCTGTCGGCTGAGATACGATGAGTGTGAGCAAACGAAATCTCGCTGAAATTGATTGCTGCTTCCAGCGATAGACGCCTGTTGCAATTGATCGTGTGGAATTTCTCACCATTGATCAACAATTCGATATATGAAATCCTCGAAAATGTCCGATGTGTTATCAATCTTGAGAAGAATTGTGAATAACAGGGAACAATTTGAGGTTATACGGTAATAGACAGAGCTCGTAAATGAATGATCTGAGATCGATTGGCACATAAAAGGGATTCAGTAGCTATCGTAACGCGGAGATATATTTTACGAGGGAATATAAATTGAGCTAGTTTATGAGTATTTGGCTAATATTCGGACTACGCGGTGCATACAAGCTCATCTCAATTTTTTAGTGCGACACATTCTCGGTCGAATGTAAAGTCAATTATCGCCTGTCGAAGTAGGATGTAACGCCACTGCTACATGGTGATAGCCCGTCGTTGTGTGGCCAAGCTGAAAGCATCGGACACTTTGTGCTACGATGTCGACCTACATCCGGTGGGCCCTTCGTTATGGGCCGAGCTAATTTCCCCTGAATAATACAGTCCACTGTATGACACACGGGTCAAATTGCTCGAGAAACAATTTTTCCAAATGGACTTGTCATCGAACCTTTCATATTTTTTCTTTAAAACTTTTATTTTTATTATTCTCTTATACCAGAAAATAATAATGTACGTGGAAAAGTACACGTCAAACTCTTTCGTCCCTTAAAATCTCTTTCACGAATCAGAGTTTCCTGACAATTTTGTTGGGGTTGCTTCTTGGAGGTATTTTTAAAGCTCGTAAATTCCCAAGAACTTCGCCAAGTTATTACGGTCTCCGTCGTGTTCGACTCGTGTCACGTTCATCTTGGCTCGGCACACCTTTGCTTCTCGTCGCGGCCTGATTTAGGAAGGCAAACGCGCGTAGTTCTGTCCCTTGCTAATCGAATCTGGCCGAGCGAGAGAAAAGCGTGGCTCTACTAATAATTCACGGGAAAGCGGAGACGAAAGCTTGTCCCACGGGTGGCGGGAAAAGGCAAACAACGATTTCGAAAGTTAGTGGGTTGGGGGGATGCTTGGCGTGATATCTTGGGCGAAGCTTGCTTTCGAGGTGGCCGCCCCATAAACTCGTCCACGGCGGTGGCAGTCTGACCAAACTTTTAAGGCGGACAGAAGGTACTGGCACACTTTTATTGCGGCGCCCTCTCACTCTCGAGGCGAGGAAATTGGGAAAAGAAGAAGGAAGAGACCCTTAGGGCTCCGGAGACGCGTGAGGCACCCCTTCGGGGATTCCCAACTGCCTCAGCTTCTCTCTTTCTTTCTCGCACGACCACCAGATATATATGGACTTCCCGAATTCCAGAAGCAACGGAAATTTAGGAGCTTTCTCGCTCCCCATGAAACTTTGGCAAGACTCGCCAAGGTTCTTTTGCATACGTGTGAATCCGGTGAAGTTAGAGAGCCGACTTATAATTGAAGCCAGCGGAGAAAAGTTGGTCGAGTGGAAGTGAAACGTACGAGTTCCTTAGTCGATCGGTATAAAGAATTCTTGTTCCGTCAAGAAAACGAACCCTCCTGTGAGACTTACTACGACCGTTCTTATAGTTTTAGTAATTCTCGCCAAGTTTCCAACTGTTCATCTGCTAGATCAAGCGAACTTTCTCGACAGTGTCTCTCCGAGCGAAAAGCAGATTAATTTTTCAAGAATTCTGACTTAACAGTTTCTCCGTCGCTTTGCAACGATTCGGCAGTTTGGTCTGCGAGAGAACTGTTGTCCGAACGCAAGGGATTAGAGTTGTCGGCACGTCCGTAAAGGCGTAGAGAACTTGGAGGAAACTATGGGCCGGAAACTCGTGGACTAAGACGAAAGTAGGAAGTCGAAGTGCTGAAAACTGGGAGCACCAGTTAGCGTTTAGCAATACTCTCGTCTCTGACGATCGATATTCTAGTTTAGTCCTAGCGTTGAATTGACGTGTGGCGCGAGATAAGTCTTGAGAATAGGTCCCGAAGTGCTTTTCCTTGCTGCTTGGAAAGTGCATTTTAATTTCACATGGAAGTGATGGGCGCGCGAAGAGCTCGCTAAATATCAGGAAACTCTTTCTACTTGTTCTTTTTTTTACGGACAGAGGACTTTGTAGCAGCTGGAAAGCTCGATGCAGTTGGTGATTTGAAGTGAAGCTAGAATTTTTGGAATTCCCTGCTTCTATGGTGATGTCGGCCAATATACCAGACTACAATGCTTCTGCCTTTGCTCCCTGAATAAGTACTACAAAAATAATCGGCTACCGTTTTAGGAGCTACCAGCACGCGCTCGCGTTCTACTTGAAAGCAACTTCTCTTGGAAGCTGTTTCCCTTCAACAATGACAAGTCGGGCTTTTTTTGAGGTCGCCTTTTCAATGGACTGCCTTGCCTTTGTGCTAACATAATGGCTACACTTTGTTGCCTGCTGCAATCCTTTTATACCCGGATTAATTAATCCCTCGACTTGGAACATCGACCACACTACGAATTCAGAAGGTCTGCTCGGATAGAATCTTGTGCATCTAAACTTACCAACACAAAACCTTCATCGTATTTCTGTCTAAGAGAATTATATTTTCTTCTGTATATTTATCTCGTACTATTATTTAAATCACCCTCCATTTGATTCATTCATTATATTTCATATAAAATATTACAAATTGATCGATCACTACCTGCGACAATGTTCTCCACCACAAAACCTTGATCGTATTTTTATCTAAACGAATTATACTTTCTTCTGTATATTTATCTCGTACTTTTATTTAAATCATCCTCCCACTGATTCATTTACTATATTTCAGATGAAGTATTAAAAATTGATCGATCACTTTCTGCGACGATATAAAAAAATTCAGCGACTCAAGGATTTTAAAACTTGCATATGTAAACCAACCATTGAATTGGCTGCTGGCCCGGATTAGTTTTTTTAAGGCAGTTCATTAACCGGGATAAGAAGGGGCTTCTGGCGAATATGGCATTGTTACATTCATGCAGGTTGCAATCGGCGCAATGTTCCGAATGTCCAGCGGCCGGAATTAATCGATTTCGATTCGCGGGATCGTGGAATACCCCGGAAATCTCGTATGAAAGGAACACATACAATGGATAGTTGAACAACCGCGATGTGGCGAACTAAAATCGCTCGAGTTAACCAGGTTTGCCGATCGATTGTATTCAAAGCCCGGCTGCTGTTCCTCGAAAATCCTTGTCATACTACGGACATCCTACTATTCAACAGGCGGTATTTATTTTTCCAAAATCCTCCCGGGTTTCTCAGATATTTCATCACTATTTGAACGATTTCCTTGAAAATCGATTATAAGAAATATTCTTGCAGTATTAAGGTATCACATAAAAGTAAAATATTGAGAAAAGCTTCAAAATGTCGCATTTGTTTTCTTACATATAAAATAGTGGGGTTGCTGTGGAACGCTAGCTACTGCAATTATCATATTAAAATTTACAGGATATACAGCTTCGAATGTGTACTTAAATATGTATATAATACATTTTTGAAACAAAAATTGAATGTGTAAGAAAAAAAATACGACATTTTGAAGTCTTTTTCACCATTTGACTTGTATATGGTACCTTACGAATAAAACTCTTATCTTCACCGTGGATGAGTAGTATCAGACACTGAAAGAGAATCGAAATGGTTGTAGATTCGTCTGGGCTGAGCTTAAGAAGTGCTAGCTTTAATCCATGGATCCAGGCCAATTGAAGGCCTGGCGATGTCAGGAAGGACGTAAAATGTTATTTTACTAGCGACAGGTGCGCCGGAGTGCTCAAGTTTCCCTTCGGGGAGTGAAGTAATTACGAGGTCTTTGCGACTAGTAGCTGAAATCCATTTACTCGATCGGCAATTATTCCCGGCGAAGTTCCTTCATTAGAATGGAGAAGGTGGCTTCTCAGCGGAGAGGCCGCCTTACACGAACACTCTCTCAATTCGGATGGATTCCCCATCGCACTGTCAGATCGTCCCCTTTCTCTAAGGATGCTACCCGTTCAACGAATCAAAGAGCCTGTTGCAGCGCAATTTACAGGACACTCGACATTGATACTTGGCGAGCGAGATTCCAAACGTGTGAGTGTGTATGTGTGTGTTCGCATCAAGTTTCCAGATTGTATGCGCTTTCGAGACATGAAACGATCGATCAACTGACCACTTGCTTTCACAGGCTCTATGCGAATTAGCGAGTGAACCTGCAATAGATAGTGTAATTGTTCTCCCATTGTTCTCGGAATCCATGAAATTACGGAATAAGGAATTTCTTTGGGTTCTAGATAATGCTTGTATTATTAAGTTGATAAATACAAAAATGAAGAAATAATCTGATATATTAAATAATTTTACGAGTGTATAAAATTTGTAAAACCCGCATTAGTCAAGAAATTAGTAATTATCAGTTGTTACGAGGTTGACGAAATTGTTATTAGACGATTTATTCGCAGGTAGATTGCGGTGGTTTCGAGTTTAGGTGGAAATGTGTCGGGAAAGTATTCGAGAACTATTTAAGGAGAGTGGGAAAGATGAAGTAGGGTTTTATGTTCGACGCTTTCCACCCCTCAGACAATTTTGCTGGTACGTCAAAAGAGCATCAGGTTTGAGAGGCACTATTCTACTAGCCATTACTCACTACAAGGCTTCCACATTTGCCATACTGTCATTAAGTACCGTCTCAACCCTCCAGCAGACTTCACCTTCAAGTTAGAGTCAATTATATGTCACTATGCCCCGAACTTTTGAAACTAATTCCCCAGTCGATCCAGTAACACTGTCGTTGGCTTCCCGCTTCTGTCACCGCTCGTCATTACTTATCCTTCTATTTAGATCTGACAACGTTTGTTCACAATTTCCGTTTGTCCTTTGTACCAAACCTTGTTCCTAATTTTATGTATTATATTTTTATTCTTATTATGTATATAAAATACAATATCGTATGAACCCTGGTGTAATGAAATTTACACGGCTTATTGTGCATAGCAAATCCAGATTAATATGAATATTCTATGATACCTTAGAAAAAAACCTATCCTTCCAAAAACATTAAAATGTACAAAATCCGCCAAGTAACAATTTGCTTCCCCTACAAAAATGACTTCTTGACTTCGTTTTCTAAAATTGTCATACTCAGTGGAGCACAAAAAGTTCTGATTTAATCAATTACTAAATTTATTGCGAGGTAAGAAACCAATGATGAACTAATTTATTTGAAACAATACTATGAGCGTCTCAACCACCTCTGAAGTACACTTCAAGCACCCGAAATGTTAGCCGGTCAGAGTCGGGTAGGACAGCTAGTACTCAATAAAAAGTATAAAATGTAAACATAACATGAAAATGCAACTTGCAGACTTCTTCCAATTGCTTTTCAGTAGATGGCTGACTATTCACTTGACTAATTGACTCGACCGACGGGTTTCCATGGCGATTGCTACTTCGAGTGACGGAGTGTCCGATATTTCCTCGTGGATGGTGCTTCTTCGCAATTTCGGAATTTCCCTCGCATCCTGGTAAAATATTATCGGGGCGCCTGCAGTAATTGAAATTTTGTTTGCTCGTCCGGTTCGCGCGATCGGAACAGCCCTTGGAAAATAGATGGCAACGCGTGTGTGTGTGTGCGCGGGCGCGGGCGCGCGCGCGCCTCCGCGTTTCCGATGAAACGGAATGCGGAATAACTCGGTGGGTATAAATAAAACGAGGAAGTATTTGCGCTGCCAGTTGACGTTGACACTGTCATAAATAAAATCCAACAAATGTTACGCGTACAGCCCTGAATTTTCCTCCTGGCAAAAAGCGCCTCCTATTCCATATGTCGTTAAAACCGCCGCAATACAGATCTTGTTGGGAGCTTCCGAGTACCAGGAAACATGCTAATTTTTTAATCACACCCGTTATTTATAATCAGAAGAGATAGTAAGAGAAAAGGGAATGCTAGAAGCCTTTATTCTGCTATTGTCTCGTCCTATTTCACGCTCACTTTACCATGAAAGAGCATCGTTCCCGGTCGATCGGGGGTGATAAAGTATTTAACATCCCCATACCGGAAACTCGAGATCTAGAATATCGTTCTTAGAGCTTTCTACTCTTGGCAAATACCCTCTTTGTCTTCACATATTCCCCCCCCCCCTCTCTCTCTCTCTCTCTCTCTCTCTCTCTCTCTCTGTCTCTCTGTCTCTATCTACATAGTACCTTGAAGGTATGTGGAAGATTAGTTTGTCCCTCGCTTGAAATTTGACTTGGCGCGGAAGTCGCTTTGTATCCGGATGGGGTGGAAGTGAGAGGGGAAGGGAGAGAGAGGGATGCCAAGAACGCACTCGGAATCTATGGGGTTGGAGAGGGATCGTTATCCCGGAGTTACAGGAACGAGCGATTAAAGATAAAGTTTAATTGCAAGCTTAGCCGCTGTCTGAGCAGCGAGCAGTTAGCGGTAATTGCTCGCGCCAGGCCGAGCCTCCGTGGAAAGCACTGATTTCTCCGACGGCATTCGATCATCAAGCTAAGAGTCGATTGTAATTCTACCGATCGCTCTTCTCACTCTTGCGTGCTCTGTCAGCGTCCAACTACGTTGGTCCACACCGAAAGACGTACTAAATGCGGTCCTACAAGTTGAAAGGAAGAAATTTCTTCTTCCTTTCGAGTGCATTGCTTCTCGTTTTACCATTTCTTTCACTGCCGACGCTTGGTGTTCTTATGTTTCTAGCTAGTTTTATTCTTCCGTAATTGCTAGATCCAATTGAGTGCTCGGATTACTTCGAAGATGGAGATCAGTGAGGATTGTTGATAGTTGAGAAAATTGGATAATATAATTATTTTGGTATCCAGAGTCTTAAGAGTGGCATAAAAAAGTCGTAGAAAGAAGTAATAAATAATCTTGAAGTAAGCAAGAAAGTTAATTAGATGAATTACCGGAAGGCAAACTTACTTGACTTCCGTCGACGCAGAATGTTATTTACGCGTGGTTACTTACGATCGAAGTCTTATATCGACAAGGAGTCTCCGGAACATGTATACCCACCTGTAACAAAAGGAAAGTTTCATCATTAGAGGGTGGAAATAAATTTGGTGGCTCAGCGGAGCGCGTGTAATGTTTGAGCGAGTTTCATTGATTGACAGTCAAAAAGCACGGCATAACTCGGTGGTAAGTCCAGTAAATAATTCGGCCAACTTCTTTTCCCCATCGCAGCTTCAGGGAAAAGTTCCCCATCGCCGCCGCAAATGCCCTTTAATTAATGACGAAGCAAACGTAAGAAAGTCAGAGTCTCAGAGGGCGGACAGAGAGAAGTGCCAGGAAAGGGCGGCTGCCAGGAGAATATAAGTCCGAACTTTCATTTCGAGACTTGCGGCTCCTTCGCAGAGAAGTTTCGCAATTTTCTGTATGTGGCTCGCTCTCATTAGCTTTCTTCGCGAGGCTCGTGTGCTACTTCCTAATTAAGATTCCCCGTTACACAGTCATTTTCTGCCGATCCTTCGTTTTTTTTCATCCCTGCTCGTTCACCACTCACCACAGAGTATCAGCATAGCGAAAATGAAATACTACCTTTTACCCTCTCATTAGAATTATATTTTCTATTTGTTTCCTAGATGTTAATTTAATTCAATACTAATGTGTGGGATTCAAGTTTATTTATGGAGTTCCCGAACCTCTAAATATTCAGTTAATTTAGTTCAATGTTATAATATGTTAATGTGTTATGTTATTAATATGATAATATATGTATTATCTATTATATATATATTAAGGTGGTTTGTCTCTGCAAAGCGAAACTCCAGCGAAACCATTACAAATTTCCTACTTTAAACACTTGTATCTTTTAAATCAAGCAGAGAATATTTTGTATTATTTTTGTAAATTTTTTATCACGCCTTTTTATTAATTGATAGTCTTTGATAATCTTCGACGGCGATTATTTCAAGTTTGGAACAGAGAATTTTAGCAAAATTTAAGAAAATCAAGATCACATGAAGCTAAGGGTGATGGTTTTTTGGACAGGCATTATAAAGTTAAGTCCAACAAGTTGCCGCCATTACTTACTCCAATTATAGTTGACAAGTTAAATTTTCACAGTTTGTTCTACTGTTTTAGAGAGCAATACATGTAAAAGTATAACAAAAAACATGCTCAATTATTATTTAATTGCACTCATCCATATAGAAATTGATGGTACCACTTGAAGTTATAATTGCTGCCTGTAGTTCTTCCGAAATGATGGGAGTACTTCGATTTAGCTAGAACAAGCAAACAAACGATGTTTCTCCAGGAGAGAGAAAGGCGAGAACTAGGACTAGTACTGGAACGACGACGTGACTACACAGTGTTTTCGCTAGCAGCACCGAGACTCGTAATGGGCCAGCCGCTTGCGCCGGACGCGTTAGGAGTCATCCGTTGAACTGGGAAACTTCTGAATGTGCTAATTTCCCTAGGCTAATTCTATTGTTGCCACTGGATGAAGAAGGGGTTGCGAGAGGGCTCGTGCCAGTGCCGCGCAGGGGAAAATTACGCCAGAAGGTCAGGTAATCGACCCAAATAATTAGTACGCGTGCCTCCCTGATGAAGTGCACCTTTTGTGCGAATAATGAAGTGGGCCAGATTTGAGAGCTTCGTGTATAGAGCAAAATGTTCATTTTTCTGCATACAAAATATACTCGATTATATTTATACTTTTCTTCTTTCGAGATTTTAATTTTTATTCAATAGTATTAACAGGGACTTAGAAATCTATAACACAACTTAATGGCTGTTGAAGCAATTCTTTTAAAGATTCAGTCATCACTTTTAAAATTAACAGCCCAGAAAAAGCACATTTCAGTCTCAATGCGACTGGATTATAGATCTTTTAGATATACATGGATGACACTCGTTACATCTCTTCTCTAGAATCCCCGGCAGCTCAGGGAAACGTGTACGCGCATAAAGATCGGTAATTCAGTGGTAATCCGGTAACGAGTAAATCAGCGGGAGCGAGCAATGCACGAAGCAATAATCAGTGCTCCATTGTGAATAGCGGATTGATCGGTCACCGACACCGACGCGCACCCGAGGAGGATACAATGGCCCGATGTGAATCACGATATCTTGACAGATCCTTTTAAAGGCCTATACATCATGTATCTCGAGGGGAAGCGAGTTTGCGAGATCTGACAGGGGCCAGCGCCCTATAAAATACGATAGCACTCGAATGCACGTCAATTGATAGCGGCAATATAACAGTGAAACGGGACACCAGGCAGCCGATTATTGCATTTGCAGCAATTCTCCAGCCACCGTGGCGGATTGTACGTTACAGAATTGACCTCGCTTCAACTTTCTCCCCCCCCCCTCCCCCCCCCCTCTCTCTCTCTCTCTCTCTGTTTGTGCCATCGAACTCTCCCATTCTCACTGGTACTCAGAGTTAATACATGTAATTAATGCGGATTCGATGAAACGCACAGATTTATCGGTACGCCAATTATCGAATTAGAGAATCGTAATACTTTTTCTTTCAATTGCACTGTGTTTTTCTACCCAATTATTGAACGTGCAAGTAAAAAGCTCATGTAAATAAAGCTGCGATTTTCGGCCAGACTGATCCTGGCGGGCGTGTGTTATGGCAGACTTTACACGATTGCCAGTTATTCGCAACGAATAATAGATAGACCGATGGGATCTCGTTAGTGATTGTTCGACGCTTGCAAATTGTTCCACTTCGGTAATGTACTTCTCGATCGGGATTTTTGTATCCATTTTTAAAAAATAGCTACGCTCGGCATTTCTTTTTTCTACCAATTATTAGTTATACGTGTAATATGAGTAATTGATTTTATAACAGCAATTTAACATTGATCTCTGCGCGCAGTCCTCGACAGTTCATAGCGAGCATTTGATTTCAGGATTAATTGTCAATAGCGCTGGAGTAATCCAGCCGTCCTAGGAAACATTTTTGTCGATATTTCGATATAAATACGATCACATCTGGCAGGTGCGATGATGCTGGAAATCGGCGCGCATGGACCGCCGAGGAAAATGCGGCCGTACACGCACGTGTTGCCACGTGACGCGACAATGCACGGGAGGCGACACTTGGCCAGCAGCCGATGTGAAATCGATATCGGTGGAGGATCGGGAGGAGCAGTGGGAGACGGGATGCTACCCGGAATCAATAGATAGTCTCTAATGATACGCCGCCGACTCCAATCAGGCTTTAAGCGAACTTGGTCCCTATCAAAACGGCTCAATAATTCCTGAAGCTTCCTGCACTCTCTGTATAACATACACACACATATACATATATGTAGTCTTATCATCCTCATCCCTATCCTCTTCCTCTCAGTGGACCAAGCAAGCTTCGGATTGTTGGTAGATTCACAAGCTCATTTGATTGGGCGATAGAGCGTGTAACGCGTCAAAGGTATTATACAGCTGTACCCTATTCATAATTAGTTCCACTCGTAATCATAAATCCCCTTGAAGAGATGAGTCCGATGATGTGCCGATTCACATCGACTCGCAATTTGCTTTACCCAGGATGCTTATGCAACTGCAGCAGCTAGTGCATCTAGTTCAGGCTGTTTAAACGAGAGCGAAGAGAGCGATAGATGTATGTATATGTATGAAAGGAACCAGCTGGAAACTGGAGAGCTTTGACGAGTGAGCATCGGTTTCTTAGATACGCGTAGCGCTGCTATCTTTAAGACGATGATAGCTAGCCTTCTACCTTCTTTGAATAGGTGTCGCGTGTACCTAGTACCTGTCTTTGGAAAAACGCCGCCAGAACCGGGCAGACTTCGAAATGCATTAAATCCGGCCGACGAGCATCCTCTTGGTATGTCGGTGTAAGCCGATTACCTTAAAGGTGACCGCACGAAAGCGTCCGCCTCAACTCGAAAGAGAACCACCCTGACCAATTTCTAGCACAGGCTTACTCGATCCTCTAACTTTCGCATACGAGTTGGGTTACTTATGATCGACTTAGATATTGCGATTGGTTGAAATCGAGTAGCTCCGAATTCAAACTTTGTCCACTTTAAATAATCCATACATTACGCGTCGACTCTGCTCGCATGACCTGAATATTTTACACTCCCTGGAAATTTCGAACTCGTTTTTCTTTCTTCTATATTTTCTACGATATTATTGGGTGATTGCTAAATGGTGATTTAATAAAAATCTCTGTGAAGTAGAACTTTGACAGAACGTAAAACATATCGCTCAATTGACTGATTTAAAACTTGGATTCTTTCATTTTTGTTAAGAATAAAAGCCCACATTTTTAATTCTTTTATTATTATCTACATGTTACTTTGTGCATTTATTTACGTATTTCTTTTATAATGTATTATATCCAAATCAGAAAAAACTAGTATAGTTATAACTAAAAAAAGTGAGGGTTGGATGTGTCAGTTCATCGCTGAACTGCGCAATGATGATGATGACAGAGAGAAATTGTGGTTGTAGTAGAGTCGATGCCTCGCGATATTCCCTTCGGCATGAGTGGCTCAATAACTAACGTCGAATCTACGTAAACGTTATGTGAATGACTCTCGAATGGTCGAGCTTGAATGCGAGGACTGTCGGGCAGAAAGCGCCGTAGTGATCGAACAAGTACTAGATTGCATCGAGTCAAGAGAAATCAGGCAGGCATCGAAGATCTCCGAGAAGAATGGATAAATTCTGCTCGTTCAGCAACGTTGATTCTCTCTTGCGTGTCATAGATATACTTTTTCCTTGGGAAAAGCACGGTCAGAATAGATTAGTATACATATTTGGAGCTTCGATGAGAATCGCCAATCGATAGTTGTTCCTGACTGCTTCCGATACCCCGCTTTAACTTCCTCTAACCGCAACTTCTCCGAGGGGATGTGCGATCAGTAATGCAGAAGCTTTAGGGTGACTTAAAGTTGCTGCTAATGCTCCTCGCACACCACACAACCATATGCATATCTAAATCTATATGACAAAATCAAGATAAACCAAATTTGAAATAGATTATCTACACGTGACCCTAAAAAATTGGGGGTTAAAAAGTATGATGAGCATTATATGTACAAGTACATAATTTAGGATATTATTTACAAAGTACACAGTTAAACTTAATGGCTCACCCAAAAATAGCTTGTTCACTCTTGAAAATGACTAGACTTTTAAAACTAGTTTCCAATTTGACAAACCTTTCAGAGAAACCAAGAGTGCAAGTGCTAATTTATTACTTCGCTAGACACTTACATTTCCACTTGACAGCTTTAGGAAACGTCTGAACAATTATTAGCCGATCGCACAGCCAGAAATCCACTCCAAGAGCAGAGGAGTAAGTACGCCTGACTAATTCACACTTGGCAAGACAGCGAACTTACGGAATCCAGCCCAAGAACACATGATATCCGACAAAACATTCTCCAATCTCATTACCCCTCTTCCAACCTCCCCCCCCCCCCCCCTCACACACACACACACACACACACACACACATTCATACTGTGGCAGCGTTATTCAGCAGACTAAATTGGAACTCCAAACTTATGCAGAGTGGTCTGACACTGTATTCCTAGAGAGGCAGACTAAGGGGCAGACCTAAACGCGACGACAAATCTAGGCAAAGAGGTGCACAGGCGAAGACAGAGACAAAGACAGACGGACATGTAAGAGAAGATAGAGATGATCACAGGTCCGTCACATGAAAACGGTCTAAACTGAATCCGCCTTGTCTCTACTTGCTCAACGACGAACTTGTTGAATACTTGATTAATAGTCGAAACAGCAGTCAGACGTCATGGCTTTCTAGCATAAGATAGATTGCCAGCTTCTCAGGCACAAACACCACCCCGAAAATAGATGGACTTGTACAGATTGGTAGGAATGGTTGCTTTTATTTATGAGTTGATATCGTTCGACTGAATTGTATGTGACATGAGGGGGCGGTTGAGGGGGGTGGCGGGTGTTGGAAGGAGTAAAGGGGGGTGGGGTTGGTCAGGGATAATCACGAATTCATCGGGAGATTCGCGGAATGCTAATATTAACATTTCGCTGAATAAGCGCGGCCGTGCACGCTGGAATAACGAGGAATTTAATAAGCATGAATTATTGCGATCGTCCAGGACAGAGAGTGTGGAACGGGATGTCGTGCCCTGATTGGATCGATCTACCACGCCCCGCTTCCTTTCTTCGATCCGCACTGATGCCTAGGCCATTTTAATCTTGGTTAATGATATCCTCCGCCCCCTCCCCTTAGTTGATTCGACGATGGCAGCTACGTGCATTAATTATGACATTATTTCGAACGGCCAATCCAACTGGGTAATGAGAGGGAGCGATTAAAAATGAGGAGAATTGTTTCCTCCACTCACGGAATGCATTGTCTCGATTATAACGGTGTAACGAGCACCGGCCACTTCATATTCGTATGGAGAGCAGTCTACGGAGCATTGTTTATTGCAAATTGCCAGCTAACCGCTTATTGAGTTGCTCTGGAGTGATATTAATATTTCGATATTGCCAAGCTACTACTTGTGCCAGTTTCGGGCAAAGGAAGCCTCTACCCGAGTCTCGTCGTCAAGTATTATCATTAAATTTCTCGATTGTCTAACTGCCAGCGGACATATAGAATGTTATTGGTCCAGCCGGTGTGCTGGCATTTCATCCGGGACTAATTATTTCGAGTGGGAACGTTTAAATACTGAATTGTTTCTGTCGAGCTTCCGTGAGTGTGCATAACCAGGCACAGTCGCAGGCGTAATTAATTCTTGCGTGTTATGCTGACGGTAATATTGGAATCATTGTTTAACTTCTTTTCGAACCTGTGTGCTCTTGTGTGGAGTAGATTTTTAGGGTATTTTTTAAGATTGGAAAAGATTTATTTAATGGTAGACGAAGATCTTTCTTTGTAATCTTCTGAATGTTCGTAAGAGTCTTTGCTATGTCTTCTTTGAACTAGTTTGAAGTAATGAAATTGGGTAAGCGTTTATGAAGCAGAAAAGGTTAAGTGTTCATTTCCGAAATCTAAAATTCATGTGGCCTAAAATAGTACTTGAAATAGATGGTTTCGAGATAGAAGTTCGTATCGGGAATTGACGCAAAAGGGAGAAAAGGTCGAGGACGACCACAAATATTGAAGACTTAAGCCACATCGAAGAAACGATGTACCGTCGTCCTAGATTCCCCAAAATTAGCACGTCGAACATTTCGTGTGCCCGATGTAAACTTGTGCGCATGAAACCGACCGAACTGAATGCAATGAATAAAATATTGTACAGCCTGTCGACGACTATGGCAATTACGTTAATTAATATTAACAATCAGTGCAACACACTTGACCTTTCCTCTAACATGCGCCGTTTGAAATTTAACAGGAGCGAAATGTGTATGAGAGAAATAATGTTTCGCGAACGAGGAATTGGCTCACTGGATTCGGCTGTCCTCTCCATAAAAATAATTGGAGTGCAACTGTTACTTGTTGCAGATTAATTGGACTCAGGCATGTGGAAACATTCGTCCTACGTCTTTAAAAACATCCGATAAATCGATGGATTACTGTGCTCTCATACATTAGCTCTTTGTAAGTATTTGACTCTCGTTTATAGTAAACCAATATCCTTTCCTTAATTCCCCAGAGTACTGTGCGATACTATAAATCAAGAAATTAAAAAGCCTACAGATTTCTTTTTTGAAAATCTAAAAAAATATTCCTTCTCCTTCCATTAAATTCTAAATAATACTCGATAACATTAAATTATCCTATTTCCTCTATTAATTCTGTATCAGACATTTTCGAATATCCACAATTTTCTTCGTCCCATATCTTTATCGCCGGAGGATACGTGCTCCACACAGTTATTCATTAATTCCCCTAACTGTTTCGTGTTCGGGAAAGTTTGGGGTACGCGAGATTTAACGTGGTAGTTACGTCCCATTCAGATAAGTCTGGCAGTGGTAAACTGTTGCATGTTACTTCCACTCTCTCCCTCCCTCTCTCTCTTTCTCCCCCTCCCTCTCTGCCACTCCTCTCCGCGATCCTCTGGAACTGTCGACGAGCTAATCTGTCATTCACAGGGT
Source organism: Ectemnius lituratus (assembly GCA_910593735.2). Lineage (NCBI taxonomy): Eukaryota > Metazoa > Arthropoda > Insecta > Hymenoptera > Crabronidae > Ectemnius > Ectemnius lituratus. The sequence goes on from OU343033.1 coordinate 17,004,027, forward strand.
ACATAGAGACAAAGTCCGGGCAATGTCGCGAGGCTATTTTCGCCAGACACCTCGGCGCAACTGGACAGAGAAATAGCTGCAAACAGTTGCTGCTTTCCAGGCGGCCGACAGATAAAACAGCCGATGCTGGTCTCCAAGCGAGCGTGTTTGTAGCTATTCAGCGTTGAATAAAGCTGAATAAATCGCAGTCCAAGCCCAAAACAGGCCAGTTGGCTGAAGTTAGTCTTTTTATTTTGTCTGTGGTAGAAACAATTGGACATCTATTATTGCTAATCGCATTTTGTATTACTTACTTTTACCTTTATACTGTGTAAATAGTTTCATTTATTTCTGAATTTTTGAAAGGTTAGAAACAGTTCTTTAATCTTTACGCTGTATTAAGTACACTTAATTATTATCAAAAGGTTTGATAATGATTTTTTAAATTGTACAACTTACATACTACAAAGTTGCTGCCCGGAGATTTATCATCGTTGGGAAGATGAGATGTCATAAATATAGAGAGAAGATGGTTCAAAGAGATTGATGCGAAATGAAAGTGGCGAAAGCACTCGGTTAGTTGCTACTGTAATTTCTCGAGCTAGCCAGATACTTTTGCTAGCGTGTGTGGGTTTCGAGGCGTACTTGACACTTACAATTAGCTCGAAGGTGTGCTTTGCGCGGCAAGGTCGTGCCTAGAAGTGTCAAAAACAAGGAGCGAGCTTAATTCAAGCATCCCGCCTGCAATCTGGAACTCGCGCGCCGGCTCTCTATCCGCCTCGAAAGTCTTGCCAGCTTACAATTAGTGCTACTCCAAGCGATGCTCTCGCATTTCGACGGCTGACTCACGAGCCCGTAAAAATCGATGTGCACACCCCTCTGCGCCCCTTCTTCCACTTTCCACTACTTCGTAAACCCAGTAATATCAGAGTATTACTCGCCACTGGTACTACTCGCTGCAATTTCTCTTGCAAGCCAATCGAGAACGCAAAGACTTTGTACTCTGTGTGGAGAATAAACTTGAGGACGGTGAAGAGGTTTAATTTCTAATTATTAGACAGATTGGTAGTGCAAAGCTAAATTCATTCGAAAATCAAAAGTACAAGAATATAAATAAGCTTACTATATTTGAGCAGTATTTGAAAGTTCAATTTTTTTATTCGGATTCCAGATAGATATGTGTTGGAATGACGTATTGTAGAAATTTTCAATTAGTTACTATGAGATTTTATCAAATATTTAAGGTCCACAGTTCATTATACATAAACCCTGTATAAAAGCGAAAATAGAATTCGAAATAAATTCACCGATCATTTATTATATTTAATAAGTTTTTCCAAAATATGCAAATATTTCACTTCAATCGAATGGCCATCCTCGAAAATGTACCAAGTCGAAATTAACCGAGCGGCGAGTACAAATTCATGGAGAGCCGCGTCCTGCAAGTGGATTTATCTACTCAAGTGCAAGCTAGCCAGAAGTGTGGATTTAAGTATGCATTTAAATACGCCTGTGCGAGCGTCAAAAATGTAAATTCAGAGCAGTGGCGCGACTGCCAGTCAAAAAGCAACCCCCCGCGCAAGTAACTTCATCCTGGCTTTTCGCTCCTCTCGCAGCATCCCTCGCTCTTTTTCCGCGTTAAAGATGATCACCGCTAGCGCGCGCATGCGGAATTTTTGTGGCCTCCGAGCTGACGAGCACATCAGTAATGGCACAGGGCCACATTGTTGGCAATGTAGGTCAGCCGTACTGGGCATTAACGAGGGTGCACTGATGTACTACTTTGTTACCGGAATCCGCGAAGTATTAAAAACCGGCTGATACACCTACCAACTCGACGATGGAGAGACGCTCTCCTCTCCACCACCCTTTCCTCGCCCGCACCCTACTGCCAACAATCCCTCGTCCTTCCACGAAATACCAAGTGAGAACTTGCCAACTTTTCGTAATATCTCTAATATCGATGATTTATCGTGATAATTTCTCATATTACTTGTAGCGAAAGAAATTTCGGCAAAAGGGGTGAGTGGAAAACTGTGACGTCACCGAAACGTAAAAGCTTCGTTGCCGAGAGTTCCTACATACATTTTATATACTTACACTCCTCTTCTCGACTTGACACACTTGGCATTTTTTGTTTCTACCCGAGATTTATCGTGCGAGGAATCAACATACCCGAGTACTGAAAAATAGCTTTACCTTTCACTGCTGACGCGCATTCTCACAGCAATTTATTTCAAATGACTCACACATAAAATTTCAAATAATAAACGATTAATCAATTATTGCATGTTTATGTCTAACCTTTTTGTATTTTATTACAGCACTATTAAAAAATTCCCTGTCAGTAGTGAAAGGTTAACTTGCAAGATTGCAGGGGTGCGTTTAATAGTGAAACACCCATGCTGGCAATTGAATAGGTCGGCTTTTAGCATGCATAATCGGTTGATAGTGTTGAAAGGGCGTATGGACGGGTGTAAAGGGCAGCCGGGAATTGCAACAAGTCCATAAAGGAGCAGAGTACAAGGGAGCGCGATGAAATCACTGCGAAAAGAAGCTGCCTCCTCCTCCTCCTCGATACACGTCCTATGCTCTCACCATTTCGCACAAAGGCGTGCCACATACACCCTTCTCCTCTCTAATCGATGAGTGCCAGCAACTCGTGTAACCAAGTAATTACCCGAGTCGTTCGATTATTGCTATCGCGGCAAATGACGGGCCGTTACATCGAACCAAAAGAAAATGGGTTAAGGATCATCCCATACCGAACAGATCACTTTTTCTGGTTGGGACATCAGGCTCGATTTCGACGCTCAGGGAATCTCCTTTGCCAGATATCACTCAACCTTTAACCTCTACGCTCCGCAATTAATTTCTCCAATTTTTGTGTCCATTTCGAAAGGATAAATGATAGAGCAAAAAAGAATTGATTAATTATAGGTTCGACTGTAGTTAGTAATATTTCTGACCTTTCTCTATTCTATCAGGAATATGATGACTGAATTCTTGTATTGTTATTTAAAGTTTACTGTAGTTAAATATGATTTCGATAAATCGTATCACAGTAAATATCGTAATGGTCTTTCGATTCTTTTGTAAGCGTCTGATCTTTGAGCCACGAAAGCAGCTCCATAACTCTTTGAAATTTATTCTGGTGATATAAAACGTTTGTGGCGAGTGAGAAATCGCAGGGCTGTTACGAGATTGGCTTTGACATTGAGACAAACGTGATTATGATTGCGAAGGGGTGACGGCAATTCCGTCGTCGCCTTTTGACGTGCTTCGATGTAAAGGCGAAATCAAGTTCGATTTCGCTGACCGTGCTCGTACTCTCCTGAGTCTTTCTTCCCCAAGCGATTCAGCTTGCTCCGCTGGCTCCCGATTATATCGAGCCGTGTGTCCAAAGACATCCGTAGCTCGCTCGGCTTCTCGGTGACTGGCCAACGACTCGAACTGTGTTAATTAAGTGAACCAAGAGCAGAGAGGTTTCTTTGATGCAAGGGGAAACGCGCCACTTCCTTTCGCCGAGCATTACGTAAGAGCGAAGAGTGCCTTGAAGAAAATCTTACTGGAAATAGGGCGACGCCTGTTTCAACCCTTCAATGCCGTCAATAGGTCTTTGCAGCCCATTCGATTTAGTACGGCAGAATTACTTAATCAGGGCTGCTCTCCTCTATTGAAGGCGCGCACTTCCCTCTCAAAGACGTCAAAATACTAGTCAGTCGATCTAATATTTTCGATACTTTTACCTCCAAGCTTGCAATTTTCTTTCTAGTTCTACCTTCTGCGTTTTATGTTGAAATCTACTAAAAGCATTCAACGAATCAGAGAATAAGTTTGAAATGCTTTTCCAGGCCATTTCCGCTTCCATTTTTAGTTCCGAAACTAGAATAGTTAGGAATGTTTTGTACTTTGTAAAGCAGGGAACGAATACCGACCGTTACATGATATTTCGTTCTGTTCAAGTGAAAAAACGTCCAGTTTTCTATGATAAGTAAAGTTCTCGGTGGTAGTGGCATTCGTGATCTCTGGCTACGCGTCAAACTTGTCAGCGAAAAAATTCTGCTTGCGTGTTCTATGTCGCCAGGGTTGAAAGAGGTCGTAATACCATCTGCCACGATGCATTGAACATTAAATCCTGCCGCGAGCATTGGCTACGTGACGTAGCACCTTATGAGCCTGTTTTCATGCCACAACACGATGACTAGCGCTTCAATTATCAGACGCCACCGTAGAAAACTAGCAGACTTTCTGCCTCCGGATAGAACTGATGATAGATCTTATTACTGAATCGATTAGGCCTACAGAAATTTCGATGATGGATCGTTCAAACTGATATTAAATGATAAATAATAGTATGACAGTTATTTCACTATTTTTCATCGATTTCCTTGTATCTTATATTTATCATTTCTTTTGGTGGTGTATTTCAAATTTGCTACTTTAAACATTTGTGTCTTTTAAATCAAACAGAGAATTTGTATACAGTCTGAATTTTATAAAATTCTCTTGTCTATACAACAATTTTAAATTCTGTAAAATCAATAATATCTCCCATTCTCTGCTTCAAACTTCCCAAGACTTCAGAGTTACTCAAACCCACACTTTAACATCATAATTTCTAAAGATCCAATAAGAACTTCGCAGGCATTCTCGACTCGTATCATTGGCTCCCGCCTAAGTTCTCATCCTTTTGCGTGGTAGAAAAACATCACGTACGAATCTACTTTTCCAGTCAGAGCACGCGATGAGCTGGAGAAAGTGTGTGTGTGCGAGCCATGATATCAAAGTGCAAGTCGTCGAAAAAGCAATGGAAACAAGTTGCCCTTCGCAACGGGAAGAGTCAGGAGATAGGGTGTACGGAAGAATGAAAGGTCAGGGGTTAGTTGAGGATGAAGGGTAAAAGGGGAGAAGGCGGTGAAGGGAATCGGAGCTGCCTGCCAGATAATTTCCCAGATCCAGCTCGGCATCAACGAGGGAATCGGTTCCAATCTACGAGTTCGGCTTAACGTCCGCGCCGAGGAACAAACGGCATCGACGTATGTACGTGCACGCCCGCCGGAGAAGTACTTATCCTTGTTTGCGGGGCGAAACTTTCGGCCGCAGTACAGACTAGACCAGAGCACATCCTAAAATCGTTCTCGAAAGCAGGAAGAGCACGAGCAACGCGCCGAGTTCCGAATCTCACTGTCGGTTCCTCCGCAGTAACCCGTTGCCCGCTTTACCCCCTTTCTTTCCGCTCCAGCCGGCGGCCAGCAAGGCCACCGAACCTGGTTACGTAGTTAGAGGGATGGACTTTGGTTGTGTTGGTAGTTACGTCAAGTTTTATCGAGATAAACTACCGATCTCGTTCTCGGACTACCGCGTTTCACAAATTCTCCTGAAACTCGAATAATACTCGTTGAAATCTCACGTGGTTACATGCTTGTAACCGACAGTGAATAGGAATTTATGTATACCGTGGAATTGAATATACAAGATTCTTTCACCTTTAAATCAAGAAGCATATTTTATACCTTTTATTTTATAGTAACAGTCGATGAAATTCTATAAAAAAAGTCTTAAATCAGCAGAATGAAAAGTTCAAAACAATCAAGGAGTTCTACTTTCACAGGGAGAACGTCGCAGTTGTATCGATCGTGTAAATCGTGTCCAGCGGAAAAGTATACATAGAGGGCATAGTAGATTCTTGTAAGGCGACTACTCCTTCTACACACAGAGTCGTAATAGTCGTCGGATGGTGTGGCCTCATGACTCCCTGTCCACTTGTTAATTCCCCGGGTGTTCAAAAATAGAGGGAAGAAGAACGAAAAGGAGCGGGCAGTTCACCCAGTAGCGGAGCAGGCAACCTTCCAGAATGCAATCCTCTATTCCACCACCACACATATATACTATGTGTGTCTCACACATATGTAAAAGTGAGCATTGCGGAAGAGGTGTGCCAGTCGGAGTTAATGAAAGCTCGGAAAGCTTGGAGACGCTGACGAGGCGCGCGCCCCTCGCATTTGGCCAGTACCCATTCACACCTTTTCCTCGGTGTCGACTCGCAACCCTTCCGGCTCCGGGCCACTGTATAGCCTGCATTTGCCCGGTCAACCTGTCCATTCCAAGCGAGTTCTTTTGCCAAGCTCCTTTTTTTCCAGGCATCGTCGTCGCCCTCACAATGAAATCAGATTTCCGGGATGAAGGCGAACTTCTCTGTATGATGCGGCGGAGGGAGGCGTCACGTGTTCCGAAGGACTTTTGTAATGCATGCCGTTCTGGGTAAACATGCCTGCGGGCGCTCGAGCGGCTGAAATGGATTGGGCCGACTTATGTACCGCGCGCGCGCCTCCCGAGCTTTCCCGTAAGCAGATATACCGAGAAGCGGATATAGGCGGCGTCTTCGGTTACATTGGTTGCATGTGCGACGTGTATGTCGCCGAGAGTGGCACGTGTACCTTCTCTTCCGGAGACGCAGCATCCAAAGGATGTGCTGGTGAAATACACGTGGTGAGAGAGGATCGTTTCGAGTTCACCTAGAAGATCGGATCAATTTCATTGCAATCTCTCCTAGCGAAACACCAAATGATACAAAACTGTAACGAAATATATACTCTGCCTGAATCAATTTTTATTTTTTATTTTTACTAAAATTATTTTAGTTTAGTGGATGAATTGAAATATAATTTGGCAATACTACTTTTCGACGGGATATGGTTCAAACAGTCGGAGTTTGCAAGTACATGAACACCCTAGAATACCAGATGTACATGAGCAGCCAATATGACACTAAAATTGTTTAAATAATAAAATGTGGAGGTCGTGAAATCGACTTGAAAAAAATATTGTATTACAGAACGTGACAAATGGATTCAAAAAGCCCTTCGGGATTTTTTCAAAAATCAATAGGATCGTCAGAAAAAAACAAACTTTCACGTTTGTTTTGACAACCTCCAAATTATATTATTTAAACAATTTTTGTGCAAAAATAGCTGCTCATGTACTCGCAAACTCTGTCAGTTCGAACCGTATCCCGTTAATAACTAGCGTTTGCAGGTTATGACTTCTTCTTGTTAATGCTTTACTAATACTCTCCTAAGAATCCAAGATTATCGCCGTACTAATAAAACTACCAAGTGGAATGGGAGCAGGAAACGAAATTCTCTCCGGTACAATTTTATTTCCAACGGGCGACATTTGTAGATTCATCGGCTGACGTTCCGTGACAGATGGTTCTGTTCCGTTGGCTCCTTGATGCGCGGCGCAATGCGTTCTTCTTATCGCGGACTGCTTTGGAGGTTGATGGTCCGGAACACCGGGACGTTTCAGGACAACGGGAGCCGAGACGTGTACGTAATATCACGATTAATAGAGAGAGCGAGCGAGTGCCGGCACTGGGAGAGGCTGAGTCGCGGATCAATGAAGTAGAGTTGCAACGAGCCAGGTGAAACCGGAGATGGAAAGATCGAAAGAGAGAGTGCGAGAATGAGAGTTACTTTCAGTGAGACGAAGAGACGAGTGAAACTTGGCTATTGCGAATCTTTCATGATCGTTTGACAGATGCCCGGTGAGCAGGTGCTCGCTCTTCTCTCTTCGAACAATGCACCACAGATAATTACATCCTTCTCTACGTCGTATTATTGTCCCCACTGTTGTTCCATTGTTACTCGTGTCTCGGTGATGCAATGCGCTTCCCGCTGATATCGAGCCCCTTACAATTTGTTAAGGAACAGGAAGATATACTGGCTCGCCGCATTATCATAAACGCAGCATTCTATTGTGCAATCTTGCGAAGTATTCTCAGGTTCTAGTGTAGAATACTTCACTTAAGAAAATTTCACCTAAAGTATGTTATATTCTATGTATTTTGGCTCTTAAATCCCATCGGTCTTGTCCAAACAAGTAAAAAATGAAAAAATTCTGTAACCGTTATATTCAAATTACTTGTAGAAACTAATATATTTCACGTGTAAATTTTTATTCGTCTTTTCATGGTAATTTTGTTCATAAAATAGGAAAACAGCGAACCACAGCCCGAGTAAAAGCTACCCAAAATTTTGTTATCAAAAACGAACGATTTCAGCAGCCTAACATTGTTTGCGCCAATTTTAACTAACAGTATTGAATTCAGCACATAAAACTCTATAGGACAAGGTAAATTAGGTTAAATTCTATTGGAGTATGTATTGTGCACAGTTACCCATTCGCGATTGTCTTGTAACTTCGATTTTCATGACTTTTCCAAGATTAAGCGATTTCTTCTTCTGTGGACAGCAGAATTCCGATACACAATACACACTATGGAGTATAAGTCGTGTCGTACATTCGTTCGGTGACCGTAAATCATTGGAGGGACTGTAATACTTGCTGCCTTCAAACTCCCTTTTCCTTTCCTCTTCCTTCCCCCTCCGAGGGGGGGAATTCTGGATATGACCGTTTTATTACTTTCCCTCTTGCCCCCCCGTCAAATTCCGCGGCCTCCTATAAATCATGCCCGCCGAATTATATCTCGATTCTCGACAGATTTCACGAAAGCTCTCTCGCAGTCCAGTCTTGGAAGCTTGTATAGGTGGAAGATCGTGCTCAGAAGGATGCGCCGAGGAATGTGATATTTAGTTGGGGTGGTCGACCCGCCCGGCTAAAGAATGCAGAGGTGCCCGGCTGATCTGGCCAAGTCACACAAAAGAAACTTTCAAATAGATCGGACCATAAATTGAATGGGATTACATTGCGAAAGCGAATCATCGCATAGTGTAAAACATCGATTCTCGCCAGGGCGGTGAGGGATGAGAGGGTGCCCGGGGGAGGAGGAGGAGGACCCTCTCCGATAACCGTCAGGGTTCGCGGCAATCGATTCCCGATAGCCGTCAGTTTTCCGCGGGGCTCGACAGAAAAACTGCGAAGATTAAAGTCACCCACTTCTGATAATCGCTCGTTCATCATAACCCATCGAATCTAATTCGAATAATGTCGCACCAGACACCTACCAATTCTATTATTTAATCACAAAGGTATATCAAAGAATATAAGGAATTCTTATTCACCCATTTGTATGATGACTTATGATATCTTCCTTTTTCTCTAACTATTTATGTAATTATTTCTAATTATCAACTTGTTTCGTCCAAGTTCTCACGCAAGTCACTTATTTACGGCCCAACTTAACTGTCACGTTCCATTGTGCGAAGGGCGCGTGTACACGCGTAAATGGGCTTGTTTCACGGAGAATTACTGTAAAATAAATTACAAGGGAGTAATTAGTTGGTAGGTGGGATGCAAAGGTGGCCAGCGGTGGGTTAAAATTTCATAGCCGACATTCAGAGATGGGTGGCGCAGGCTTTTTTACGAGGAAAACGAAAACGTACGAAAGACTGCGGCACTGCGTGTATTCGCAGCACGATAATGCGCCCGGCGAGCGAAAGCTAGCGGTAGGAAAAGAACGTCCATTTACGTTGGCTGCGTACAATGAGAATAGCATGGCTTGCAACATGCACACGTACGAAGAGAGAGAGAGAGCGCGCGCGCGCGCATGCACCAGGTTGAAAGAACATGATATGCGCCGGCAAGGGCTGCGTGTTTGAAACGCAACAACGCTGCTGCGCTGTGTTTAGCGGTATAATAGAAGGCAAGATGAAAAGATTAAGCTTCTAATCTAGTACCGCCTCCCCTTGGGGGTGTATGGAACCACCCCTCAATCGGCCCTCCACGGTGCAAAAACACAGGCTTCCCCCGAAAATGCGAGTGAAAACCCTGTTGAAATATTGGAAAAGATGTTTTATCTGTAAGAAGAGCTACTCTTATGAATTATTGTATTTAAGGAGAATTAACTATCACGCTTATCTGATGGAGAAATTATAAATATTAAGTTTTACTTAAAATCTTTTACAAAATACGGAACACTATCCACTTGCAAACTAACGCTTTTAACGAGGTGTCTAATTCTACTAGCGTTAAAAAGAAATCTCTTAAAAAGCTAGAAAAAGGCAGGAAAGCGATTGTTCCCTGCTGATAAATATTCCGATTGATTGACTATTGACTCAGGTTATATTGGACGTATGTTAACAATTTTTTCAGCTTCCTCTGCTTTCAATATTTATTTACGTGGAAGTAAAAGGTTCAGGAATGACTGCCAGTGAATATGTCGTACGTGTGGAGAAGTTGTATTTTCTATAGCGGAAATCTCGGAGTCACTCGTCCATTTGAGTTTTAATTGCTTCCCGGTGAAATCAACCGATTAATCTCTCGCAGGGTGTCTTATGGTTACTTAAGGGTGCTTCGGCCCGTGAGTCCATTATGCAAGATCTTCTTCGTTTCTTTTCTCTTCAAAGTATGCTTCAAGTATCCTTAACGAGCATGCGGATCCAGGAGAACGATGTACGGCGGTGGCGGCTTGTAGATTTTTCAGGAGCTTAAAAGTTCTCGACTGCGTCGCAAAGTGCTGTGCTACGAGGTGCACGTTACGAATGAGAGAAGACGAGCTTTCACCTCCATCTCCTCGCACTCCTCGCGTCTTGGCCGTTTGTCGCCGAGATTTCTTTAATAACGCTTCGTTGACTGAGCACACTGTCCCAGATCGCACCGAAAATTCGCCTGAAAGAGCCCCGTCGCCTCTCTCTGCTTCTCTATATACCTTTATATACATATATAGTATATATGCATATATATACATATATATGTATGGGTTTCCAGCATGGAGTTATTACTTGATGAGGAAGCGTTCGGAGTACTTTCCTTCTCCGGCGGTTCTCTTCATCAAAGAGGCGTTCCCCGAAGTAGAGATGTGCCATGTCACCTTGCCATTCGATACTGAAATATTCACTCGGTCGAATCCTCGCACTGCCATTCTATTCTCACTACTGACATCATTGAAAATATTCAATTGACTCGCCAGGACCACTCCTTTTTCTCCGTTTACTCGGTCACCGTACTGTCTGTCTCTCCACGCTCAGCAAACGACAAAAGGCGTAGCGGAAGTTTGCCTTCGATACCGTTGAGATCCAGGCTCAAACTGTCTCTATTTTTCCTGCTGCCAGGTATATTTGCGAGCTCTCAGGGAATATGAAGAGATCGAGCAGTATCTTTGCTAAGCAAAGACGCGCATCGTGGCAAGGAATCCCGGAAGTAGAGAATTTGACATCGAAGTATACGGTTTCATGTAAACTAAATCATCATGAAATTGAGTAAGAACGAAGGGAGATTGATCCATCCTGGGATAAGACTAGCTAGAGGACATCGCGAGCGTTGGAATGCGAATATACGAAGCACGGACATGACGCGGACAGGCAGTGAATCAGAGTTCCTGACGGGAAATCAGTAGAGTGACGGGGGGTGAGTGGATGATCATCAGAGAGAGAGAGAGAGAGAGGAGGAGTATGCGATACTACACAGCATGTGGGGGATGTTGTTTTCCCGGTTAATAAGAGCTCGCCGATAGAGTACACAGGGCAATGCGCCTTATCAGAAACAACGGGGGATGCTGGGGATGATTGAACAGCCTTGGATTAAGTTAAGCATCAATCTGGGTCGCTGCCATAAATAAGCGTTTTTCTTCCTACCAACACACACCCAAGTGCTTGATCGTACTTGTATGTTTTGCTGGTATATATCGAACACAAAGTGAGTCAAGAAAGGAACAAGCTGAGGATAGAAATAGAGAGAGATACAACGCTTTCTTCCATTACTCTTCCCTTTAGTTGGCTACCATAACACTCGTAAGCCAGCATAAGTTGATCGCAGAGAGTAAGAGTGTGTACGTGTCAGAGGGAGAGGAAAAGGGAGAGAAATCACTACTCTTTTCGGGCTTGTACGAACTAGGTCAAAAGCTTGCGTAGGTGGAAACGACTCTTCAGACTCAGCTTCAAAAATTGAATTTCACCACCACTACCACTGCCAATACACTACCATCGGGTAAAACTTACAACCACATATTCCACATTCCTCATTCAATTAAATGAACGAACGGCAAATGAACGCGCGCACCTCGTCTTCCCTTGCTTTATCTCTTTCGGGAAAGATTGGTTCAATCGACGCCGATTCATCGTAGAGCTAATAGTGTTCCAAGATAAAGTTTTCCCAGAGATCATACTGTGGCACAGAAATGAAGAATTGCTCTCAATTATTAAATACCCTTCATTGGCAAACCCACCAATTTCCCCTGGAGATTTATCATAGCGGTGAGTTTACGGTGTTGGCTTCGGTTGGCTTAGCTAAAAAGTGGAAGTCCGGGAAAAGGTAACTAGCTGTAACTAGCAGGAAAAATCGAGTTTCTCCAGGAGAGTGAACGAACCCCGTGCGATTCCATGACCCTTGGGCTCCGCTAGTTGGCTATGCTGGCCACGCACTCGGCCGTGGCAGCATTTTTATTAACTTTCTGGAAAGCGACTGACCCGAACGAAACTCGGCCTGCTTGCTTGCCTGCCTGCCTGCCTGCTTCGTACAACCGCGCGCGCGCACCTTGTCCCCCTTTGTGCACCACCAATTCTCCCGCTGGATGTGATTTCTCGCCAAACTGCTCTCACTCGTATCCTTCGAAACGTAGTGGCCGACAGCGCATTCTGCATTGTGCTCTGCGGGTCTACTTCTGCTTTGTGGTGAACATTCCTGCTCGACCGCACTCTCTATTCCCTTGCAATCGGTGTACTCCAGTTTTTTTTTTTTGAAGAAACTTGGGAAATCAGCTTGCAGAATTGCTTTAACTTTGATACCCTCGGCTTGCGCTGCCCTATGACGGTCTCGCGATATTTGTTTCTTTGAAAAACTATAAATACCATTCATGCACGATATTCCTACATCTACAAATTCGACATTCGTGCGTGCTTCGTCTCGATTGAGCTGATTTCACTCTGGAATAAACTCTGGCAAATATTGATCTTTCTATAGAAATAAGTAAATTTCGTGTAGCTTTTTATTTCTATTTTTCATTAGTATTACTAACACATATTCGAGTCGATTATTTAAACAGACATTTTCATGATCGTTATTCTTAACATATACTTATTTTTTATACCAGTTTACTATAGCAAAGATCAAAATTACTGTCACTATGACAGAGTTGTCATTTATATAGTGCAGAAATAATTTCACGCTCCCTGGGATCATTCAGCTCGATAGAGTGCCGCCAAAGGGAGAGCTCGTTCTCTCCCCCCCAACTCTATTCAAAGTTGCTCGGCATGGTAGTCCATGGAAAAGCTGGCGTGAAGTGCTTCTGGAAATAATGGCACTCCGGTCGAGCGTGGTCGCAGCTTGATTCGCGGTGAAATAAATCCTGTCAGATTGAAGTCTCCGCGGCCGAGCGGAGAGTGACAAGTGAGCGCTGCGAAGGAACTCTTTTCTCTCTGAGTTCTCCGCTCGTAAATCATTTGTTCCTTCGACAGTATGTCTGTGCTAGCATATCACTCCGTGGAACATCATAAATATTTAAGAGTTCTGATTTTATTTGAAATAGTTTTAATGTTCTCGATAATTTAAACAAATAGTTCTGCAGTCTTTCGAGAAACACGACTTGAGAACTAATTTAGGATTTTTTTTTAAATACGCTCATTGAACAATCATATTATTTAAGTTTTCATCATTTCATTCGTTCCAATTATTCTTTTCAGTTTTATATTTCCGTATTCACTTTTACCCGTAGTCTTCTATTTTCTTTGCTTTTCATTCTCATCAGTATTATTATAAACATATTCTTATGATACAATTACAGTTAATAATGAAAAGTATTAACGGAAAGATTCACCGGTGGGATTTTCATTTGTCAGGACTCGTAAAGTTCGGCGTCGGAAAGAAATGAAATCAGATATAAAAACTTGACGTGTGTGGATATTGAACTGGAAAGTCGTAAGAGTTTATAGGGGGTTGGAACGAGAACGGCAAGGATGTACGCTGAGAAACTTAGTACTCGGTCTTGTAACTACTCGAGTGGCACGTGATACCAATGAAGTAGACATTGCTATCAAATATCGGAATTCATTTTGCCGCGCACAATTCGATCAAACATTTTACTACGTACTTTTCCTGGGTTTCTATGATGAATTGGAGAAAAGTCCGCAGAACGTTTTCCCAATTAGTCTCATATTTGCGATCGGGGAAGCTGGAAAAGTGAAGATATACTTTTCGGAGTGGGTACTATTCCATTAGAGGACAGGGCAGCAGGAGGGAGTTATTGGGGCTGGCGTAGCAGTGCAGTATTACAGTAGGAATTGTGTGGGAGCACGTTTCGGTGGACAGAATAAACGGCGTATTACACGAGAGGGTGGAAAGAGTGAGCGCGAAGCGCAATTTACGATGTGGATTCAAGTTCGCAACAAGATACACTTTTGTCCGCAAAGCCTGTCGGTGCAATATGAGAGAGAACACTGTAAAGTAAATACTCTTTTCTTCTTTCGCCAGGCGTTTTATCGAGCAAGCGAAATAATCCCGCAACTTCGGCGACGCCGGCTGTCGCGTTGCACCGCGGCGGCAACACCATCGCCAGATAGACTTACATTTACAGAGAGTACATTTTATTTCCCAGTGAAGCGTGAAGTACTCTCGAAGCTTCGCTCCTCCAACTTCCGGCGAAGCGAGAAATAATAAAAGGAGGATACCATCTTTAGTGTAGCAGGAACGTGGACGGACTTTTAAACTTGCCGTCCCGAGTAACTCCGAAGCCTGACTTATTAGAATCTTCTTTCAGAGAGCAACAAAGCGGAATGCAGAGCAAGGTCTTTCTTTTTTCCTCCTACCGTTTCTATCTCTATTAATGCTGTGCGAGTTGTTGGTCTCTTATCAGACGTCAGGTGAGACTGCACTCGCGGGACTTTCGGCCAGGTAGACTGGAAAGAACAATATCTTCGTCTTTGTCAGAATCAACCATTCTTCCAGGCAATTTGTTTCTCTGATGGCCATTCTTAGACAAATAGAATCTTAACTCCAAATCTAGATTAAATATCTGACACTTCTAGGTTAAGAAGGTACATACACGTGGAGAGCAAAAATTGAAGGTTAACTTCAACATTTTGAAAAAATGTAAAAAACAGTTTTGTTTTAAGCCTATGAAATGTATGAACAAGTACATGATTAAAGGTATATTATAAATTGATTTGTATAAAAACTTATAGGCTTGAAACAAAAATGGTCTTTATATTTTTTTCAAATGTTGAAATTAATTCTCAATTTTTGTGCTCCAGATGTATGTACCCCTTAAAACAATACTTTCAAAAATCTACTAAACATCAAGCTTTCCATCGCATTGCATTACGCCCGTCGATAGCCGGACTGGTATTTCCATATTGATGCGTACGATCGCTCGGAGTTAATTAATTCTGACAGAGGTCAAAGGAGATGGTAGACGTGAAGGGGTGACGGAGGAGGGGCAGGTTCGTTCATCGAGGGAGGAAAGACCGCATGGGTGATCATTCGGCATGTCGTTTTCGCGGCACGGTAATATCCGGCATTCGATGACGGCGGGTATACGTATGGGAGGGATGGGCGGCCGTGAAACCAATTGAAAATCCGAGCAGACCTCGCCCTGCATGTACTCTCAGCCCCACCTACAATTTCGCTGGCATTACTCGCCGATTACACTGTTCGGCGCGACGATTTTCCGCCGGGAAACCTGCGCGTTCTGTTAACAAGCCGCCGATTCGCACCGCGTCAAACTCGCCCCGCCAATCGCACGGCTTATGCGGAACACGCGCACTCGTTCGTCATTCTGTATAATTCAATTAGCGAGTGAACTATTCTGCGTCGAATGATCAGCCAGTTCGTAATCTGTGAGCAAAGATTTTTCATTGTTGAATTTATTCATATTTCGAGGATATAGTGTAAGTGTGAGAAATGGGGGATATCTGTTTTGATAGATAGTTCAATGTTGTTTCGAGTTTGTATGTACGGTAAGATTGATACCATAATCGCATCTGTTCCTAAATCGCACTTCCTGCCTACAAGTTCACGCATATCACCATCTGGTTTTTTATTAAAGTATTTTACTACTTCAAAGTATAGCAGTGATGGTTCAATTATCTGTAAACATTTCTGGCAATGTTTGCAAAATTAATGACTTTCGAACTAATTATCATGTATTAAAACTGTAAAAACATTACATATGAAAGGGGAAATACTGAGAAAAGATATGATTCTTCATTTCTAAGTAATAAGCTTTTAGTTAACCGTACCCTATTAGTGGCAATTATAACTGACTTTCAATCATTGATGTACATTGGCGTTACGTTTCCTATATCTAGCGGATCTTATAATAGCAGAACCGGTTCAAGAAAGACCGTTCAAGATTCATAATTACACGAACGATTGAGCCATTACTCGCTTTCAGGCTAACCACAATCTTTGCATGAAGAAATTCCTTTCGATACCCAAAATCCCGTAGTTCAATAGAAGCCATAATCCACGTCAGACATGGTAGGCAGCGAGGGATGAAGGTTACAAATACCCGGGCTAGTATAACACCACAAAGCTTCTCGCAGGGATATACATTGTACATGACGACAGGAGGAAAGAAAGGAAGGGAAAAAGCGGTGGTGGGCGTTAATTATCGTCATGACACGCTCGGCCGCGGCCATTATTCTTCTGGCCGGTTGCCCGCCAGAAATTTTCTAATTTCGGGGGATGCTGGGTCTGGTCAGTCTAGGAGTGTGCGGCGGTATGGACGGCAGGGGGGCGCTCGAGGAACACAACAGGATTCCAATAGATCGTGGCAAGCTTAATCCTACTTTTCTCCTATGGCCCCCGTGCCGTGGCTGGTTTCGGTCTGGTCCTCGCTTTCATATACCCTGCTGCGCCTGAAAGCATTGTTGCAGTATCTATGTGTCCCGTAATATTGGCTGTATATCACGATTATACCCCGGAAGGCTGCTGCTCGATACATCGGCTCACCCCCATGCCATGCCGCTACCTATCGCCCGCCACGGTTTTATGCACGCCGCCCCCCGCACCGTTACCAGACCAATGGCCCATTTTCCTCTCTGTCTCTTCTCTTTCATCCCCCCCCATCCCCCCTTCTTCCCCTCTTATATTCACCCACACATACGCATACGCCTACCCTTTCCTTATCTTTTTGATGCACCGACCTTCCTATCGGCCTGAACCACCAGCCTCCTTCTACTTTTCTTTGACCCACTTTCCCTCCTTGCCCACCCTTCTTCCTTCAACCCCATGCATATGTCCTCTTCTGTCATTGATAATGCTTCTGGCCAATGCGGTATTACCGCCAGTATTTTGCACGCCGCCTGTCTCACTTTTCGCGCAATCGCGATATTGGAAGGTTAGTTTGAAATAGTTCCGACCGAGTTTCGGAGAATGTTTATTCTTTCAAGCGTTTTTCTTTGTTTCGTTTGGTTGTAGTCTTTGAGGAGTTGTTGAAATTATTGTGTTATGGAATAGAAAATAGTATTTTAGACTTTGTATTTATTATACGTTTGGTTAGATGGATATCATTTTGCTTGTGACACATTTTGGTTGGTACCCATTATAAAAAATGATTTGTAGAAAATGATTGACTTGTAAAAAAACGTTAATTCATGAAATTAATTTATAATACATCTTAAATCATATACTTCTACATACCTTTTATAGATTTAAAGCAAAAATGTTCTTTGTGTCTTTCCAAAATGTTGAAATTAACTCTTCATGTTTGTACTCCAGGGGTATATATCTCTTTAAAAAAGTTTGATATAATTTTGCAAATTCACAGTTTCTAAAACACTTTTTTTTCTAGTGGAATTTTCTATGCTTCGTGTAATTCGTCGAATAAAACTGCTCTCGTGCAAGTGTAACACTGTACAGTTTGATCAGCGAGTAAAATCGCGTTCCGTCGCTGATATCATCCATTCCAAAACGAATTCGACACGCAGCGGGTTGCGAAACATCAATAATAACAGTCTCGCACAGCACTACAATTTCGAGGGACGTTAAATAAAGTCCACAGTAAGATTGTCAACATCAATGTTCGATGATTCGCTCGTGCGCGCGCGACAGAATTGTTCCACGCGATAGAACAAAAGTCTTTTAATTCCGTGTAAGCGGCCAATCGTCCACGACAAACGAATATAAAGCGCGTGGACTAAACCAGCGAAAATACACGTGTTGCGTTTTGTCTGCGTCGAACAAAAAGCTGGCCATATTATTCGAACGCGAATTTTCACATGTACCTGTACTAAACCGAACCCATTTATCTTTCATGAGTTTCGCGTTTAAACTATATATACTTGCAACGACGACCCACTTTATCAAATGCGAATCCAACCCTCTCTCGTTCGTACTCTATAGGTGTTCTTTTTAAATAAATTACACTCTCACGCAAGTGGATCTCCCAGGGAATCGCAACAGTCGACGATGCAAAAGATGGAGATGTAAATTCTCAGTCAGCGAAATCAGTTTCTGGCTTCATATAATTAGAGCGAACCCTTTTTGAACAACAAACAATGGAATAAACTTTCGAGTTTAATTAGCATGCACCATTAAATACGAAACATTTTAATTCAAAATTCAGCGGTGCGTTGACCTCGTTTTATAATAAATTTTATAATAAATACTGTATGATTTAAATGAATACAGTCGATTGTTAAGGATACTTCATTTATTATAAAATTTACGTTGATGTATCGATACATATGTAGAAATCATCAGGGAATGAGTGCACCATTGTTATATATCGACTCCCTTCCAATGGCAGTTGAGCGTTCCCATTGTGAAAAATCGTATTTCTGTGGCATCATTGTATGCGATATTCGGAAGCAGGCTTTGTGCACCGTCGGTATAATACGGCGGAAAATCGCGCGACCCAAGCAAGCCGATGGGAAAAACGGAGTTCCGGTATGACGGGATTGCGAGATCGCTGATCCTTGCGCAGAGAGTAGTCGCGAAAGCACCCGAAGCAAATCGATGGAATAATTTGATCCATTCATTGATCGAACATTCGCTCTCCACGCTCTTCAACATAACTCTCTTCCGTTGCGCGAAACAAAAAGTCCAATTAGGGCTTTTTGGTATCGCCAGTTATGCACTGGAATCCGGAATGCCGGTGTACTTTTTAGAACGGGCATATGGCAGAGCAGGTATCACTGCCCGCTGCAAAAAACGTGCAAAGTATATTTGGCACTCAAACGGCAAATACTCGCGAGAAAGGCTTGGGAATGAGCAGAAAAATGTAAATTTAATGAAAAGTAAAATGAGAACAAATAGCACGAACTTACTGGCTAATGTTTAACTCTTTTGTTTCCGAAGGCATACAAGAATAGCTTATATTACTCGATCTCTCTCAATATTTTAACACTCACCACAAACTTGCGGTTGTACTCTCCTATTGAACTACTTGCACTACTACATAATTTAATACTTCTTCAAACACAAAAAGGCTAGGTTGAAGGGGATCAATATTCACAGAAAGTTTCAAAAATTCCAAGAGAAATTAACAGAGCTTTGCACCGCAAATCTGTTTGGCATAACATAACATACCAGTAATTCCAGTAAAGTACTCTCAGTAAAACGGGTACTCCAATACATCGTGACCGATCTTATCAGCCTATTGGCACGGTAATCAAACCGCGCTCAGCAATAACAGGCACATTACTCCCAGTGGAAGTCCCTATCGGTGCTCGGATCTGGGTAAATCCGTGCCGCGACGAACTCGGAGATTCCGAATCGGCATTCCCGCAGTTGCAACTGCAGTAGGAATAGCAGGGTGTGCATTTAATTTGCGATAAAATTCTAGTAGAAAAAGCTGTGCCAGGCAAGGTTTGAGTGAGTGTATTTGTGTAGTATAGGAATGAGAGAGAGTAAAGGGCGATCGGAGGATCGTTGAACGAAAGAAAGAGGGTTGTTGGAAGCTGTGTATATGTGTATGTGTGAGCGAAGAAGGAAAAGCGTTGGCTTCAATATGCCTCTCTGTGATATGTCCGAGAAGAAGCGGCGTGTGGGAGAGTTTCGGTGGTCCTGTAAGGAGAGATGAGGCACGCTCCCCTGGTGTTTGAATGCAACCACCGGCGGTGAGCCGTTTAAGCGAAAAGGCGAACACTCGCATTCTGGCCGGAGGAAGTAGTTCTATGGGGCGCGCCAGTCCGCTCTCTTCGCCTCTACGCCTCTATTTGCATCTTCGCGGAGATTGGATGCGCTTTAGAGCAGCTTACACTGGACCCCTGACCATGTACACGGTATCCACCTACTACCGACTACCCACATTTCATTTCTCTATTTATTTGTAGAGGCGAGGGGATCTGGATTTATCCGACCCTCTTCGTTGTATCGTCCGATCCGCAACTGGCGCTCGCCTCTCCTGGCTAGCCGAGGCCAACCGCCGGAGAGCATCCACTCACACTGATCATGCGGTCCTAGAAACACTAAAGAGTCTTGCATGTTCATTTACCTGCAATGGGATCAACGAGCATCCCTTCATGAAACGATCTTTTCCTTCCCTACTGATTCATTTTCATACCCATTTTCCATTTTTTTATTGTTTAATTGGGAATGATTTGAAACGGGAAATGTGTATTGATGTTTTAAAGTAATAATCTCTTCAGAATAGAAAGTAGATCATTTTGTGTATATTGTTACAAATTTTAGAAAATATGGTACGATCTTCTTTCTACTATCGATTGATTTAATTCCCCTTTTTCTTACTTTTCGTATTCCTTAATTGGGAATTATTGAAAACGGAAAACGCGCATTGATGCTTGGTAGTAATAATCTCTTAAGACGACAAAGAAGATCGTTTCTTGCATTTGTTACAAATTGTGAAATAAATGGGACGATCTCTTTTCTTATTGTTCACGTTCTCTAATTGGCAATGATTGAAAATTATGTGGTGAAGCAAAAAAGTAAGTCGTGGATTTAAGCGGGGAGAAAGCGAAAGTCTTAAAACCAAAGTACAGTGATTAGATGTATCTGTTATACTATTACGAAACTTTACATTCTAATGCAATAGGTAATGCAAATCTAGGCGGTGTTCGGGAATCTTAGGATCAACAGTTGGGATAATGGAATTAGCGGAGGCTGCGGAGTTTTGCGTTTTAGGGTGGGGTAGGTCTTGCTCTACTGCTACCTGAACCCAGTCCTTCCTCATTTACTCTCACACTGCTGTAGCAAGTGTGTATTTTGCCTGTGTTGGTGAGAAGGATTGGGAAATCTATGTTACCGAAAGGCATCAATGTGTATGTCTTAGTCTTCGAAGTAAATAGATAAACGTTGATGCGCATTTCCCTTTGATCATTAATCGCATTTGATCAAACTTTACTAATCTTCAAGCCTTTTTATATTGTTTTTAATTTAGTCTTTTTGCGGTACTCGATTTATTTATTTAGTTGTCTGGGTTTCCGTTTGTTGCAAATCGTAAGATGGTATTGGACATTCATATTAATTTCTCTGTAATATAAACTTAACCTTATTATCGATATTATTACTATTAATTGTAGTGTTCGATTTCGAGGGAAATAAACAAACCGCAAGTTAATTGGCTTTGGCATATTTGCCGCAGGCTGCAATGTTGGAAACATTTTGCAATGTTACAGCCTGTGAGTGTGTTATTAAATTGAATGTATTTTCACGCTGATTCGATTATAAATCGAATTTGTAGAATTCTCGTTGATTGTCACATAAACAGTTTCTTGTTTATTTTGGTATAATTCATTGAAGTTGACTTATATATTGGCGAGTATTCTTATTTCGACCTTTAACATTTACTGTCATTTGCAGTTCATATTTTTCTAACATTCCACCTGGGTTCAGCAGACTGTGAATTCGCATAGTTCGATTTTGACTGTTGCGAGTGACATGTTGAAGCAAAGCTGACAGACGCGCTGACCAATGAGGTCGCATTTAATGCCACGTCGACGAGTTGCCCATCATAGCGTAATAATGCTCTCAATTTCAATAATTTCAATGAAGCCTGCGGGATAATGAATTAGCGATCAATTAAACACGAAACGGAAACGACTCATCAAGCAATTGGGAACGAAGATTATGTCGCAGTTAGTCGACATGCCTGTCAGTTTGCATTACCAGATTCTGTTAATGTCCAGCGAAACCTTTGAATTATTTCTTGTTATTTTTGATAAAAAGGAACTCTAAGATTTATGATTTTGAAAGAAGAAACTATTTTTGATGCTATGTTTTTTAATTATTTGTTAATTATTTAAAATGATTTTATTATTTGTATGTTTAATTTGCCGTATCATTCGTTCTTCAAAGAGTGATATTCCTCCACTGTTTGGTGACAAATCATTCAATCGTTTTTCAACCATACACCAACTTGGCAAGTGCGCGGTAATGTGTTTGCTCTGGTTTTCGCACATTATCTTCACGCGTGACTCCATTTTTCTCCTGAACGGCTGTTTGCACGTACTAAATCAAACCAGAGGTCGTCAAGTTTGGCAAAAGTTCAACAATCAGAACGGCGCCCGTCATAATTCTATCTTGGATACTCTTTCCACGTTTCTCCACGAATAATAACCATGTTACAACCATATTAAAACTCAGCGATTTCCAATACAATAACATCCCACCCAGATTTTCAATTCGTATTCTAAAAGCATTGAAACTTCTTTCTTGAAAGAACTTCGAACCACAAGATCGAACAGGATTGCAGTAAATAATGTCTTTGAAGACTCCGGTAGTCTCCAACAGAGGAACGTTACACTCCTTTACACAAGACGCGAGCTAAATCCACTGCTAGCAAGAGCTATCAACTGCAGTCTTACTGTTACAGCATAGGAGTTTGTGCTCGGAATCATAATCCCGCGCAGGGTGCAACTGCGCTGTTCTCAAAAGGCTTGAATCAGAAATGCAATTCTCATGGGATTGTGTGGGTATGTGTGTGGTTGGGACAAAGGGCTGAATCGGAGACACTCTAGAGTCTCAAAGAAAGAACCACTCAGCTTTTTCGTATTTTTACATTTTCCGAGCACGCTTGCTCGATAGAGCACAGAGAGGGAAGAGAAAAAGAGAGAGGGAGAGAGAGTCCAAGAGGGGGGTGGGGGAGGGGAATTGCGTGTAAGCTGCGTGCAGTAAAAGAGCGCAAGAGAGGGGATAAGTGGGGGCGGGAAAGTCACGTGGAGTGCGCTTGAAGAGCTTACAATGCGCAAGATAAATAGAGAGAATACATTTCAGTGGTTAGTAAGAGGGGGGCGAGAGGAATTCCGAGAGCATTCTTTGGCGTGCTTCCACCATCGCGGAAACGAAGTGGATGAATCGCTTGCACACAAAGCACCGGACCACCTTCATCCGTTTCCCCTTGCGAATTTCGGCTCCTAGTGTATGGGGGAGCGCTGTCCGCCGGGAAGGATGGGCGATTGTTGATCGGAGGGAACGTACTTGTAATAGAGTTGTTATTTCACAAAGGGATTGCTGCTCACTGGGACAATTGATCTTGGATGTGCAACTCCCTATACTGCATGCAGGAGGGCACAACAACCCCTGACATCATTGGAGCCATACAACCTTTTCGAGGGCGTCTGTGGCGAATAGTGGTTCCTCTAGATGAGATGATAGGAGTTTTGAAATCTCTCGGAATTTTCTAGAGAATTTCGTTGTAGTTATTTTTAGTTTTAACATAATTTAGAGTTTTGTTTATTCAAGATATTTAATTTAAGTTAATATTATTTATCGCTTTGATCATTGATTGGCTATTCGACCTATAAATATTTTTATAGTAACCGTAGGTGCTTGTAACTTTATAAATTCCCTTTTATGTGCGTGGCAAGTTATAAGTTTAAGTCAATGACTGCTTGCTCAGCGATACCAGACATATTTATGATGGAGATTCTACTAAAGGTGTCAAATTTTGAATGGTAGTGGGATCATAATGTAAGGCTAACTTTTATAACAGTTTATATTCTTGTTTTATAATACTTTAATATTCTTAATAATTCATGAACCCTATCTATTAATCCTGATATTGTATGATAATAATAAATATTGTCCTTCATATTACAATGATTTTCACATTAACTATATAAAAATGTCGAACTTAAAAGTTTTGCAGGGTCGGGAGAGTGGAATTTCTGACTAATTGTACAGTTAAAGGATCAAGGGTTGTTACTAGGAATGCTATCTTCTTCCGTTTAAAGAGGAAGACGGCGTTAGTTACATTAATCTGGATACCATGAGGATATCTACTGGATTCTGAAAGTTGATAGAAGAAATTTCACTCGGGCTCTCTTCAAGGCGTTAGATAAATTCTGTGGAGCGTACTTCAGAATCAAGCCGAAAAAAGGCGCACCAGAGTAAATGGTGATCTGTGGGGAGGTACTGGGGATGAAGTAGAGCCGTTCTGAATATCTGGGGGTTGTTTAAAGCAGGCTGGAGGTCCACAGTTACTTCACATCAGCATTCCACCATTTGGCTAAAATATTTTGGCCCTCTGTATAATATGCGAGAGGAAATGCTAGTATTTACTCGGAGTGCTACCTTTCCTTCCTGCTGATTCCAACTTCCTCTTGGTGCCAGTCTTTGCCATAGTTTCAAGATTGATAGTCGCTTAAAACTTTTTCTGGTATGATATTTGATGAACGCTTTTTACAGCGATTCATTATATTGTTACAGAGTTATCACTTGGTTTTTGGACGGCTTGTTAATTTAGTAACACTATTTTCATGTTTAACAACTAATTCAAATTATCGAATTTTAATTACACGAAATCTTGGATCTTTCGTTGGAAAGTGACTTACAATTATCATATTTACCATCAGAGAATAATTGCAAACGAAATCGTGTCGATGATCGTGATTGAAAAGATTTAGGACGTGCAGCTTGTTCTCAGTGACAATGGATAATTAAGTAACAGGGGTAGGAAGCTTCTAGTGAGTATGTGGAGCACGGAAAATGGAGATTTCGCTCGGTAATTTGGCCAGTCAATTATTCCGAGGACTAATTTCGCGGGGCGCTAGGCCTCGCTTGTCAGGGGCATAAATTTCCCTGGTCCAATCTGACACAGCATCCGCGAATTCGCGGAGTACGGGATTCCCGAACCCCATAATCGTCGGAATCCTACCCACGCAACTTCCTCTGACTTATTTCCAAGACGCTCTTCTCCCCCTCAAGTCGATCTTCTTACCCATAGTCGTAAATTCCGACTTTAATTCTCACCGATATTTATCGAGATTCGAACTTACAATTATTTATTGCCTTTAAAAGTGGATGTTAGCCAATTTTCAGAGGGAATTTGTGGTACTCAAGGCTAGCCAAAATAATTTCCCAATATCCTTTATAAATATTGCGTGTAAATGTAACAAAGTTTGATTGATTTGAATGTATCTAATTGTAAGTTTACTGTTTAACCCAATTTAAATTTTACAACTCGAACTCAATTGAATTTAATATAACAATTCACCCAATTTCAGGTTAATCGATGGACCTTTAATAACATTACAAGTCATTTAAAATACGCCACTCAAAATAATCCTCTAGAAAAAATAACAAAACTGCATGGAGCGACGTTGAACTTTTTCTAGAGTCTCCTTTTAAGCATGCGCTTTAAGTTCGCCGTCTAAAATCATATCGAAACGGTGTAAGAGAAACGAGGGAATTATGCCCTGGGCCTTAGTCGACGCGGAAAGAAGTGGCGTGTGTTCGCCAGGTTTCTTTGGAAGGTGGACCTAACGACGGGCAGTTTTGCACTGTCATAACCTCGGATAACAAGTTTGCGATTCTGGCGGGGGTAGCTTGCGGGCATAATTCAATGTCTGTGCCCGGTGCTGGCCGTCTCTCGAGGCTCTACATCAAGTTCGCCGACAGGCTACCGTCTACCTTCCTTCTCCGCTCCGCATCGTACACAGAGAGTCCGTCGGCTTCCGGACCCTTCATACATACGTAAGGGAAGTCGAGCCATACTACCGAGATTAGGCTTCTTTATTTATCTGGGAAGGACCCTCTTATGGACGGCACACGCGGGAATTGCCAGCCGAGCAGCTTCTCGCTAATAGATACGCACTGCATTCTTTCACATCTCCCTTGATCGTCTATCGCATATCTTAGGAATTACGGCATCTGGTAATCATCTCTGATATGCCGTATTTCAGTAGATCATTTTCTTCTTGATTGTTTACTCTACTCCCTTATATGTATTAATAGGAATGGAGTATTCAACGCGAAAGTGTTTACAGAGAAAAGTTTGATGAATAACATTTGCTTTGTTCAGATTTACAAAAACATGATCGCAAATTTATTTTCGTAGAACAGTTGTGTTTTTGTAATTTTTATATTGAAATGGGATTTGTAATTCAGTAGTGAAAGTTTCAAATCACAATTTTTATCAAAGTCGGTATACGCACTGCCCTCTTTCACGTCTCCCTTGATCGTTTATCGGATATCTTAGGAGTTACGACATTTGGTTTATTGAAATTTGTAAGAACGTGTTTGTGTAACACTGCAAATTCACAAATTTCAATGGATATTTCCATTAAAATCAGCGTACGCGCTGTTATTAATTAATTGGGTCCCCATTTACTTTTTTCATTTAAAAATTAAGTTACTCGCTACTTAAATGTACACAATTTTGAAAACTAGCTTTGATTCGACTTGCAGAAGACTGTTTATTCTTCCTGGAGGAGAAGCTCGTCTGCCCCGCTGTAGATTCGACATTAATCTCGTGATATTATAGGCACAGTCTTACTTTACCGAGATTTCGCCAAGGCTAAGCTGGATTCATCATCTCGTTGCGAGGTGCCCGGAATAACTCTCCGATGATGAAAATGGCAGGAACGCGCATCATTCCTTGGCCCTCTTTATTCCGGAATTTATTATTGGCCTGCGCGGAAATGAGTTTAGTCGCTGTGGTATCCAACGTAAATTGGAAGTACACGCCGAGAGAGTCCCGACGTAGTTATTACTGTGTCTGCGGCTACAAAGGATGGGATTTCGGTTTAATCCACTACCGCGGTAGCTTTCGGGGCTAACAAATGACGCGAAGTTGCAAAGAGTCGCTCTGATGAAATGTAGCCATGCATCTGGATGCGTTATGCTACCCGAGAAATTAGTTTTCGAAAAGAAGACTATTTTATGCGAGCGTACATAAACAAGCTTTCTATAACTCATAATTACATCGACTTGAACACTTAACACATAAACAAGTCCATCAATACTAACCCAGACTTAACAATAAAAAGTATGAAAAACCATTGAAAATAATCTAAAAAAATCTCATCGAAGAAATACGAATAAAAAATGAGGTAAACTTAACACGCGTTATCTAACACGTGCTAGTAGTTAGTCAACTGGTTCTCGCGAAAACCCAGAGCTCGGTGAGGGATTTCGTCTTGATCGATCCTCATGATGGCATCTTCGAGAGCGGCTATGTTACAGTTTCGTTAAAAAAATCCTGTCACGAATGAAGTTCGCGAATGGAATATGTAATTGCGCCGGCTGACGGAGATATTACATGGCAGGGAATAGAAAAGACATTACATAGTCTAGTAGATGGAATAGAAGCACGTGCCCGAAGCGTCGGCCAAAGCAGCAGCGGCAGCAGCAGCAGTAGCAGCAGCATCCCTCTGCGCTCCTCGACAATCGGCACGCGTGCTTAAGGGCTCGGCTTCCAGGCAGATTGGGGACATTGCGCAACTTTACTTGCTCAATCGCCGAGTGACTGGATAATTGAAGCTGTCAGGGTTCCCTGGCAGCACCGTTACGCGATACGACACGCCGGCCGCGTTCAATTAAGAGATTGCAGCTTCATATTTCGCGGTTCGAAAGTCACTCCTTCACAGCAGCCTCACTCACTTACCCATCTGCTCCCCTTTCCGGATAATTCCACTTAACGAGATCGTACTGCCGGCTTTCTGGATAAGCCTATTTCCCACATGTTCATTAAACTCTCTCGGTCAGTGGCTGGCAAACCCTTCGGTACGATCTTATATTTTCGATCATATTTTCTAATCCAATCATATTTCTATACCATCCCCCACTGCGGGAATATTTCATTCAGTAACTACTAGAACTCTTGCTCAATATTCAATTAAATCTTTGTGGACATTAAATACTAATTCTGTTCTTCTTTATAATTATTAGCTATGCAGTAAGTTCTCTTCATAATTCAAGAGTTTCCGCTATTAATAGTCATAGAACTTTAGGGCGAACTTAATAGTATTACAGGGCGAGCAGCATGGTTGGAGTCCGATTATTAGCATTGAGTAATGCCTTTAAGCTTGCGCGATAAATTGCTTGTTCTCTCTCTCGTTTCTCGTTGAAATATCGGACGAAGCCTGTAGCGGTCCAGGCTCGGAAAAAAAGTGGAAGGAATACCTAGAAGCTACCGAGAAGCCACTCGATTTCTCCGAACGCTGTAGGGTTTGGGGGGAAAGGGTGCGCGAGCTACATGACGTTGAAATGTGATCGGGCTTATCTTGGCGAAGTACGGAATGCAAACACTTATTACGTCCGTTAAGCCCTCCACAGGCAGCAAGATCGCGTCGGGAAAAAAGTAAGCAGGCCGTATACATATATGTATGGGACCACATACATTACGAGAAGCATCTTGGTCTAACGCGACTAAGCCGCTATTTTTCTTCAGAGTTATTAATCGGTAGATATGAAACGCGGGTGCATTACACGTAACAAAACTCTTTAACGAGTGTTGACCACTAGTATTTTTTATAGGATTATGTGTTTCGTATGGTGATTTCGTGATTTGTTATTTATTAGTTTGTAAACATTTTTGGGAAACGCGAGTTTATTACACCATTGCGCAATAAAACTTTTTAATGAGTGTTGATCACTAGTATTTTTTGTAGCTTTGTGTGTTTCGTATGGCAGTTCGTGATTTGTTATTTATTAGTTTGTAATTATTTTTGAGAAACGCGGGTTTATTACACATTTGCGCAATAAAACTTTTTAATGAGTGTTGATCAGTACTTTTTTATGCGATTATGTGTTGCGTTTGACAATTCCACTAATTTTGTTGTTCTGTTCATTTTTTTGTTAACAATAGATTTACGGACGTTTCTTATATATATGTCTATTTCTACGATTCTACGAAAGCATACGATTTGTTAAAAAACAACATAATTATACCCTATTAACTTAAACATGAAACTATCAGATGTGATTTACTGAGTTTTCAAAGTATCGTGTCAAATTGACGCGAATTCGCAGAGGTAGCTGCGTAGATCATTTCAAAATTAGAAGGCTTTGAAAAAAATGAATAAAAGTCAGTAAAAGTTATAGAAGAAAAATATAAACTGTATTTCTGTATTTTTCCTCGTGAAATTCGAAATGCTTCAAAATGACGCGTAGCGTGAACCTAATGTTAATAATTCTGGTCTGACGCGAGCTACACAGCTATTTTTCTTGAAAGAGTTATTGATCGTTAGATATGTAACGCTGGGCACATTACACCATTGCATAATAAATCTCTTCAACGAGCTCTGACCACTACTATTTTCTGTAGGATTATGTCCTTTATACAGCGATTTCACGACTTGTTATTTATTACCTTGTAATT
The DNA here is from genome assembly GCA_910593735.2 of Ectemnius lituratus. Classification (NCBI taxonomy): domain Eukaryota; kingdom Metazoa; phylum Arthropoda; class Insecta; order Hymenoptera; family Crabronidae; genus Ectemnius; species Ectemnius lituratus. Next base: position 17,033,407 of record OU343033.1, read on the forward strand.
ACTATAGAGAAACGCGACATTTACAAGTCCTCAAATATTAATACCTTCTGCTTTGGTAGCATGTTTTGTTCCGTTAATAATTTAGCGATGAGTTCGCCACTTCAGAAGGATTGGAAAAGGATTTAATAATCACGGGTATATTCGCTTGTGAATTTCGATACCGTATTTTGTGCTCGCTGTAAATCCTATAAGCACTCGCAATTTCTATTTCAATCTGATTAAACGTTCGATCCTGTCCTGAATAATTGCATCAGAGATTGAGTTATCCCGAAAGAGTTGAATAGTCACTGGTTCGATCTCACTAATAGCTACTTGCGCCGGGTATAATGCTGATAGTACAGCAAAAATAAGCAACTTCGCTTTCATCCAATTATAACGCCTTAATGAAAGTGGCATTAGAGCCATTGGAAAATAGCAGAAGTGCTGTTCTTGGCTGGGCCAGCAGGAATAAAGATTATTTCGCTTTATTGCTGGGGGGAAAGTACTTCGAAAAATAGTATGCGTGTGTCTGTGTGTGTGTGTGTGTGTGTGTGTGTGGGGGTGGAAAGAGGGTGCGTGTAACGCAGGCACATCTTGCTACCAGCTCCCCAAGGAGACAATAATCCGGGGGTGCAGCAGTTGCAAATTAACCGCAACGAGCGCGCCTCGCAATGAGTATTGTGTCTAACACGTGCGCGCACGTGTGCTGCGGTAGACGGAAGTCCGAGGAAGCGGTGCTTTGCCATGGGGACACAGGGCGCGTAATGATGACAAAGCTCCCATTAGAGACACACCCTTTCAACCCCCAAATCATTAGGCAGCCGACTCAGAATGATTTTTCGCCCGATTGAATCAATTGTCGCGCTCAATTGCCGAGCTGAAAAATGTCACGGCACATCCCTCTTTTCGTTCACTAACTGTAGGTGACTTATGTCGACGAGTCAACCAAGCCGAATATACCATTTCGTTAATTAATTTCCTGTCAAGGATTAAATAAAATCCAATGTGAATTGGGATACTTGTAATTGGATATCTTTTTATAATTCTAGTACCTTTTTGAAAAATTGATTTAATCATAGTTTTATTTTATTCTGATTTCCGAAAATTGTATTGCAGTCTGACGAATGGTAAATAGGAATAGAATTTCAGTTTTACATACACTTTTTTTTAATGAGAGATCTATAGGATCGTGTGATTGATGCTCGGTTCTTTCATACGTTATTCAAACATTTTCGGAATAAGGATAGAGAGGAAAAGCATAGGATTACTCTGGAGAGGGTCCTCGATATCGGTCAGTGTTATCAAGCTGCTGGTAATCAGTTTTGCCAGGGGGTTAGATTGGCAAGAGCGCTGGGATAAAAGAAGCCGGCAATTAATCCACGAACTTCTGCAGTTCGTTCTCTTCGTTAGTATTCCATTCACTCAATTTGCGTGTTCTTCTCGCGTCGGCTGGTGAGGTCGACTCTTACAATTAGAACTTTAGTTTCCATCGTTTCCGCGGACAAGTTACCGGTAATTAGCGAGCACGAAGAATCCCACCGAGGAAGGATCGTTACCCTTCCCCGCATCCCGAACCTGCCATTCTATCTGGCAAATAAGGCAACCAGGCAACTTTTCTCCTCAATAACAGGGGCACGCGATACATGCAGGAGTGCATTTGCAATTCTTGCCATTTTCAAGAAACTCGGCACTGTATCATTATATTCATACCATAATTCTTCGAGAATTCCTACGAAAAATAAATCAAACGTTGTATAAAACCAATTAAATCTGTCACAGAAAGGAATCTTTTAACTGAAAAGCAGAAATATTAATTTCGAATTCTCCTACAATTTGTAATCATGAAATAACCCCCGAATCACGGAAATTGTAAAACCAAGAACACAGTAAACAAATTTTCATCACTTTCAAAGTTGAACTATTCTCGTAAACTTGCATGTCAGCTGAACAATTTTTCGATTTTTAAACCATTCGCACTCAGGTTGGATTTTCGCCAAACAGGTCGCACAGAAAAGAAACCTCTAACGATTTTAGAGTGGAGTATTTTTGGGTCACATTTTTCAAGGGATTGTGAGTAAGATAGAACCGATTATAACAGTGGACAACAGTTTGGCTGGTATAACCATATCGGTGGAATTAGAGGCGTACTGTTAAATCAGAGCTTTCATCGCGATAAACAAGGGCAGTGCGCTACGATCGGCAGATAGAACATTAAAGCGGTCTGGCGAAGAGAGTCATGACGGTAATAATACAAATTCTGTGAGCGCCTCGTTGGCGCAAAACGGCTCTAAGAGGATTACGCGGAAACGCGGGTACCAAACGCTCCGTGGTTTTCATACGAGCCGAATAATTTTTTCATCGCTCTCAGTTTGCTTGCCTCCCGTTGCTTGTACATATACAGCGTCCTCTAGTTGAGAAAAAGAGCTCGCGTTCTTGCTGTGCGAGCGAACAATAAGGCCGTCGTCGGGGCCGAGCACGTTTCGAACTTATGTCGGAATAAAGCCTGCTTTCCTCGGCGAATGAATATCTGGGTGATCTGCCCTTTATCGCGACCAGACCGAGCGAACGTACAAAGGATACCATGGGAACCGGTAGAGGCGCATTCCATGGAACGCGTACGTAGGACGTCCAGATGGAACTGTACTGGTCAAGTAATCGCGCATGCCCTTAAGATATCTGAGCAATCACGATTCATTTTCTTGGAAGTTTTTTGTGTTCACTCAGGATTTTGTATATTTTTTATGGGTTTGTATATTATATTATAATTCACGGTACATCCTTGCTTTATCTTACTTATTAACAATAAAATTGGTTTTAAGCCGTTCGTTTCTTGTATTTTAAATTTCATAACTATACGGCAATCGTATTGTTATGTTTCTGTATAAAGCTATAAAACATTTCCAGTTTTATCAAGCATCTAACGTTCGATGTATTCCAGTTAGCATATGTCATCCGAATGCTGTTATAGCTTGTGCTTATTAGGTCAATGTGCCGTCTCCCAGCAAGCACTGTTTCTATTCCAACAAGCGTATCATCCTAACAACGGCACCGGCCTAATGGCTATTAAAGCCAGAGTACGTTCCACTGTCACATCTATTCCACTGGTTTAGTAGTGGCGGGTATCTGCATTCGTATCAAGCAAGGAACGTGACTGTTCAATTTTCTGCCACTTACAACCTATCCTGTATGATGTCCTCAATTAATGATCGCGATGACAGGATGTCGTAACAACCTCTAGTATTCGAACAAGCACGATCTGCCCTTCGTCCCTGCGAGCGGATGCAATTTCCCACTGTGGATTCTATTCCGAAATTGTGTGTCCGTTAATCCAAAGGATACAAATAATCCAACGGTAATTTCTCTGATCCCTCGAGTCCTTGGAATTTCGGACTTTCTCTTCATAGAGAATTCTAGATGCGAAAGGAAGACTGTAATAGTAGTTCTAGAAATAGTAGTTAATCAATGATAGATCTGAATATCTTTACACGTAGATTAAATTGAAGATGATCAAAATTCGTAATTATTGATTGAAATGTTGGAATATCAAATATGTTGCAATCCCGAGCTTTTGTAGGAGAAATGAATAGAATTCTTAGAGAACTGCGTAAAATTGGAATAGAAGCATGCATTTTATATTACAAGCATTAAACTATATTAAAAAATGGGAAGAAAACGTTCAATATATCGATATTTCTTGTGTTCTTCGGAGGATTGAAGTTTTCATTCTGTGCTAGAATCCAAGCACCTATTCTTTGATGGAAGCATAGAAATGTCAGGTCACTGAATGACGGAAGAGTCATTCCGAGTCTTAATTGCGAACAGCGCGTCAAGGGGCATACATAGTAGATGGAAAGTGCGGGAAAATCCAGAGGTTTCAGGTAGCGTAATTATTAACCCGTCGCAATCTCATTGTCTACAGTTACGTCGTCTCCAACCTCCAACCGTCGATTGCCGCTCGCATGGCGTCGCGACGTCTGCTTTACAAGGCAGCCGAGTATGACGTTTACTTGTTAAGTACTAATTATGAAAGCAGACTCGTGGCTTGCCCCACATGCTGCCCAGACTACTCCGGCATTTCGACATTGCCAATGCAATTACAGGAAGTTTATAAGAGCTGTGTTAATTACAAAGATGAAAGTTTCTTTCCCTCTTTGTCAATCCTTTCTCCTTACAAGATTCTTTTCTAGTTACTTGACGAATATAATAAATAATGTACATTCCATACTTGCGAATTCTTTTAGATTTAACGCAAAACTCTTGACACACAAGGCATTCAAAGCTAAGGGTTGCAAATTATTAATTACAACTCCACTGAGAGGGAACACTAAATTAGGTTCTCGAGCCACGTAGCAGCATAAAATCCGGAAATATTACTTATTTCCTCAAGGGTTACCATGGACGCCGTAAAAAGTTGAAGTTTAACCCAGCAGCTTTTTTTTAAAGGCTGCTCTCCCATCGAGAAGAGCGATTTCTCTCGGATCGGGAAAGAGGGGCTGACCTTTTCAACTGATTGCGATTTCCATAAGTATCCTTGGCCAGCCCCGTTAATCGAAACGTAATAACGAGGCATTCACTTGGACCTGACGTAGTAATTATTGGCGCGGCAATTTGTCGGAGGGAGGAAAAATAGCGGGGAGTCATCGCTCGGTATTGCGCGAGATTATCCGGATTGTCAGGGGTACAGTTAGGGGAAGGCTTCCGTGTGGTATCCTCGGGTTCACGCACCATCTACAGGGGTTGCTTTCATTGAATTCAGCCAAGGCCTAATACTATTACGTCCCCCGCCTCCTTCGTTCTCCTCCTCTGACTCTGCCTTTGCTCGACCATTCCAGCAAATCGTTATATTCATTAGAAGTATTATACCCGTCTGCGAAAGAGCACCGCTTGCGAGGGCGTGCAAGTACTACTCGTGAGAGTACTAATATTCACTTTATTCCTGTCACTCAGTTATCGAATTCCCCCAACCCAGCGCACGCCTTTTCCTTTCAGAATCAACGCAATTTGCGTTACTACCCTCGCCATCATTTTCTTGTACGGAAGTCTCACAAATTGTAGAAAATTCGAAAGACGAACATTCTATTAGATCGACTTCAAAAGGAAACTTGCGATCTCTCTAAACTACTTATACCGTCATTCTTAACAAGGTTTTTTTCAGTGACAGTGTAAAAAAGGATTTTCATAATAGATACAGTGGACCATAAATGACTAGAATGAGAGGAGTTTGCTTCTCGACTTTAGAGCGAAGGTTTAACAAGAGTATTTTATTTGAGTATATTATTAACCGACTTTGAAAAGTTCTCCTCAAGATGAAATTTCTTGCATCTGGTAGCCGATGCTCCCAAAACATTTCTATCACAACATTTTTCAACTGAATTTTCATAATACATACAGTAAATCATAAATGCCTCTAGAATGGGAGGAGTTTGCTTCTCGACTTTAGAGCGAAGGTGTAACAGGAGTATTTTATTTGAGTATATTATTAACCAACTTCGAAAAAGACTGATCAAGATGAAGTTTCTTGTATGTGATAGAGGATACATCCAAAATGTTCCTATCACAAAATTGTTCAACTGAATTTTCATAATAAATACAGTGAATGATAAATGCCTCTAAAATGGGAAGAATTTGCTTCTTGACTTTGAAAAGGGCTGATCAAGATGAAATTTCTTACATCTGATAAAGGATGCTCCCAAAACATTTGTATTGCAAAATTTTTCAACTAAATTTTCCTAATACATACTTTGGATTATAAATGCCTCTGGAATCAGAGCAGTTTGCTTCTCGACTTTGGAGCAAAGGTTTAACAGGAGAGTCTACTCGGGAGCCAGTGGCCGACGATATATCTCAATGGGCCATGTCTGTATTTTAATCATATTAAAACAGTACACCGTGGGAGCTTGTGCCCCGGCAACTGGGACAATATTTTGAGTGTATATAACACGTCGTCCCCTCAGTTTCCTGTAGGCGAGCAGTCGACCGGTGGTGTGTTAGCGCGGATCCGGCGAAGTTTGGTCGGTTGGTGGAGTGCGCGCGCCTTAGGCGTCTCTAAATCTTCATCCAATATGCTAGAATCTGTGTACACAGGTACGCTGATACCCCAGGCATTATCAGGAAACTATCGTCATTAAACTATTACTATTCGACACAATCCGCGGCGTCAATATTCCCGTTTACTTGACGTCAACTGGTCTACAAGCGATATGTGTCTCCGCCGCGTGTCCGATCGATGTAATCTCTATTTACGAGAGCCGCCCCTACCTTCTCACCCGCGCTACTCTGCACTGATTTCGGGATTGATGACCTCTTAGTGACGTTTGACCCCGCTCGATTCCGCATAAAACCACACTCCGATGCTTCTAATCAACACTGTAATCCAGGAAACTGATGGCTCTATAATACTTGTATCATTAAACTATAAAAACAAAGTTACAACACTGGAATTATATCCATTAGTACAAATTCGTAGTCAACTTTCACGGATCAAACTAATCAGCGTGTGTTATGTTCGGATGTAAATTATATGATTAATGATGGCTTTGTCAGTGTAATTTTAGTGCTATGCATTAGCAGAATTGGAGATGCAAGGCATATCTCGGAGCGGTATTTCCGTTGCTCATTGTCATCGCACGTCGATGATTAAACAGTCCATTTTTTAGCTAGTCGTTGCACTGTCAATCCCGCTCTTTCAGAGGGTTCTCTCTAATAATTGTAGCTGGCACGCATCATAATCAGCCGGTAGGGGCGAAATAACAATCCCTTCGGCTCTTGGAATAATTATAGAGACGGCAGGTGTACGGGCTCTTTGTGTCACGCTTATTCCATCGCCAGAAGTAACATGCAATTTTTGTGCGGCACGATGTCACGTGTCACCGCGGAAACGAGGAGAAAGAAAGAGAGCGGGTAGCATGAAATTTCCGCTTGATAATTCGGCGCGTGCATATGTATAGGATGCGGGGAGGGTGGATGAGGATGAGAAGGATGCGAAGCGAACGGAATGAATGCACGGCTTTCGGAGGTTGGTTTTTGGATTTTCGAATGGGCGCTTTTGACGCACGCTGCCGCTGGCACAGGACGCGTCATAGATTGTGAGAGAACGAGAGACGCTCTCAGAGAGAGAGAGAGAGAGAGAGAGAGAGGGATAAAGAGATCCGATCTGACGAATGGCGTCACAATATTGCTAATTTAAGGGCGCTTCCTGCCGCTATATGCTTGGCAAAAATGCTCGGCGGCCCCGTCCAAATTATCATACGCGAGCACGCGCGTTGCTTTTAAATAAATGCGACTGTGAAATGAGCAGCGCGAAATGAATGCCGAGAAGTTCCCGCTTTAAACTCGTGCGCATGCTAGAATAAAGAGAATTTATTTATCTTGCTCGCACGCTGCGTTAATCGCCGGCGAACGCTTCTATCGCTCGACAAGGCAAAAGTATCGCGAGCTTTTATGTTTTTCGTCAGATAGGTATTCATCCTTTGGTACTTCCGATGCGTGGTATTTGATTTGTAAGAGCTTGTCACCGCTCTATTGACTCGACCTTTCGAAAGTGTCCACTCGGAGGACGGCAGATGCAATCAAATAGGATATCGTTTGACGCCGTCACCGATAGAACCTGTGGAAGTTTCCACAAGGTATCGTGCGCTGGTGTAAAGCTCGCTGACAGTGTCTGTAAACAAAGTAAATGTAGCTCCGAGAGCGTTTGCGAATTCCAGCTTTTCAATATTTCTCTCATTTCAACTCCCAGGGGGCGCGCCACTCCAATCCATGTGTAAAGTCCGAGCACTGTGAAACAGGTCTACCAAACACAAACATTCAAACACTTTCTCGCCTTTTTCTGTTTACATGACAAATCATATTCCTATTCGAGGATTGTTTGATCTAGAAAGGATTATTTGGTAAAGAACAATTGTATCGAAAGACGCGTATCAATAGCAAAACAAAATGCGTATGAAATCATATTTAGTCAGGGAAAACTCTACTTCACTGTGCTTGCAAGGTTTTTCATGCTATATATCAAATCGTACACATAAAAGTAAGCCGTCAACAAAGCAAGAGTCATTTCGAGCTTACACAATTTTGTGAATAACAGTTTGCTTTTACTTTTATTACAATATCCTAATAAATAACATAGAAACTGTTATTGATAAAAGGAAGAAAGTGAAGTCTCGCATTACCAATGGCTCTCATGGAAAAGTGCAGTAAGAGGATGAGAATGCGAACTCCGTGAAGCTCAGATGCGTCGTCTGGTGGGAAGTGAAATTGAATCAATAGGATTCGCCGTGCTCGCAGGGAATGTGCTGCGTGTATCGGAAATTGCGGATTATGATTTAGCAGAAAGCCGAGCAAGGGGAAGGCGAAACAACACCGCAGCTAGAGCCGGCAACCTAATATAATCGAGTATACGCAGACGCCTGCAAGAAAACTGTCGTCAAATTGGATGATGCTGAGAGAGCCTGGTTGCGCTGGAGCACGACTCGCCCGCTTGCTATGTAATACATAAAACAAGACATGCTATCACGACATGAAGCCAGAAGTCACGTGTCAAGACGCTTGCAAGCTCTCGGGAGCCGAGTCGCAAGCAGGATGATTTATGTATCTACGAAGGCTGGCTTTCCCGAAAAGCAAGAAACAACCGGCGCATTGCATTATGCTATGTGCGTCCAGCTATAAGCCACAAGACGCATTAAAGAATTCTAAAATAAGTAATTGGATGAGCCACTCTCTATTCATGAGTAATACTCAATTACTCCGATGGAGTCCGATAAACAATTGATCTCTTACTATAAACTATTGTTTTTGTCACCGATTCTTGCACTCTAATCGAAATCCACTCTGTTACTGCATGAGTACAGAAAGTAGCATTTTATTTTATTCCATCGATCGCTTTACCGCGCTAGTGCGGAAATGAGTAAGGGTGTTATGTTACATATTCTGCTAAATAGAGGTATCATAGTCGTTCTTTGTCGATACCCTCAAAGTAAATTGTAAAGTAAAGCGGTATTGACAAGACTCGTGTGGTTATCGCACTTGCCTTCCGCTTATGCAGCAACTTCACGCGTCTGTTAATTGACCAGTTTCAGCACTTGTATCATAACCTACTATTTTCTTCTTCCTCATTTATTTCTCCATTCATTTCATCTTGAATTCTTTAACCGTCAATATTGCGGGGTACTTTTAGAGAGAACAGGTTTAAAGTTGCTCCTTGCACGAGTATTGGAAGTTTGTCCTGGATTCTGTGTATCTCGGTGCTCAGCATACTTCTCCCATTCGTCTTGGTAGCTACGTTCATCCTCATAAAAGATGTAGGGCGCAGGATCAATGATCCCTCATGAAATCCATAACCAAGAAGCACGACGTGCGATTTTTCGAGTCAGTTTTCTCCGAGATGCCGAGTGAGTGCATCTCTGAAATGCTTGGTTCGCGATCGCCATGTTCTTTAAAGTATGTGGAAGGAAGTAATCCTGTCCGACCAACCAAGCACAAGGAAGAGTGTGTTCGTGCGGTCTTGAAGCAAGTTGTCCGTTCGAGTTGTTTCCCAAAAGTCAGTAAGCTCGACGAAAGCTTGCATGCAACCACTGAGCGGGCGGGACGAAATAAGAATGAGAGTTGAGAATGAGGAAACAAATAGATGGTCCAGCAGCATCCCAACCGTGTCCCACGAAATCGTAGGGTCAAATTACTTGTAAGATGACACTTGTTCGGATTTCATTATACATCTTGCTTCAACACACACATTTCATGCTTCCTTTCATTTTGTATCGAATTTCATACGAATATTCAATAACAAGGTCGAATTATAATATTGAAAAATATATTGGGGCTTTAATTTGCTATCGCCAGGGACATGAATATATTATAACATATTAATATTGTGGACAAAAGACGTTGTAATAGTAGGTTATGGAGTTACAACTAGAATAAGCTGTAGGTTAAAGTGGATTTAGTTTGAGCAGGGAGTAGTTAGGATGGGAAAGAACTTAAACATCGAAATACAATTAGAATTGCCTCGACAACGGGCAGAGAATGCTAATCCTGATGTAATTATTACTGGCGGTTGCGTGTACTATCATTCGGTCACGATGAAGCCTTATTCCTACTCTCTTAATCGCGTCAGTATTACTGCCCTTCCGATGTCTAATAGAATTTCAGGAATTCGATTATTTACTCACATCGACGTTCTAAAAAGAAGGGAAGCTCCGAATAAACTATATTTCCGCATCAGATCTCGAACCGGCTCTAATTATTTACTAGGTTGGAAAAACTAGTTTCCTGTTTTTACAGGTATAACATTTAACTTTCCAGAGGTTATCGTACGGTTTATACGAATAGCTACCACTATATATTTTTATCGATTATCGACTGAATACGTTATTAGAGCATAAGAAAACGTTGTATTTTATGAAAATGCTACAAAGAACCTTCTTTCTTTCAAGTTTTTACTCATTTTCTTTATTCTATTTTAATATTTATTTCGATTTATTTTAATCTTTGTCTATCGAATCTTCCTACCGATTAAGTGCAAGATCTTTTTCCGAGGTTTTATCAACGGCACAATCGGATAATGAATTCGCGATAAGCTGTGCTCGATTGCACGCAATTGTGGGACAAGCTTTGACCAAATGTAGGCTGGGCGCGCAAGGGTTCACGGGAAATTCGCGTGAGCACGCGAACTCGTTTATGATTCAATTTGTCGACGGTAAATCACGCGTGAACTCGCGGGGAATCGATTCCCTGTGTTTCCCGTGCGTGCACGTGATGCGGACAATGCCGGCTCTACCTTACACGATGATTGATGGCTTTTGCGTATTAGTGGTAGAAGTCGATCCTTCTCAATCCTGTTGCCTAAGGGCGCGCCGACATATATTTTTTTTTACCTTTCCAATGTCGCGTTATTGATACACTCGTGTAGCGTGCCTAATGACTCTCCTTGCCAGAACTCGAGTCACGCGACTACCACACGAAAGTTGGGTTATGTTTGATTTGCTCTGTCATTATTACTGCCTGATATATTATTACAGACTTTATGATTATGGGTGAATGAATATTGTGTCACTGTCCTAGATTATCTATGTCTCATTGTACATTTATATGTACTCAACTACTTTATTATAACCAATTTACTTCAATATGATGACTTCATTGAATAAATTCATACCAAATTTTTTAATTAAAGTAGTGCATATTCTCAAGTGCGAACTTGAAATAACTATCTCGAATTTTAGCGCGGTCCGAAATCGCACTACATACTTGGCTAGCAGGTGGTATGCTTGTTTATTTAATTCGGTTGGCGAGTTCAGATTACCCCGGCGGAAAAGTGTCTCTCTAAATGGGAGCCTCATTCTCAGCCGCTCGGGTTTTATCCGGCGTGGAAGTCGCTCTACCCTTTTGTTCCTAAAAGCGTATGCGCATATTTTTAGTCGTAACCTTTAGCAGGATAACAAGTCATCTTTGCTCCCCCCCTGCAAAATGAGGTAACCCTAATGAGGCTCTCTTCGGCCGAGCAAACTCACTACTGGCAGGGTTAACCAGGAGGAGGCGAGCGGAAGAGGAAGTGAAGGAGGAAAAGGAGGATGTGTCCACATATGAGAATGAAAGATGCCGAGAACTTTAAGAAATACAAATTTTCGCGAGTGTACTATGCTGGATAGTTGCTCCTATGTACACCGAAGTACCTTTCAACAGCGACATCAACTAAAATGAGTTTTACTTGCTCGCTCCTACGAAAAAAAGCCGCTTGACACCAACTTTACAGGACTTGGAACATCAAGTATCTGCACTGTCCCACCTAATGAACTTACAGCAAGTTTTATAAGGTTGGTTTCCCGTCGGATTGACTATATCTAAGTTTATCCAGCATTGGACCGGAGGATTCGTAAAATTTATTTGACCGATGCCAAGCTTTTTCGAGGGCAGGGTGTGCCGGGCGAGGTCAAGCGTGAATTTTCCAGTGCGGTTTCGGTGCCAGGGGGTGTGTCCGGGAATACGAGCAGTGATTATTTGCCTTGGCCGACGGGGAGTGAGTGGCCGGCGCGTTTCGGCTGGCCCTCGAGCGGACGTGCGAGCACGCGGTGACTTTTAATTATTCAATTAACACTGGCGCCAGCCATAAAACGCAACCGACCACGAGGCAATCTCGTTTAAATCCCCTAAACCGCGCGATCCTGCGCTAGCACGTGTCTTACCGCACCCGAACTAGGCGAGTAGTATGTGTTACGGCAAACTGTGTGTTACAGTTAGCCAGTGTTGGCCCAGCCGTGCCAGTGCGAAGCAAGCCCCGCTTTACCAAGCGCGCTACGTACAGCTCGCGAAAATTGTTTCCTACTGCCTCGGCGCGCTTTCCCAGCCCGAAATAACTCGGTCAAAATTGCGGGGAATCCTGGCTCAAGCGTTATGAAGTCGTGGAAAGCCACGTTGGCAGGAACGACGACGCGCACGCACTCGACAGACTTTCCTGCCTCGGTGTAATGTGTGGAGTTATCGGGCAACACGTTGTCCCCGGATACCGAGCACCTGTCACTCTAGAAATTCTCTCTATTGCGCTGCTACCCGCACATTACTTGATTCAACATCCCTTTCGAGATTAGACTTTCTAAACGCTTGGGACTAGTAATCCCTGGAATAATTCCCTGAATAGAAGAAGATCGTTTTCTTGGTTAAATAGAGTCGAGACCCTTTCTTCTTATCAGAGCGTTCATCGTACAGGAGGCGATTGCCAGTAAAAGCTCAAGGTTCGAGGGCATCATAGGTGGAACGGTCGTGTCAAAGAAATCGTGTCGTCGGAGCTCGGGGCGAGCTTGAAATGTCGTTGGACGCCTGAGGCTATGGTGCCAAGATTACCTAAGTACGAATGGGACAACGGAGAAACGGAAGCTCGGCTGACAGTAGACAGTAGACAGTAGAATAGGGAGAGCATCGTTGGCCCGAGCCTCTGAAAGCGATTCAAATCTTCCTGACCCCGTATCTTGGAACGAGCTCTCGCGGCGAGTGCGAGGCCGGTTTCAGCATAATAAATAGAAAGTAGTTTCCGTCGGTTCACTACGCACAATCTACATTTCTATACTTCCCCTTAACCCCCGGAGCTATCGGAACACGCGACGGGGTATTAAAGTTTCATCGAATCGCTTTGAAAGGAAGTACCAGGGAACTTCGCTCACCTTCGATATCAATATCTCTCGGACTATTTAAACGTACTCTTTTCTTCAGAGTTCTGCACTCCAATTGCATTTATAACTGGGTTCAATCTATCTCTGATTTACGTGTATGTACGTCGGGTGAGTCGTATAACCGTATGGACTGGTGGTTCCAATTGGCTTCGCAGCGGCACGCGATTGTCACGTATCCGTACGCAGTGGCATGTAAGTGGATGCTATCGGGGCCAATGAGGCATCCTTCTCGTCGGAACATTTGCATTCAATCCAGAAGCAACTCAACTGCTTCATAAACATTACTCGAACTTCCGGGAAGGCCCAAAATAAATGGGAATGTTCGTCCGATGTTCTTTCGCGAGTAGAAATAAAGAAGAAAGTGCGGGTAATAAGGAAAAGATTACGAAGGTAGCTCGTTGGAGGTCATCCGGGTCTTTGGCACGTACCTTGACTGACCGCGATCCCCTCGATAACCAAGAGAAAACCAGCGAGTATCATGACAGTGAGCCAACGACACAGCATTTTTAATAGTTGGGTCACTCGTTCACTGCCGATCTTTCCTTCCCTGGGCGGACCGCCAGAGCTTGCTGCTGCGATCCCACTGATAAAGCGAAACTCCAAACTGCCAGTGGGTCAAGCTAAGTCAGCTCGAATCCGTGATCTTCAAGGAGTAGAACGATGCCGAACGTATCCGCACTGTTCACGTCACCCGCAATTCTCTCACACACCTATCCCTCGAGTGGAATGAGTCCCTCGCTCAGACACCTTCCCGTTTCCCCGGCGGCGGGGGCTGACTACACGCGGACCTCGATCACTGCCGGCAGATAGCCGTCAGTAAAATCCTCTAGGGGCTTGATGCGCTTCTGCAGAAAGGATTGCACTTGTGGTTGGCGCTCGGTCCTACCGCGAGAGAGTGTTCCACTTACACCCGGTGGCTGGCTGATGGTCCATTCCTACGCTGACGAATCCACGAGAGGCGCACTAAACAATTCACTCGCTCGGAGCCAGGCTCACCATGAATCAACCGAGTGTAATCCGAGAATCGGGCGCACCTGCTGCCCCAAGAGGGATCGTCCTCAACGATCGATCACACCAGCTGCTTCCTCAGATCCTCAGATCCGTTGAGAGAACTACAGTCGAGCGCGTTCGAGATGAGAACGAGCTTCACCGGGCAAAACGCTTAGTTTAGAGTATGCGTCAGCTGCACGTGGATCCGTGGACCGTTGGAGGATCATGTCGATCTGGTGACTACCAAGCTGGGTCCTCTCGACCAGGCGCATCCTAGTCCAAGTAGATTCTTTTACTCGACATTCAATTGATTGAATTGAGAATCCAGAGTGAAGAGTGATGAGTGTCGATCACTAGAACTGGCTACCATGGAGTATGCACGACGCGGTCTTCGTCGCCGTCGTGGCGGTGGTAGTCGTCCCACGCGACGACGTTCGGGAGCGCACATGGACCACGGAACCGTGACGACGGATGCGGTGCCGCTTGACGTCGCGGCGCGAAGTGATCCTGCGGGCCAGTCGTCGCCGACGAACGCATGCGCCCCCGGCAAGCTGCGTTCGTCGAGGATCGAGGCAGCCACGGCCACGGCCTGCGCGCAGAACCACTTCCACCCCGAGACTCGCCGAGGGGTGACCGCCAGAGCTATTACGAGACTCTCTCTCAATGCACACTCTGCACAGTAACACCGGGTCAACTCGAGACTCGGTCATTGCGACTTCTTTAGCTCTCCTCGACATCGTCTTCAGCCAGGTTCGACGACCAGGCCTTTTCCCCCCTTCAAAAGGCCTTGTTAACGATGCTAACTTTACGCTAAATACCCCCGAACTCTACTCTACGCTCTTAAAATACTTAAAACGATGATGATACTCTTAGATATAAAGATATAGTCGTTGAAGAAAAGAAAATTATCAGTTTCGGATTCTTTCTTTCCTTCGACATTCTCAGTGGGGTTGCAAGCTTGCGTAACTATGATTGCGAGTACCTTGTTCTGTCTTACATAAGAGGGTCCAACCGCGCCAACGTCCCTTTGCGATAAATGGCGCGCTAGACCAGAGTAGTTCGCACCGGAGGGCAAAGATGATGACGAAGGTCGCTTTACTTGACCGCACTGATTCACACAGTAACACAGCATCGGCCGCAATTAATAGACGTGAGGGCTCGGAAATTTACGCTTGAATGCGATGATGAAGAGAGAAATAGAGAAAGACAAGAAGATTTGGAACACGCGCATGCAAGGTGTCTCGGAAGAAATTAGAGAATCCGCGAACATTCGGCGTGAGTGGTACATAAATTATTTGGCAGTGTGTATGTGTGTGTGGGGAGCATAGGCGACTGCTAGGAAGTATAAAGCGTTCGTTATCGTTGCTCGCACATTAAGCTCGACCGAGGGGATCCAGAGAGACGTAGAGGAACTGAGAAGATGGGATCTTGCAGGGTAGAGTAGGGACGCTGGGAAACACGCCGCTAATCTTCACGTTTCCCTTCTCGCAAGGGCATCCTTTCGAAGAAGACGTTTGTTTGCCGTGTAGTCAGTTCGTGCTGCGCGTCCCGGGAGTTTCATCCTCGCCTTTCTGCCTCCTCGCTCTCTTTTTCCGGCACAGCTAGCGGTACAAAGCTGCCCACTCGTAAAGAATTACAGCCTCGTGCTCGGAAGAAGGCGCATTTCAGAGGGAGGCGCTACACGAGGTCATAATTGCGATGAATGACGTTACCAAAACATTTCCTTTGAAATAGAGCAGCCGCTCCACCGTTATATAAAGTCACACTAATTGTGAAATTGAAAACGTAAGCCGTTTCTTGGAACTGGGTCACCCTGACGCTCCAATGCTTTTTAGGTTATGCCGGTGTCTCGCCCCCGAATAAGACGCATAATTAATGAAGAAGCTTGTTTCCCAGGGAATTGTTGATGAGCGCGATGGGACGTGAAGAGACATCGAACGATGAGGAACGATCGGTGACCTTGGATCTTATAATACCCTCGATTACAGAAGATGTATCCCTGATTTATTATTATAATGGATCGAGCACAGGTGTGGGAGGAATCGAAGTCCTGATAAAAGGGAAGCATGGCATTCCTCAATTTAAAAGTGGAGTCCATCAATATCGCGCGCATGAAAAACATACTAAAGTAGAAGCATATCATTTTCAAATCATGAAAAGATAGATGTTCTTTTAGGTTTGACATTCCAGCTTTCAGTAGTAAGGGTTTCAAGGATAAGCCCGTAAATATATTCTGTATCGAATGGAGTTGTCAGTCAATTGAAGGGAGTTGATAAGGGAAGACATTTCCACGGCAGCTTTTACCTTAAATCTTCCAAGCGATCTACATTTCGGGTAATTATTCAGAAAGACGGTTCACCACCGATTCTAATCATTTTGATATATGTTATACAGTATGATAATTTTCATACTTTCCTGATCATTTTCATACACATATGTGGGGGAAATTTATACAAAAACAGTTATCATACCAAATAGTCGAACAATCATCACAAATCTTAACGTAAATATAGCTGTGCTCTTGTGACAGCATTCCAAATACCTGTAGAGATTTAATATAGATGTAACACCGAATTAAAATCCAGGCCTAACCAACGCAAACTCATTGTCAGTATGGTACAGTGTACAACATTTCAACTAAGGTGATCTAATAATGAAATTAGAAGAAATTCTATATATTTGCCGCAGTCTGGGTTGTTTGGGTCTGGATTTAAGTCTGTGTTACATCTGTATTAAGTCTCTACAGGTATTTGTAATAATGGCCCAAAATCACAACTATGTTTACGTTACGATTTGTTTTGATTGTTCGACTATTATATATTGATATATAAGATCCGCCTTTAAATGGCTCTAACTTTTTTCCTATAAGTTTCCCGTATGTATACATGTATATGAAAATGAATTCTTAAATTGCTCTACAACATATATCAAAATCATTGAAATCAGTCGTGAGCTGTCTTTCTGAATAACTACCACATTTCGTCAATTCATACTGAAAGCATTCCTCATAGAAGGGCGGCACTTCAATTGGAAATCCCAGGATAATTTAGGGGACGCAAGGCGTCGAACCGATCCGAATAGGGAAAGGGGCTTTTGTTTTACTAATACATGCCTCGCGCACATTAGCACAACGTTCACCCTTACCGAGAACGCGATAGTTCACGGCGCATACTTGGCAGCGAATCTCCTGGCAATAAATTCCGGTAAACAGTCCGGGGATTACATGTCCTTGTCAATGCACCGGACTCTGGCAACACCTGCAGCAAGTGCAACCTCTGCCATTGGCAAACGCGTGGATTATGTCTGCCCTAAATTTTGCGCGAAAAAAGTGGCACAGACATTTTTATCCTTTCAGTTAAATATTAGTTTAATACTAAACTATGTATGTAAATAGTGATCGATAGTTTTATACATTTTTTTGATAGTGTACTATTTCACACTTTTTATTTATTTAACGCAGTAACTGCTACACTCCATCGAATATACCTACATATTCTATTTCCTCCATTTTTGGTCCTGATTTTTCTTTGCAATCACTACGTTACACAGCACTTTGGAAAAAGCGTAATATACTATAATAATACCTGTCACTTGTATATGCGTAGTCTTTCGTTAAACCAGGCATTTTTCATGGAAAACGATTCCACATATGACGGACGACAGTTGTAATCTCTTCCACTCCATTTTTCTTTATTTATCATCGAATTAACACAGACAAAAAGTAGCTGTATGGGAATGAAATATTTGTTTTTTGCCAAAAAAAATCACATGGAAAATCGTGCCGGAACAGGTTAAAAGTCTGTCTTGCGTATGATATGATCGAATTTCGAATATCCAGTTCATCCCAACCATACAGTTTTCAGAGCGGGATAACATGCCACTGATGCAGCTGGCCGCTCTTTAAGCAAACATCGGTCCATCGAGAAGTTATCGCTGAAGCTTTCAGTGCGTTTGCTTTACAGAATTCGTGATAGAGTGTATGTAGACTCTCATTCATATGAGAGAAGGAGAGGAAGTACGCGTAATTGGAATTAGAGTTTCGGAGAAGTTGGCGGAAGCCCGGCAGCAGGAACAGCGCGGCGTGAAAGCAGGAGAAAAATGGACGGGAACGAGAAGCTAACGTTAGTGTATCGAGACACGTGGGAAATTTCGGGCTTTCAAGGCACAGTTTCGAGTGGTAGAATTACAAGCTGCCATCATTGCTACAGCTGGTCCTGTTTTACTAATACACCTGTCGAGGAACTGTTTCAATATCATTGAGGCCTGCTTCAGACAAAGGCGCTCGCTCCGACGCTCGGCTTCTTCTTTCGTTCGGTCAGCTTTGCCGCGTACTCGCACAGCATCGAGAATCGCCAAGCTGAAACCCGATGCATGTATGCCAGCCTGCTCGGAAACACCTTTCAACGCCGATTGATAGAACGAATCTGGAGCAGGGAAGCCGTGCTTTTCACCGCTGTGCATTACCGGTGAGATCGCACGCGCTCCGTTGATTCTGAATAGTTAACTATCGATGAGACTTCCACCATAGACCGGCATGGAAATCCTACGGTTGACTTCGACTCACATGAATAATTACTGTTACAACTAGAAACCCAGACCTACGCTATTCAATCAAGTTTCACTCGAAACATGAAACCATTCCACATATTACAAACACAATCCTTCGGTTTAAAATACCAACCTTTTTTTCAAAATAGAACAAATACAGAAAGAATTAATATAACATTTCCGTAGTCAATTTCAATTGAGGAAACTTCTTTAATAGAAATATCATATGTTACCTTTCTTCCTTGACATTGTCCTTTGAGAAAAGCAATGAAGCCGTACACGTGGCAGCGTCAAAGTCGTTCCTACACTGAGAAAACGGGGTCAGTCGTCCAGAGTGAAGTGGACGGCGAACGGCTGGACCGTTCCAATCCAACGATTTACCTCTCGGTGAGGCAACGGGACGTGGAACGCGTTGGCGTTATTTCGGCTAGATTCTCACGATTCTAGAAGCGAGGGGCCCAGGAGCCCTTTTCTTTCACTGCTAATGGGATACGGGAAGGGAATAACGAGGGGCAATAGGCGATTTCGTGGCGGCTACTATTTAATCCAAAGGGTCCTGATTTTCCGGCTAGCAGCCGAGCATTTTCTTTCGGGCCATTGACAAGAAAGCAGTTGCGAGCGGTTGCCAGCAAGGCAATTGGCCGCGCACAATGAGCATCGCAAAATCTCGCATTGGAATTATACTCTCAAACTCTCCCTTTTCTCTCTTTCTTTTATCTCTCTTACTCTCTGTCGGGAGAAGTTACGAAGCGAGTGAGAGCGCGAACAACTTTTTCCCATGTAAGTTTCGGACGGAGCAGACAGGGCGGAAGAGCGTGGGTGATAGGGACGTGCGAAATGGCCTCGAAAATTTTAATGAGCATTTCCTGGGGTAATTGGATGAAGTGATAGCTCGCACACCAAGTGCCCTGCTCCTCCTTTGACAATTTATGGCCACTCGTTCGTTCGGAGTAAAGATAGAGTCGGGGACTGTCTCGTCGGCTCGTCTGCTTAGGCTTCTCACATTTGCTTAATACTTTTTAAACTGTATGAATAAAATAGTTACGTTATGAATTAAATTTATTTACTTTTATTACTATTTATTTACTACTTTGTCGAAGATATACGTGTTAAGTATGAAATATAAACTTTAAATTATTTTATTATGATGCTTCTACAATAAAGCTTTAAAAATTGTATAGTGAAACTAGTACAGTGAAACACGCATAAGAATGCGCGTGAATCCTGTCACATGTGTACGTCAGCATATCCTTTCGAGAGTCTGCGTCTAAGATCGGATGTTATATTGAATAAGTTTCTTTTAATACTCAGCAGTATCGGTAAAACTGTTGGTGGCAGACTAGCTGGCACGAAAACAGGGACACGTCAAATTGAAATTGAAGTAGAAACTCGAGAGAGAAGAGAACGTGCGGGAGCACGCGGCGCGCGTTCCGATTTAACGAGATTCGTAACGCGAAAAGGCAGTCTTCGTATATATTCCGAGGAGTAAGTATATTACCAAGTTTGATTGATTATTCCATGGAAGGCAACGCATAATACCTCGGATTATTTACCCCGAAAGCTGCTTACTTGAAGCCAGGTGCAAACTTGGAAAAAAAATTCGGGAAACTAATTTTATTCCTTTCGGGGGAGCAAACGGCTGTCGATGCGGTGAGGTATCATTTATCATTATTGAATTTTTTATTCACGAGAATATTCATAAGTTGAACTTTAATCCATTAAATGTATTGTTATTCATAAGAAATTATAGTAAGTATGGTATAGCGAAAAGGAAAGGTAAAAGTCTTAAAAGTAAAGGGTTAAATTGGGTCCAGAAACGAAAAGATTTACTACTTATTAAGGTTATATAATACAAACTTGATTAATTTTTTATTGAACTCCATATTTTGTAAAATTTCAATCACCGCCGCTTAAATGAAACATCTGATTAACAAGTTCTTTAGTCACAATGAAAGTTCAAGCTTTCAGAAAAGTGGCGGCCAATTATTTACGGTTAATCTCTTCCGTGAATCAGAAGCGCAGGACTGTTCGGTCTTAAAAAGTGGGCAGTTTGCGTTGAAAAGAAGTTAAATGGGGTCATCCAACCTGCTTTAGCCTTATGAAGACCTTAAATTGTTGGCGGCACCTTCTCGCCACGCGATAATGCTTCAGACCTAACGATTGCGGACTTAACTTAATAGCCCAGGCTCACTTTTTCCTTGATACGATAAAGTCTCCGAAGAAAAGCCGGTTAATTGTTAATGAAATGCTCCTCTTATTTATCAAACCGCCTAATTCAACGGTTCTCGCCCCTCGCCGGCGAGAAAAACCGCCCTTTTCTCCGACAGATTAATGACAGTGCTTTTATTGCGAAACAAATTCAAAATTGGACTATCATACAAGTACTTTAGAGTCGTAAATAAATAAGTGATATTTTAACAGAAAAGTTTGAGATAATTAATATAGAATTTTAGAAAGTAAGAATGGGAAATTCTACTTCACTGATATTCGCCAATAAATGTGTAATGGGTTATCGATTATCTATTTATAACTTAACAAGAGTTTTATATTTTTAAACAGAAAAGTTAAAAATAAATAAAAATACGTGAATTTACCGTTTGTCAATATGAGAAAGGCCCGGATGCAAATTACCGAATTTTGATTGATGCGCAATAACCAAAAGTGCTCTTTTCACCCTGATATTAATCGTCAAACACAACTCTCATACACCAGCGATTTTTCCCCTATATTTTTTTATCCCCCAAAATGTATAAAAATAGTCGATTTTTCCCCAGACATTTATTTATATACCAAGCCGCCAATTAAACATTGTTAGCACAAAATTCAAGTATAACCAAGTGTGTAAGCGCGTTGCAGAAAAACTGTGACTAGCGCCACGATTATAACGAGGTCCAGACTTTGTACCGCTTTCTTTTCACAGTTGCGAACACGCAATACTGTGAAAAAGAAAAAGTAAAAAACGAGGAGAGGCAGGTCTGCTCGCGGATCTAATGTTCATTAGGGGAGGCGTTCGACACGAAATTGCGTCGGGAAAAATGGCAGTAGGCGCAACCTTACGAGTGAACCCAGTAATTTCGAGCTTCCAAGCGGAAAACGGCGACAAGTTGCTGCTGTGGAGGGTAGTAACCCTGCACTTGAATATTTGCAAGCCCTAGCGCGCCTTGGTTAACCAGGAAACCGCGAGAAATTGTTTGCCGTCGCTCCGAATGAAAAATGGTTAAACGCCCGCCAGGTGTAGAGGGTGATCGTGAAACGTAAAGTCACACTTTGACCAACCCCAAGCCTTTTAATTATTCTTAACGCATTGTTGACGCTATGCTGTGAAACGAATCTCACCTCAGTTACAACGCATTTTTGGAAACTTTATGAAATAGGCGCGAAATGCAAGACTTTCATTAGAATAATATATTAATTAGTCTAATCAGCCTGTTTAAACTTAGATATTTTTCCTTGAATATGTATCAATTCGTCAAAATTCATTGTAAACTGTTAATAAAACAATTTTATAATATGACGACGATGTTGACAGTACTAAAATAATATTTAGTATGACAATCACTATAAGTAATTGAACAATAAAAGTATTTCGGTTAGATTGCGACGTTTATCGATGGATTCGTGTAGTTTCTACTCCGACAATAAAAGACGTGGAATGCTCGATGGCAGGATACATAGTATACCAAGTCATTTTATTGCAAAGTACATCGGTTTCATATCGAGCATCTGGAGAAAGAGGACGAGCCAGCAGGTAGCAAATGTCTAAAGCACAGCATATGTGGAACGAGGGCGAATGGGGTGGAGCGTGCTTCTAGCATGTTCTGTACATGTGTTGCATCACGAACAATTACATAACGTGCGGTAGGAACTTGCAAATGTTACGCAGTGTTGCCCGGAAGTTCTTGTCGCATTTCCCTGGAAAATGTATCCTCTTCAGAGGCATATACGGCCATTAGCTTTACTGGCGTGAATGTCCGCAGTCTAGAATATTGCAATTCATAAATTCTTTTCTATTTCTGTGTATCTACATTTTCCTAGATTTTACTAGATTTTTAGTATCAGTAGATTGAGATCAAAATGGTAAATCTCTTGTGATATTTGGAGTTTATTCGTCAAACTTTCGAGTTCGATTGAAATGGTAATTAAATGAGTTATGGTCATATAAAATGGCGCATGCACTCTTCTTTTTTAAGTGGATGTTATATCGTGTTGAAATGATTGCTCAGCTCTTCCCCGCTATATGTACTCAGTTCAGGTCCAAATGACTGATCACAGAACTCATCGAGGACCCGTAATTCATTTCCAGATGCTTAAATTACTATCCAAACCATTAGATACGAACTCAATAACTCGTATCTCGAGTCCTCTTCCCATCAAAGTGATTTAAATGCATTGCACTTAAACTTGATTAACGGGATTCCGGTAGAAGTAATGTTCAGTGACTATAGCAAAAAAGGAGAAGAAAAAAAAACTACGTTCCCTTTAACGTTTTACAATTTTGCTGAAAGCTCGACTCTATTCAGAGTGTTGCAAAGATTTCAATTAATTATTCACGATAAAAGTGACTAATTCGTTGCTTCATTAAATCCAATCAACGTAGTAATGACGAAGTCTTCTCCATCAGTGAGAATCTTGATCGGTAGTCTAAAGAAAGTTGTCGAAGGAAATTGTATCCTATAAAAGGGTCCGGTACTTTTGCCCTTTACCTTGGTAGAGCTATTGGGGGAGAAGTTTTTCGCTGTAATACACCTGGTTTCGTGGTATGATCGAGGCTCAAAGTGTCTCGACAGCTTTTTAAGTGGCCGCTCAGATGATGGATTGATTTTTTTCATTCGCCCAGTTGAAGTGCCCTTAGTTTCGTCTGGCCGTCTGAGCAGCCAGCCCGTTTGCCTCGGCTGGAAGGTCTAGTGCCGTTTGTACGTTTCTTGTTGAAGGGCCGCGGATTTAACGCGAAAACTCGAGCACCTTCAACCGAGAGCACGAGTGCATCGAATTAATAAAGTGGCCCCCTTGATTGGCATTGTTCGTTAGAGGCACGTGATCTCGAGACCAGCTTGATTAAATCGAGAACAAGGCGATTTCGGCCCAAAGCCGTTCAAAGGTCGAACGTGTGCCATAGAGATTTTTATTTTTATCTCTTCAAATTTTGGAAGATCCAAGCTCGCCATTTTGTTCATTTTTAATAAAGAAACATTTTTGTATAACACTTTGATATTAAAAGAATTTTTATATTTGGGGAGTAAGAAATAATGTCGAAAATAATTATGATTCATCTTTAGTAAGTCTGTCTTTATGTTATAATTGGTAGTTTGCACCGGCTTTAAGTCGAACCCGTAATAATGCTAGGTGGAAGGGGGAAGTGTGTGTGCTTTAGTTCAAAGTTACAGTACAACTGGCCACTGCTTCTGTAGCAGATGCTCGTGAGTTATTACCGGATTGTTCCAGGTCGACCGTATCGGCAATCCCAGTTAGAGCTTTCTGGCATGAGTGAGAGAGAGAAAGAGCTTCAAAAATATGTTTGCTTCGATAAGCCAGTTGATTCTTATCTTAACTGGAGCAATATCATTTGGCTAATTAACTTTGTAATTCCTTCAACGTATCTTTTTCCAATGCAGTAAATTGGACGAATTTGTATAGAACATAAGTTTGTGTTGAACGAAATACACAGTGCAGGATTGCAATTAAGGAATGCAAGAGTGAAAGATAGCCAGCATGTCGAGCGTCACGTAATTTCGGTTACTCTAAGGAAACACTTAGAGTCGAGGCGTTTAATTCCCCCGGCGTCCGCTTCCCCTGCTCCATAGTCGAGGATGGCAAGTCAGCGCGGCAATTGGGAAGCAGCCGGTTCTAGAGCGGCTACGGCGGCTTCGGCGTCTAAAGTTTCGTCGAATTAAACTTTCCCTTAGTTAAAGTCGCGCGCTCGCGTGCACGGTGGGACGAACTCACTTATGGCGAGTCTCTGCTGCGAGAAATCTGCATGTATATCAGCCGGCGGCGGCGGTGCTCCTTTATTCAAATACATCCTGCCCCACTGTTTCTCGAGTCCCCCGTGAAGCCGTCACGACGCCTATCCAACGAACCGCCTGCACCCTCGAGACCGGGACAATACTTTATCTTGCATCTATTTTTATTCCGGAATATTTTTACACCTAATAATTCAGTATTCCACTATTTATTTTTCACATCACTGGAGGCGTACTAGAATTTCTCTTTGTACAATGAATCTGTGAAGATCGATCGAACAAGAGAAAGAAAGGATTTCAACTACCTTTGAAGGAAGTAAGATTTTGAGTTTATTGCTAATGTTATGTGCTATAAGATGGTTTTTTAAAGTAAAGTGCTGGGAGTTTGAATACTTTTGATGTTATTGATTCTCAATGTAAGTAGTAAAGTGTGAATAGAATTATTTGGTGTGGAATAGGCGATGAGGAATTAATAATAGCAATATAAATATCGTTATGATTTATGAACGATTTCCAAGCTTCGATATATTACCCGTTATCGGTCTATTGCCAGTTAACTTTACATCGTTTATCTCAGGCAGATAAATTTTAAAAACATTGTAAATAGGAATTCTATCCTTATTACTAGCTGATAAAAGCTCACAGGGCACCTCAGATATCGAATGAATCGGACAAACCCTAAAAACCTATTCTACATACAGCAGATAAAAAAAAGTATTCACACACATCCTTTTTCATGCAAGAGAAATTAATATCTCAGCATTCGTGTATATTAATTTGTTAAGCACACTTATATATATAATTCCTGCAGTGTGTACTATTTATTTCCGCAGCTTTGTTTGACATTGTCACTGAGAAGTTATGTCAAATTTCAAGAAATTCATCGGGTATACTGACCTGCCGAATTAGAGGAAATCCGCCAAGCTGGTAACGAAAAGGAGCAATGCAAACAGCGGCAGTCGGTAGAACAGGCAAAGAAGGAATCTGTACAGTCATTACGTAGTTCGTAGCAGCTCCGAGGAGTCCGTTCGGATCGCTTGACTGGGAAGGATCTGTGTCGCGCGCTTCATCATAACCGCCACTTCAATCACTGTGCGCGATACTTTCTTAAGTAAGCAGTGCATTCAGGAATCCTCTAGTAAGTACGATTTTGTGAGTTATTGAAAGTCTTTGAATAATAGTTCAGTATAACTTAAACTCGAAGTGTCGTGTAGTAACTTTTAAGGAGGTTGGTGTCGTGAGTTGGTGCGGGCTAAGACAGAAATATATGAGCTTTTTGATACAGACTTCTGAGGCCTTTTAAAGAACAATAAACCAATTTATTAGTACGAATATTCAATTTGCAATCAAACTTATGCTATGTCTCACTTCCTTTTATAACTTATTTTTATTTCTTTGCTCACACTTCTTCAAACCGGACAAATGAAGCTTTTGAAACTTATAACTAGCCTGTGTAGAGGGCGTAAGTGGGGTTAGACACGCAGGTTAAACGTAGTGTGCCGGGACGCCAACACAATTTCACGATGTTTTGAGTTACTTTCTTTAAGAGTTCGTGGTCATTATTAAATCACGATTATTGATTGAAAATTGCAGTTAATTCGAAAGTTCGAGTGTCGAGGTGGAAACAACAATCGGCAGATTGACAGCATCAGCTCGAATACCAACACAGCAGACTATCGATTTTTTCCCGATGTTGTTCAACCTATTTCTAAATGGATGGATAATGCAGTAACCAACCATAGAGTGATATGAATGCTACTTCAGAATTTGTTCTTACAATTACATAATAACTATGCATTGTTAACATGTGTATCACTGCATTAATTATTACTTATACTTTAACTTTGTATTTCCGAGTTCATTCACGAACAACTGCCATTTTAATATCTTTCTTGCGCAATTTTCTATCAAACAATAATTATTCAAATTTCCAGGAACTAGATTAGTCTTTAAATTGATTATATCTTAACTTACATCGACTTTCTCAGATAGTGAAGTTCTTGGAAATTGAAATGACATGGATGGCACTTAACCACGATTTACTTACTAGTCATTTTGTTTCGTTTTTCTTGATGTGTCATAGAGTCAAATAAACTAACAAAAGTGGGTATTAAACTTACTGTAGGTAAAAGCTTTAACGCGACTGAGGGTAACAGCTTCACCGACTGATAAGGAAGGCCTGCAAAATTATCTTCAAGTGTTAACTCAACAATTTTTGTCACTTTGAATTGTTAGTTACACAGAGAACCTCTACTATCATACATCAGTAATATCAAAAAGGCCGGCCGTTTTGATTGCAGTAACATAACACTGCTTTGTTGAGAATCTAATTAAAATTACTTATTCCAAAATAACTAATTTACCTCAGAATTTTATTTATGAGTACTCAACAACAAATTAGCTTACATTCATGAGACTAATGTATGAGTTTACAAAAGTAAACGATACAAGCAACATCCAATACTTTGTTTCAATCAATTTTTTATATTATACTATTTAATAGCTTAGATTTGCAGTTTTCATTTGACGATAATTGCAGACTGCATTCTGACGCGTATGGTGAAGTCTATTACGAAAATTCATAAAACCTCGAACCGTTTGATGTATCGGTCCATTCGATCGCAGTGGAGTATTGGGGCTGTAGAAAAAAGTGTGTGTGAGTTAGTAGGTATTGGTACGCTGCCAGATGTTTCACCATTGTTTTAGTGCCAGCTGTCATAATTTCATCGATTGCGGCGAACCGCGAACACGTGGCTTACATTATGACTTGTCATTAAATCTATCCCTGAGCTTTGCCGTTCCTGCTAAAGAGATTACCGCCACCGTAACGCGGATATGTAACGTATCCTTGATCACCTCCCATAATAACTTCGTAACGATTCCTTCATTTCCATGCGATGTACATTTCTGTTCGCGATCAATATACATATATGCATAGCATACACGAAATAGTCGATGCATTGTCCGTACTTGATCAGCTTAATACCATAACGACTAAAATATGAAATTTTCCCGACAAGCCAATCGGACTCGCATTATGATGCCGAATAAGGGCAATATCAGATTACATAGGAATTCGTCTGGTTCCCGCTGATTACGATTGGCGATCATATTTTTCATTCCGAACCAGAGTATTCTTTCAGTCAAAAACAGATTGCAATTCGGGAGCTAAAGTGAAATTAAATCGAGCTAATTATTCCCGATAGAAAAGTCAATTGGTCAAAAGCGATGGTGTTGGTTGTGGTGTATGACCCGATTTCCTGGGAATTCCATGCAAAGGTGGTTCTACAGGGTTGCGTAGAAGCCGTTTACGAATACCGAGCATTACTCGTCATTCAACCCACTTAGCGGTCAGTCGGCTGTCATTATTATTAACCAAATTTAAATGACATGGCACCAGCGGGCCACTGCTACATCAAACGCGATGTCATGCCACCACTGACCTCGAAGCACGCCCTTCCGATTCATCAGTCGGGCAGGATAGGAGGGAGTGAGAACCACCGAGGGAGAGAAGGCCGACCGCACATTCCACCGGCACTTTCGTGTAAAGTGCGCAAACCTCGGTCACTGGATAATTCAAGTGCGCGTCCGGCGCTGTCCCTCTGTCGTTACACTCGCAATCCTCTCCGCGCGCGGGAAAAGGCGAGCAAACGTTGGATTGGTAATGGATGGATGGATGAACGCTGAGTGAGGGGGCGGTTGGTGGTAGAGGAGAGCCGTTAGGAGGTGGAGTGGAGATCTGTCATTCAGTTTAATCGTTTCCTATGCACTCGGCGGTGCGCCATTGTTGAGAATGCGAGCGAGCGAGCGAGGAAGCGGGCGCGGCTCTATAATAATTTAATGCCAGATATAATAAGTTACTTGCTGTCTGGCGGCACGCCAGGCTTGCCCTATTCATTCCTCTATGAAAGCCGAAAAGCGGCGACGTCCCTGGCACCCAGCGAGAGCAGCCTCTCTCCTGCACACACACACACACACACACACACACACATATATACGATTTGCCGTCTCTGTTCTCCTCACCTCTCGCACACCAACATCAGATCTCAACAGAACCACCCCCTCCCAGAGAACAGATGGACCGTTAACTTATGGACTGTACGGGCGGCTCGTGTGACGCGCGCACCGCTCCCACTGAATTTAAGCGAACCTCTCTATCCGATCTTAATTGGTCAGCCTCTAATTGAGACCGGCCTCGTTACAGGCCATTAACGCGCGATCCTTCGCTTTTCTCTCTCCCTCTCCCTCTCCCTCTCCCTCGCCCTCTCCCTCCCTCTCTCTCCCTCTCTCCCTCTCTCTCTCTCTCTCTCTCTCTCTCTCTCTCTCTCTCTCTCTCTCTCTCTCTCTCTCTGCATTCTTTTGGAAGGCTTCCTTTTTTCACCACCTACAACGCGCGAATTATTGTGCTAGAAATATTGGCCGCCCTCCCGTGAATTCCTCGCTTCGACACGCTCTCCGCTTCGTCTATAGTAATCGGCAATCAGTGAGAGCGCCAGAAGGAGAGAGGGATGCGAGCACTCGCTTTTAATTTGTTAGAGGTCTCGACGGAACGATTGAAGTTTTCGGTGGAAAGGTGGACGACGAGAGGGTTTTGGTAGTTGGAAGGCGCAGCCGGAACCGAGAGCAAGATTCGCGGAGATTTAATTGAAAGTTCCCCGGCGAATATAAATCGGCCTATTTTTCTTCGCTTGTGGGATTAATGACGCCAGCCGAGGGGAGAATTCACAGTCGTTGTGGTTTTCGGATGGTGGACGGTCTGTTGTTATTGCGTGCAACTATGCTACTGTTTTTAAGGTGGTTGTTGCGCGATAGTAATATTCAAAGATTTATGGTACACTTCATGCGGAGATACTCGAATAATATGAATTAATTGACGGTAGACTTTTGGTTGTGTAGAATTATACTACGCACGTACACATGGACTTTAAATAGTTGTATTTTTTAAATCAAACAAAGAATATTTTATATTCTTTTTGTAAAAGTTTATATTACACCTTTTTACGAACTTTTTATGTAAACATAACTTATAAATATATGTAAAAACAAATCCTCGCGAAAATTACCTTAACCCTTTCCGTTGGGCTTTCCGTATTCAGTCGGATTCCGCCAAAGATATTTCCGTCTCGCGCGTGTCTTATACCAAGAACGTCGTCGATTACACAAGGCATCGTAAGGCTCTACGATTTTCCTTGTAATTCGTGCGCGATGTTTAATGTCGCCTAATACGCCATCAATTGAGACGAATGAGACTGGTGCTTTAATGGCGCGGGCGATTCCCGCGGGATTGCCGTAATACGTGCATGTGGGCCCATTCGCCGCATTAATGCCACGGGGAAGCCGGAAATTCTGCCGTCCGGGCGTGAGGCGCTTTAATTACAGCAATTTAAATTCAATAATTTCGCTATTTTGCACGGCACACGACGGTGTTGGCGCGCGCGCCGGAGAGAAAGAGAGAGAAAGAGAGAAGAGGAAAGGAGAAGCGGCGGATGGCTGAGGAGCCGGTGAAGGGAGCCGGGCGCGCAGCTGTTCTGCGAATTAGCATACTAAACTTTATCACCAACAGCTCGACAAAGACGTGCCAAGACGGCTGAACTAATTTCGAAGATAGAATAAAGTTGGAGGCGCACCGCGACGCGCCGGTGGCTTGTGCCTCCGCTTCCCTTTCGGGAATCGCAGTTCCTTGTCTTTTCGAGGCGTCTCTCTCGTCTTTTGATTTAGGAGTGAGCAATACTTTAGAGCATCGTTTGATGTTTGTTTGATATCGGCAATTGTATCTAATAATCTGTAGTTTATTATTGGGATGGTTTTGATTAATTTTTGTTATTGCAATCGGGAATGGTCTGGTTGCACAGATTTTATTTACTTGATACATGGCACTGTTATTTTGCGTCATACGATGTTTAGCTTATTTTAATGCCGTTTTGTTTACTATTATTCATTCTGTTTTTCAGTTTATTTATTATTTTTGTTTTGTTCTATCTATCTTAATGCATTTGGTGGTTAGTTATTCGATCGGTATGGTTGATTATTCTAAAAGCTGTCAGATCTTATTGATCTTGCAGTTCGTTTCCTGGAGTCTGCTACGTATTTTCCCTTACCGCCTTCGGAATAATTGGAGCACGATCGCGTGTCACACGACGGGGACCATATTCAATTACGAATATACATATGTATATGCGAATACGTGACTGATGCTAAATGCGTTAGGGCGTCTAACATGCTATTATCCGGATCTCCAACGGAATTTCGCTTAAGCCAATCGAACTCGATGGTTAGTAGAATTAGTTCCAGTCTCCAAGGAACTCCAGCATCCCCTTTTATTATCTTGAAGCAATGTTAATGCTCATAATAATTCTCAGTATTCATAGATCTGTCGCAATGCATCCAATAAGTATTGTTATTGATCGAACATATTCTAGGTCAGTCGGCAAAAATTCGTAAAGTACTCCAGTCCGATACTGACCTCTCGGAATATTCTAGTTACCAATAATATTTCACCAACAATGTGAAATATTCTTTTTCGCCGTATGACTCAGTGCATCAACTTGATATTGCGTATCAGTTACGTCTGTGTGCCGATTTCCCGATATTCAAAGCAAACGCGTTGTACTCCTGTACGTTACACATTTCCTTGGAAATATTTCACTGGCTAAGGAGAGTCCGGTTACACGTAACTGAGCCAGCTTTATTTGGCTTTCGATCGACATCGAGTATCAAAAGGACCGAAAGCGAGGTAGTCTGTCGAAAAAAAGGGGAGGCTTGTTCCACTTCAAATAACTCGATTCGCCGGCTAACAAAATAACGCGGACGGCAATAGAGCAGCAAGGAAGAGTGTAACGCAGAGTAAAAGGGACAGGCGGATGGGTTTGGGAATTATCGAGATTTCAATTTCCGGTCTCCGTGGGGGCCGAGCGAGACGGCCGGCTTGAAATACGCCGCACGATATCGCGCTCATTTTTATAGTCATTACCAACGGCATAATTTTTCCTATATCCGCGGAAAAAGGAAGTGGGTGAGTAGTCTCACGTGTATCTAGCTGAAGCCGCCAGTTACCCCTTTCTTTCGTAACGCTTTCTCTCCCGCTCTTTCGCCTTCCTTTCCGCACGCTCCATTTCTCCATCTCTGCTCCTCCCGTTTTACCTCTTTGAGAGTGCGAAAAGGAGAAACGGATGAGTGAAACGGGCTAGGAATGTATACACATACACGCGTCATGTGTATGTATACTCTGCTTCGGAGCAAACGGACAAAGACGATGAGAGAGAGAGAGAGAGAGAGAGAGAGAGAGAGAGAGAGAGAGAGAGAGAGAGAGAGAGAGAGGGAGGGAGGGAGGGGTGAGAGGGGGGGGACAGAAGGTAGTAGGAGAGAGAGCGAGAGATCGCCGTAGAAATTTGTATTCAATTTCAGAGGAACTGTGTTTTGTTTTACTCAGTTTCCCTGCATACATTACATTGCCGGACGTGCCTAGCTTCTCAAGCGGTCTTTATATTATCAATGCGGCTTTACCGCAAAACACCCTTCCACCGTGAGAGCGACCCTCTACTCTACTCCTCCTCCTCCTCCACCTCCTCCTCCGCCCAAGAATGTCCTCGCTTGCATACACGCGGACATGTGTGCAAATTCGACCCCGAGAGCTACATGCCCCATGCCCCGAATCTGTATTATTTCGTTCAACTTGAACGAACAACCACCGCTTTTTTGCATCTTAACGTAATTTGGCTGAATAGTATTTACTCTAATCAGGTTTTATTCTTGGCGGTCCATGAACAGAATTCAGATTGGCTTTGTTTGTAATTTGCTAGGGATGAATGCTTAACACTAAATCTGTCAATACTTCTTATATGCGTTTGTACTTTGCCTGGTTAAAATGGCCCGTGCTTAAAAAAAGTTATTCTTTTTATAATTAAACGTAGATAATAGTCAATTTGGCCCTGAAATACTGAAGTGATAAAAAATACATAAGCTAGAAAATTGTAGTATTTAAAATAACAAAATAGATGTTCATTATGTTAAAATCGTTTTACTCTGGTCAGACTTTGGTTTTTTGGTGTTAATTCAAAGGACAGGACAGATCTTTATTGGCATATTATATTTCAAGTATTACTGTTTGCTTAACTCTTCCATAATTATTCTGAAATTTATTCTAAAAGAATGAAGTTATTTCGCGCGTTATTCGCTATTGTAATAGAAATCTAAAAATCTTTTTGGGAACCTATAAAATCACCAGTTATTCAGAATAACCCCTATTCGCGATAGACAATAATATCGTGGCTGAATGGTATTTGAAGGGTGAATGGAAATGGATCTATTCATACGCGCTATGATAGTCGATACTTGAAACGTTACTGCCAATGTGCCTTAATGATTAGACCACTGAGTAACGCGCAGACAGTTTGAATTATGAGAACGAAGATAGTCCACTAAATTTTGCTCGGTCACGAGAATACCGAGCGTTTTCATTCTTGCTAACGGCATTTGAGAGAAAAAGTGTGTAAAACGGTCAGCAGCTAAATACACCTTCACTGGTGAATGACAGCTTCGTGCACATCGTGAGTGACTTCCATATACTTTAAAGATGATGCAATCTGGGAATGCGATAAGCGCATCATATTGATGCATCCGGTATATTGAAAGCCTGTCATTGAGTTGAGTCTCACACACATACGTATACATACGTATTCAACATCAGAGTATTCTTACCGCGGCATTCTTGAAAATGAAAATGTCAAATGTGAGAGGAATAAAAGCAAACAGTAAACTGAAAGGCAGTGTATTAGCAGTATGTGTATTGTATACAAAAAAAGAAAGTAGGTCAAATGAAGTACTAGAAAAATGATGAGAAAATCGACATAGCGAAGATATATTAGCCTAATTTATATCCTAATTAGCCTAATAAACCGTTCTTCGCCCTTCGAGAGAAATTCTCTAGATTCCCTTAGAGTTTTTGTCGTCCACTGATAATAAGTTCTTGCTGAAAGGAACATGATAATTACACTTAATGCGATGGCAATTGAAGCCTTGGGTCTGTCGGAGAGCATGAATGTGTGGCCGGACATGGGAAGACAAGACGGAGGGGTAGTTTCCGAGGGAATTCTCGAAAAAAGTCTCGAAAATTCTTGGCTGAAAAAGACTGCACGGTAGTAGATCGATGGCTGGAGAACAGAGGCGGAAATGTTATTACTGGAGGAATGAGTATGGATGAAAGCGGAGAGATAGTGATATCCTCCGCCTTCTCAACCCTCTTTTCTCTTGTCTTCGGATGCGCCATGTGGGACAAGGGTACATTAGGATTTAATGGGATTATCGGTATAATTTTACGGGTACTTCGCCCGCCATCCTTCCCTCCCGTTCGTTCATCCTCCTTCTCACTCTCGCCATTTCACTCGCGAACTTTCTGATCCATAACAATTACTCGGCTGCTTTTACTAGCGGGAAGCAGAGGGCTTGAAATCCGCCTGAAAGCCGAAAGAATCGTTGGGACAGTTAGAAATTGCAATTGCGTTGCGATTGCTCGAGTAAACGGGTATTTTGTGTACATTGGGTCTTCTAAGAAAAGTTTAATCGAGGAAAATCAAATTTTTGTTTACACGAAATGTTTGGTAGTGGTAGTTTTACATATCTGCAATCTAATCACATGGGAGTTGGAGTTAGAATCAATTATACATTGCAGAATATCAATACTTGATTTCCAAAGTATTGTTTTTTTTCAGGGTTTTATTAGAGTTTTGTGAAATAACTCTTCAAGCTTGATTGTTTTTTAGACACAGCATTTTTTTGAACAATTCCCTCGGGGATTACATTTCAAAAGGCATTCAACTATGGTTTGCGCCAATGTTTTACAAGTTCGAACTTGCAAACGAGGTAAATCACAGTTCGTTGGTTATCACAGATCAGTAGATATATCATTGTCGATGCAACAAGTTCATCTGAGTCTATTCGAGCTCGTTTTGTCGAGCGAGTGTAATAAATACATTAGGAGTTTATTTGAGATTCAAATAAGCCGTCGGGTCGTCGTTTCTCTCGTACAAATGAAAGTTTTCTGTCAAGCGCAGCCGACTGCTTCAGACATTAATGGTCACTGTTGAATCTTACGTCAGCGAGCCGTGTCACCTGTCACCTGATTATACCGTACTCCGTTTTTAATCACGCGAAAAACAGTCTCCAACACTCGTCTAGTACCGTAATATTTACCAGCGACGTATAATTATGGAATTATTGGTTTTCCTCATTTTTATTCCAACAGAGATTCATTAAACTTATTATCACATGTTAACGGGTTACGAGTTTTCTCATTTCATTCCATTAAAAGGGCATCCAGTATTCTACCCGCGCCATACTCTTGGTTACGATGAGACATGCACATTAATATATTTAAATTTCCACCGTGTAATTTTACATTTTCGCTCTGCCATATTACTTATTAATGATACAAAATGTTAGCGTTATTTCGGCCATTAACTCACATCCCTCGCTCATTTATACATCCAAGTTTTTCTCTCGCTTCTTCAATTAATCGCAATAAAACAATGATATTTCCTTTACTTCTATGTATACGAAAGATTCCTCACAATTCTCGCAATTAATAAACCGATATATCAACCGTGACTTTTTTCCGATCATTTATTCTCAAGCACGTCCGATAGTACTTTTTAGCTTGCATCAAAGTATACAACCTTTAATAAATAATCAAGGATTGTCCGAGGCTTGCTCGTTGCAACATGGAAAGAGCGGATCAGAATATCGTCTCAATAAACTATAGGAAGCGGGGATCGATATCGCTTTGATACACGAGGCGGGAGAGTCAATTGGCAAAAAAATCTAGGCAGCGAGCGAGAGAGCGAAGTAGATAGTGTTTGGCATCGTCAGGCGGCTGTAGAGAAGGAGAAGGAGAGATGGAAAAGGAGAGAGTGAGCATCCAGGGTGGTAGAGAGGAGTAGCAGTGTCAGGAGGCAGCATTTTTCTCGAGTTCACCTAGAACCCGGGGATATAACGTAGCAATTGAATTCCCTGATATTTGTCTCGCATTTTCCAAGGATTACGTGGCGGCAAGTATCAGCCAGCAACGGATAGTAGAATATAGTGTAGGGTTCACCCCGACGATAGTGTCGGTGTGCTGGTGGTTCAGCGAGATTGTTTCTCGTTGCCAGCTAGCAGCACGCTTCATCCACATGCTCAAACATCTTCCTGTTCAAGACACATATACACATAGGTGGTGTATGTGTGTGTTGGTGTCTGGGCAACCCAGACAGTGGGAATTGCGCGGGCGAGCGAGAGGTTCGGTATATAATTGGGATGAATATTGAGAAGTTGGCAGTGAAGTTGTAAGTAAACTTGGATGCCTCGGAGCGAGGCCGCCCCGCTTGAGAGCAGAGACGTGTTGCGGACAGACTTGTCTCGCTCTCTCGTCGGGCGTATCTCCTTCTCAACCGAAACCGACAGAGACCTTATTCGTCTAGCGTTGCACAACTATATCCGCTATACCGCCCCGCATAGAGACTTGCAAAACTATAGGAATATTTCAGATTATCCCATTCTCGATTCCTATATTCCTAAATATTACAGTTATGTTGTCCCGCAATCCCTTAAGCCGCTATTCTTATGTTCCGGTGAATGCGGCATGTTTTGCACATTGTATGCACGCGTATTGACTTAGGCGGAACTTCTAAGTTCCTACTTATGCGCTTCGTCGGAATTTTGAGATAAGATGGGTTGACATGGGAATGTTAGGTGGTGTAGTTTTCGAAAGTCATTTCGATTTTTATTTTAGCCAGCACTTGGTTTAGAGAATGGATTGTGACAAAAGCGTTTTCTTGCTAATTTATTAGCAATGAATGCATAATGTTTTTTTTGCAATTAAATAACACCGACGAAGCAATTCGTTTTGGAAAGAAAAAAGATTTTAAGTAAAACGTAATATTTATAATTTCTCTATAATCAAAAGAGTTAACAAATCTTTGCAACGCTTTTAAAAAATACTCCGAAACAATATCGACCACTTTTGATCCACCTGTGAAACAATATGATCCATGCGAAGCAGCAAGTGCTCGTTTCTCCGGCGACATCGTGCGACCTCTCGATAATGTCTTCGGCGTACTGCGCTACGAAAGCCGATGCTCGAAAATTAGACAATACGCGTGACATTCTCTGAATTATTAAATCGCACGCTCGACACAGGTGGCAGGTGGCAATCCGGCTTGTCCCGCTTGAGATCAGAGGAGAAATGCGAGCGGGCGGGCAATGCGATTTTATTCATCTGGAATCTTGATGCGCGTTGGCGGGACGTATAGCGCAAGGATCCCAGCTCGTCGCTCAAGAAGTACAACGGATTCCATAAGGAGAGGGTCGGGAGAAGGCGAATATCCGCATAGTTCCGCCCCCGGGGGGAACTTCACCTTACGCTACCGAAGCTTTCCCTGTCCCTCTCTTTCTCATTGGCTAGTAGCGATTCGCAACATCCCCGATTTCGGATGATTGACCTTTCGCAACTAGCCCCGAAACTTGTCTAATAACTCGCGATTCCCGCTCTAATTGAATGCGATACTCGGCATTAGGAAACTAATATTCCGGGATGAACATTTGCAGGATTGCTAGCGTTGATACTCAGTTCTTTGGGGATGAATAATTTGTAGAGAAAGTATTCTAATGACAATGCTGGTGTGAAAGCAATCTCCTGTTTATCAGCGGACGCGATTAGTTATTTGTTGTTTTTTTTATATTTAATCTAATTTTTCTATGTGAAAACTTAGAGCATTTAAGTGATCAGTGGTGTTTGTATTAATTGAGAATAAAGATAATTATTCTATCTCGAAGAAAATATTCCTCGAGATTGAATCAGCATTTTATCTTGATATTTGACATGCAGATAAAGGATCTTGATATTTGGATAACTCGACAGCGAAGAGTACAGAATATCAGTAGAATAAGATATGGTGGAGAGATTGTAGAGGGAGCGATCGGCTAGTAGAATAAGGCGGTAGCAACAAGTTCGCGCAGCTCGTCCGTAAAACCGGCGATGGGTAACTAAATAGAAAGTTTCTGTACATAAATATTGAGGAGGGAGATACATCCCTCGCCAGTTCGGCTTCGGATGCTTGCATACTTCTCGGTACATCGCGGAACTTCCTCCACCTGGCGGACACGACTTTCGCATAAAGGGAGAGGAAAGTTTCTTTATTTAAACGTCGATACCCAGGCGCATTAAAATTTGCGGGGCGAAATCGCTCGTCGTCCATTATTTTTCTTGTTCAGCCGCTTCAAGGGGAATCTGCAAGTTCAGCGGGCGTCGAATACTAATGAAAAATGAGCGGTAACATTCGCCCCGCATGTCAGGCTCTCGCTTAATAGACAAATTAATGGTGTTCGCTTCATTTTCCATGGGTTCACTTCCAAGGTATATTATTATCTGAACTTTCGAAGCACAAACTTTTCCATTAATTTGTATACGCGAGTCTAGCTGAACTTTGGGGTTTTATTGATAAATACTTTCCATTTGTAAGTAAAACTCGATCATTATTACTTATCTTCTGAGTTAACAAAATCTTAAACTTAGATACAAATAGTTATAAGCGAAGGCAAATGAAATTCATTTCGTTTCTTAAAACAAAGGTATATTTCCGGAACTTTTATAACTAGAACTTACTTAAAGCTTGTCGATTTCATTCGACAGAGGATTTCCATTTTCAATATGACTCACTATCTGTCAGCTGCTTTAGCGCACATTGCGGCTCACATTTTGGTGCGATAATTCTTGCGCGGCGAAGGAACGCATAAAGCAGGATAGATCGATATTTATTGTGCATTTAATATAGGGACGCTGACTCGGTAAGACAGTGAAAGGTATGGGGCGCGGCCGGATAGTGAGACGCGATAACTTTCATCCGGCGGGATCCAGATAATCCTCATAAATCAGGAATCCGGGCTAGGTCAGGGCGAAAAACTTTGATAATCCCGGCAGCCAGCGGCGCCGCCGTCGCCGCCGGCGCACGTCTACCCCGCCCGCGCGCCGTTAGTTGCTTTTCTTTCGGCAAATTAGGTTATTTTATGGCTGGATACGCGTCGCGGCGCTTCCCCCTGACGCCCCGGCCGTTTTACATACGATATCGAAGCTCAAGCATCCCCTCTAACAGTATTAAATCGCCAGCTGAGCGCGTTATTACCAACTGCAGGAGAGAATGGAACATTTGGTTGGGCTTCTTTATTCTTGAGAATAGCATGCTCCCGTGGAAAATGTGCATTCTGATACTTTAACGGCTGCTCCATTTTCTGAGAAACTTAATCGCACTAATTAGACTGCTGGCTCGTCCCTGGTAGAGCAGGAACTCGTGCCTGGTTTCGCTATTACCGTACGTGTTGAGTAATAGGTCACTACTATTACTATTATTATAGTACGTGCAATAGTAGTCTATTATTATTGTTATCTAAATTACTTATCAGTCATTTACAGTTAATTACATTAGCTTTAACACGAAACTAATAAATAAAACATGAATGCCATTTCTCTATCAATGATTCATGACCTAAAGTACGTAAAACGGAAACAGTACTGCCATGTCTCTTCTATCACATGTGATTTATCGGGTTTTCAAAGTGTCACTGCCCGCCACATTCTTTATTTTTCTTTTGACAGTTACTTCCTTGGAGAATTAACTCTTTTCTTATTGTGGTATTTTTATGTGGAATCACCCCTTTATATGCGCAGAACATGTTCTAGTTTTAGCAATTAACGTTTTTATACATATATAACAATTGATTGATACATATATATATTCAATACACATGCACAGAATTGTCATTCGTTAATCCGTGTTACTTCTTTTATTTTTTATGTTACCTTACTTGAAGTGCTATGATATTCTTTCATTCGTTACAGTATTGCCTTTTTTAGCGGAAGTGTTTTCCTCCTGTTTTATCATTAAACTTCCATTCGACTTAAGCGCTATGTTCGAAATTATTTACAAACAAATATTTCTCAACAATTACATTTAGATTTAATACTGTAGTAATGTTTTAGTGAGTGAAGCCAATCTACTAACACGAATGCTTCTTTTACTATCAAATTTCAAAAGTAGAAGGTTTTGAAATAAATGAATCTATGTATATTTAATTCTTATTTAATTCCTATATACATTTAATAATTTTCCGGAGTGTTAATCAGTCGTGTTTGGTAATTAATAACAAAGTAACACATACTGTTAACCGCTCCTTTCTCCTACGAGAATCATTTAGTCACGGATCGCCAATTCCGATCAAACAAAAGGAAAGTTTGGCAAGTAAGGGCGCGCGCGCTGAGTGCTCCAGTTTTTAGAGAAGCCGCGGAACTTCGTCATCGAGCGGAGCCGGTGGGAGTAGGAGCAGTACATAAAAAGCGGGACGGGATGTATAAGCCCCTAAAAGTAGCTGGCGAAGTGCGTGAAATATGCCGGAACTTTCCCAGTAAAAAGTATACGTCGGCGACCAACGAAGCAGGTTGGGTGGATTGGTTGGTTGGGGGGGTGTCGGAGCGTACATATTGGTGAGAATAATTCCTTTCAAGCGATAGGCGACCGACACTCATCGCACAATGAGATTCCCTTGGTTCCCGTTAATCTAGTCGGCACTAGGGCGAGCCTTCTTATTGGCGAGCGAGTCGACAGAACTCAGTAACCTAAGAGAGAGAGAGAGAGAGAGAGAGAGAGAGAGAGAGAGAGAGAGGGGGGGGGGACGGTCGAGAGTGGAGTAGGAAGTAAATTAATTCTAGAATCGAATGTCAATCAGCTAGTAGGAGTGTCTCTCTGGCGTGTCATCGGGGACAAAAGGATGCTGAGAGCTGGATTCCACGAGCTCTCTCGGCTCGCCGGATATCCTCTGCTCCCTCTGATCTTTCTATTAAATATCTTGAGCTTTTTTTGACCTCGCCGCTGCGGGAAGCCCTCGCCAGAGAGGGTGAACGGAGAGATCGGAGGAACGCCTATAGCTTTTATATTCGACTGATGTTCAATGCGAGAAACGTGACGGCCGATACTTCTCCCGTCCCGCCGCGATATTCCTGCGGATAAATGTCTGCGAAGACTTGCATTCGCCAGACAAATAGTTTGCATTCCCTTCCCTTCTTCGTCGTAGAGTGGCTGAATCCCTCGGGATTCCACGGGTTTCGCCGACCTCATAAATAATTGCTTAACTATGCCGGAAGGTGATGATACTTTGGTGATCGCCTGGATTTCCTAAGTATTTTTGGCATTGCGATCATTTATTAACTCTCGACTACTGACGTGGATTTTTTTTTTGTGTTAAAGGAGAAAAATAGAAGAGGAGACAGTGAGGCTTGAAATATATAAAAGAGAATAATAATAGTGAAGTAGTATATTTTTATTTAAATATCAACTAGCAATTTAGAAGTTTTCGGACCTTTTTATAATATTTTTAGTTCGAAATTTCTAAAATCAATTTTAGAAAGCACGTCGATAGTTAAAGATTATCAATATTGAAATTGGTGCTTTTATTCATATGCTCGACAAAGGAAATTTTCTCCATTGTTCGCCCCAATTACGTCTCGTTAAGTCAAGGCTAGTTTTCCAAGCCCTGTTTTAGAATTCACCGTATTGCGAAGATATCGCCGCTTTGCCGCTGCGATATTTTCGCAAACGAGCGGGCAGCGCTTGCCACCCGGGGTTTCGCGTGTTCAATTTATATTTGGCGTCGCCAATATTTCAGCGAGCGTTTGCAAATATTTGACAGTGGAAATCGGATTCCATCGAATGTTCGCTTCGACAAATTAATGTCGCGCAGACTCGGAAACGCAAAACGGGAATTTCAAGTGCGAACATATTGTTACATCGTGCAAATGGCGTTTGCCATTAATTAGAATATGCTAGAACACCTTTAAGTTTCTACAAAAGCTTTGTTGTATTTCATAAGTATTTCCAAAATTTACGAACGCAGACACTGAAATAAATGTCAACTTGGTTAAGAAAAAATTCCCTTTTCTTTATTTGTTTTAAGTATTAATCTTTCGAAAATTCCTCTCTCATGCGTATAAACATATCTATAAAGTACAAGAAGAATAAAATGTTCCTAAACTACTAAAAAAATATCGAAAAATGAAGACTTAAAACAGACACAGAAAGAGGAATATAATCCCTTAATTGAAATTCAATTTTGATCAAACTCAATTAAATCTCCAATCTTATAACTTTCAATTCGAGGAAGCTTTTGTGGCGGATACTTAATTTTCGAGTATACCGATAGAGTTCGCGAGCGAGTCGATCAGGCGCGACAGGGCGCGATCGATCGTGGCAAATGAACGGTCGAATAATAATAATTAATTGCGGCGTCCCGACACTGTCGGTGTAAACGTCAGTCACGCTTTTTGGCGGCACGAGCTAAGACCGCAAAGGGAACGTGCCGGGCAATTATCGACCTGTTTGCTCATCAACAAAGTGCCGAACGTTAAACAGCTGCTACATATACATATCGAAGAGATGGTTAACGGTAACAACAGCAACTCGTAGTTTTGCTCGTCCGCTTCATTTGCAGCCCTGTTTACGCGCGATCGAGCGCGCACTGAATAATGCGGGGCGAAACTCTGATCGGCAAAGTGGGTGTTAATGGGACGCATACCAGCAATAAGTGTCGTATATGTTTAAGTATCGTTTACTGTTGGCAAACTGTCATCGACGCCACGTTGGTTTTCGATATCTCTGCGGCATGAAAACGCTCGCATATCTTTCTAACTCCAAGACGCGCAATATTTATTTATTGTCCAAGAGAAATCGAATAAATTCACTTTTAATTGCACCTAAATGCATTGATCTATGATTCCATTAAAAGTAGAGGTAATTATTGCGGTTAAATTTAATTCATGTCAAATTGATTAATCATACAATGAACTTTAATACAGGATATTCCAAACTGTCATCGCCGGCATATTTATTATCCAAGACCGAAAATCGAATAAATTCATTATTAATTGCACCTAAATGCAATGATCTACGATTCACACCAAAAGTAAAGGTTATTCTTCAAAGAGAATTTAATTCATGCAAAGTTCATTAATAATATAAGAAATTTTAATACAGGTAATTCGATCTTGTAGAAATTGTATGAAACTTTACAAACGGTAACGCAGCGTATCAGCATTCAGAGAAAAATTTCCTGAAGATGATCGCGAGCGTGTAGCGTAATCTAGAGACAAATTGAATGAGGTAGTGGGTGGGGGGTTGTCTGGGGTTGAAGGGGGGTGTTGAAGAAGTCGAAAGAAATTGGAGTCAAGCTGACACTGCATTAGGCACGACAGCACGAGAAAGAGAAAGAGCTTTTCCTCGGCCCCGGCAGAAAGCCTCGGGCGGCACTTCCGGCCAAAACTTTCCACACTAGGCATTTTCACTCTGTACGCAGAATCGGCGAACTTTCTACTCGCCTACTTGTCATTCGTTCGCACGAGGTCACTCCTCCATCCTGTTGTGCTTCCTGTTCTAAACGGGCGATTCCATCGACGTATCTTATTTGGGGCTTCATTAAAGACGATGAACCGAGCTACTGAAAATACTTGTTATTGTACTTGGTGATTTAAAAAATAAAATTTATTCGAAATACAATATGCAGGAAGATTTGAAAGAGTCGCAAGTGAGTACAGAAATATTTTTTGGAAGTTGACGTGGAGATTAAAATAATCGGATTTTAATTTTATTATACTTAATAACAGTTTCCAACTATTACGAAATATTCTACATGTTTATATATATATGGCGAAGTGGAATTATTATTCTAACTTTGCTGTGAGAATAACTATCTTCAGCTTCTCTTAGTATTCTTTTATTTCTATTTTTCGAAAATGGAAGCAATACAAGTGGATCTATTTTTAATATCATCAACCAATACTTTACCAAAATCAACTTTTTTCACTATCGGGTACAAGAATAGCCACTCAAACCGGAGTCGGTATAATAACTTGCTTTGACACACGGTGGAATTTTTATTTCGTGAGATTAACGAAAGGGTCCATCTCTATTTAACGGAGGCCATAACTTTGGGTGTCGTCCTATGTAACACGGGGATCGCTCCAGGTCGCTGAATAAATAGTGTCATTTAGAGAGAGAGAGAGAGAGAGAGAGAGAGAGAGAGAGAGAGAGAGAGAGAGAGAGAGAGAGAGAGAGAGAGAGAGAGAGAGAGAGCGGGGGAGAGAGAGAGAGAGAGAGAGAGAGGGGGGGGGGGGGGGGGAGAGAGAGAGAGAGTGCGGGTAGCGTACATTCAATACGAGGCGGAAAAAAGTTGCGAGCTCGAACGTTGTACTCGTAGCGCAGATGCATGCGGTATTTGCGTGGAGAGAGGAAGTGGTCAAATGCGAGAATCAAGAGGGTGGTTGGCCGGCAGGGTGAAAAGAGGGTTGGCCAGCTGGGGAGTCGTGCTTTGAACGGTAAAATTTTATTTAACGAGAGTGGCAAATAACGGGCGTCGGCAGAGAATGGAGATTAAAAAGCGTTGTTTGCGAATCCCGGATTTGAAAGAAGAATTAAATATTGCAGTATTGTTCGCCAATAGAAAAATTAAAGGACCCAGCGGCTCACTCGAACCGCCGCGCCGCCGCCACTCCCGTCCGCTGGATTTATTGAAATAGATTCATACGTCCCCTTGATGCATAGACCTTCGTAAAAAGTGATTTAGAGCATGGGACTCCTGCTACCTGGCTAACCGAGGATTATCAGTCTTGTCATTAGGATCGCCAGTGCTGATGTGTCGAGAATTAATCGCCATATTTAACCCTTTAACGATGTTTGACGAGTATACTCTTCGCGAGGTACTAATCAAATTTTATTTAATAATGACAAATATACACAACAATAACTTTAATCATTTTAATTTTTAAAATAATTTAAAATTGCAGGAAATAGTTTCTTAATATTTAAATAATATCTTTATTCAAATATTTTAACACATCTTTCTAGAAACTTACTCTAAAAACAGAAAATGTTCATCCAAAATCAACTCTAAATGGCAGCGTATGCAAGTTTCGCTATAAACACCGTGGAGTGTCGGAGAACTGGAACTGGACAATGTGGACAATGACACATTAATAGCTGGAAGACAGTGGCGGTTGTCCGGGTGGATTGGTCACGCGCCGGGGACAGTCGTG
The DNA here is from genome assembly GCA_910593735.2 of Ectemnius lituratus. Taxonomy (NCBI): domain Eukaryota; kingdom Metazoa; phylum Arthropoda; class Insecta; order Hymenoptera; family Crabronidae; genus Ectemnius; species Ectemnius lituratus. The sequence goes on from OU343033.1 coordinate 17,078,145, forward strand.
TCAGAGGGCGGTGCGGATTCGTGTACAGTCACGAATGCCGGGCAATTAGAGGGAGCCTTTAATGATTAGCGTCATTACCAAGAAGAATTAGGCGCGAGTTTCTGCAGGACGAGCGGGCGCATAGCGCATTCTAATAGAGGGCGCGGAAGGGCTTTGAGTGGGGGAATACAAACGGTGGATAATAACTCACTTACACACGAATCCTAGGATCCAGGGCGTAGCAGGCGCAGGTTTCGCAGGTTGGCCAAGCGCCAGCTCCATTTGCGCTTCGGTTGTTCCGATCCCGTTCTATATCGCGGCCACGTCACACGCATGACGCTCTTAACTAAGTTATGGACAAAGTAGTACGATTTCCAGCTTTAAGGGGCCACTCGCGAACTTTCGGCGACCGACCTACCAACCGCTTTTGCACTAACTGAAGATTCGACGTTCCACTGCCTTTTTCACTCAGATTTTGGTTATGTTGATCTTGAAACATTGAAATCTAAATGTTTTTCCTTAATAGAGTCCTTGTGGAAATCTGTGGTTCTTGACGTATTAAAATGTGGAATTTAAATATGATTAGTTACACTAATCAATTTCTATCGTAAAATTCATTTCAATTGTTTGAATCTTCAGTAGGCTCTAATTTGGAAATAGTCAATCGAATTACGTTCAAAGTGTTCTAAGAGATAGTCGAATTGGAGAATGATTAGAAGCGTGGGAAATTCGGAAATGCAAGCGGGAAATGGATATGGACAGGGCCTGACTGACTCTGACGTAATCACTGTCAGTGTCCGATTTGCGAGTATAATTCCATGAAACACGCTCTTGCACCCGCGTAATTTCATAATGCCCGGTCCTCCGGCGGGTGGCGTAACTAATCCGAATGCGAAAAAGTCGGTTCTCTCCGGGATTTAATTAAAATGTGGGATAGTAATGGGGATACGACGGGGAACTTTTGGCTCGGATTTCATGGAATCACTCCTCATCATCGCATAAATATACCACGCGCTAAAGGGTGAATCTCCCAGTGCATCCAGATGGCTCGCATTTGTTGCAGAATTTATATGGCAAGCGCGAATTAACAACGGAATACACGTATTTACGTTGGAAAAACGGGTCATCCTGAATTAATGGTTTGATCTAAAAGCTCAGCCATGTGTTTTAAATCATGGGAATCTTTGCTATAGCTTATTACGAATCAAGTCAAAGAGACATTACAGTAACAAAAGTGGTTTGTTGTTCGATAGATTTGTATCATTTGACCTTGTATAGCTCCCTTGAAGCGTGCAAGGCTTTAATGGGACACCAGAAGCGCGTTTCCTGTTCCAAGAGCACTTGTTCGAACTCGAAGCTCTCCCCTTTAAAATTTCAAACGCGTGGCATACCGCGTCACCATCAAATTGCAGGCCAACATCGGCTGGTTGTAATTATCGGAACACCTTGTTCAAAAACCATAATTAGATATAATGGGATGGTGGGCCGACGAAATGAGGCCCGTCTCTCAAAGGATTCATGTGTCGGCTAGTTGGGTAAGCCACGAATTTCGAAAAAGGTTGGACGAGGTTTGCGGCTGAACTCGATCCATCCTGGCAAGTTTTCCAGATGTCGCTCTAGTATAGCTGGAGTGACCCGCACTCCTCTTGCCCGTTCGTTGAGAGCGTTTCCTGGAGGCTCGATCCCCTCGTAGCAGCCCTGCTTTCCCCTGTAATTATCGGCGAAGCGCGTCGCACCGTAATTCTCTTTAATGACAGAAAGCGACGCGGTCTCACTTTGACGCGAGGCGTCGCGAAAAGGATTCGCCCGGCCAAACACCGGCGCTGGACTCTACGGTGTTAACAGTATCTCGTGGGCGTGACGGCGCCCCTGTCCACCACGCAAACCCCCATAGAAAGAGAGGAACCCCAGTGTGCTAGTTCGTCTCAAAGGGAGCAGCAGACTTTCCTGTACCAGTCTCCTTCGAGCGCGCTTCATTTGCCCGCTGCATCACTAATTAGATAGGCTTTCTCCGCCGATTCTTCGCTAGTCAGCTTTTTACAGTGGAACGAGCAACATTGACTTGGCGTATTCAGGTATCATATACGAAACTCTGAAATGAGAACTTGGTGGTAATTCACTTACTCATTGGCAATGGTAGAAAATAAAAGATTTCTTTGCGATGGTACTTTATTTGATAAGGTATCATTATAAACAGGAATAAATGCAACAAACTTTATGAAACACTCAAACATACACTAAACTCAGTCATAACGAAAGCTCATACAAATTGATTACTAAATCGTGTGTAGTAGTTTCTTCGGGAATTTGTTAAAATCATACTATTGTTTCGTGTTTCCCTGCATCATTAATTGGCTGGTGTATTTTTAATCATACGTTTCCGTTAACTAGTCAAGATAACAGTTTTAAACTTACGTAAATAGATTGTTCGTGCATAATAGTCTCGTGTTGGTTACAATGATAACGATAATGAAAGCCGCTTATCTCGGCCCGAGCATTGATGGTTAAGTTGATTTGAAACTTTCGCCGCTCGTTAATGTAAGTGGACAAGGAAGATAGGCGCTTGGGATATGTAAGCGTGGGCGAAGGTGCAAACATGTGTAGATATGAGAATATACGCTGGCCACATATGTGCTTGGCTCCATATACGCGGATAACTAAGTAAGCATATGTGATCAGGCACATGTCTACGCGCAGATGCTGATGCAGCTCACCCGAATCTCCTTTCCGGCCCGGGGAGGACAATTATTCCTATTACGTTCATAACCGAGATATCGTAGAAAGCAAATTTCGAGCATATTCTTACCTCGTGCATTTTATGCGTAATTCATGGTACTATGATCAGTAAATTTGAGAATATTGTATGATAAATAGACTTTCATATCTGGGAATTGGAATGTTACAGAGTAAGAATTAAAATAATATATAATTTGGTTTGTATTATAACAATATTTTATTTATTTATTTCATTTGATTTTATTTAAATTTCTGCAAGATATGTGTATTTTACATATTAAAGTAGTACCGATGAATTATTTACCGTTAACGATTCTGTAATATCGATATGTTTGATGTTGGTTCGTATACACGAAGTCTAGTAGGCCATTAAACATCATTGACCGGTTATCGGTGTACGCGTGCACTTAACTATGCTGGAACTTTCAAGATAATTCGTGAATTATAGCCTGCAATAATGCCGCGTTTCAAAGAGAAGTATTTCCCAAGGAATTCCTAGAGTATTCCCAATAGCGTATTTAATTCTGCCGCTTCTCTCTGTTGGGAGGAAAGAGTTAGTTAACCAACTGTTGCCTGCCCACGATTTTTTCGCCATTCTTGCATTATTGACAGTTACATCTCCCTTAGAGATTTTATTAATCTTACTAACGCGTGCAGTCGTTTTCCGGGATTCAATACTCCTTTCATTTCATCCAGGATTCGACGCGCTCGTTTATTCCAATCATTTGCAGGTCAAACAGTGATTAAATGTCTCCCATTATTCATTATAATAAATCCGTCGGCAGAGTCTCTTGTTTTCCGGTCTCGATTTTCCTATATATATTCGCATTATTCCATCATTTCCTTAAACAAATCTCCCAACAATATGTAATTGCTTTTTGCGTTACGAAAAGCTCCAACACGGCGCAGGGCGGAGGGGCAGCGGCATTGATGACTAGCTTTTAAAGGATTATTTTTGAAACGCATTCAATCATATAATCAGCTGCAAAATCCTCCGCACAATAGAATTTAGTTCGAATACAGTCGAGCTCGTGTTAATCTTTGCGTTGCACGACATTCGACCATAGAGGGATTCTTCAATTATGAATATGTGAACGATAGAGGAGATGATGTAATACAATTCATTTGCATTCATTTGTTTTATATTATTACTTCCCAGTATTAATGCAAAACACTCAAAGAATAGTTTGTTTTCTTTAAAGTTTGACACTGTTGGAGAATAGTTGGGGGAATTAATTACACAATGTAAGAGTTAAACAGACCGCATTCGCTTGCGTGAAACAGTTCTACCAGTTGAATGAAAGATTTATAGGACTCTAAGGCGCGTAAGAGTGATAGGGTGCATCAGGCAGCAGTGGCGTTCGTTGGGATTAATGCCGACGGCGGCGCGCGACCGAGCGAGCGAAGAAAGTAAGGCGAGTCCTGCAAAATGCTCGATAGAATTTCTTTGGAAGTTTCGGGCGTGAAGGAGCGGCTTCATGTTTAATAAAAACTTTCCATTCTATGTCCTTTTTCCCAGAAGGTGCCTGTTTACGTTACGCTTCCCGTATTACTTGGCCGCCCCCCAATCTAACCCCGATCCTCCCCCACCCCTCGGCTCATCGCAGCATCTTTCTCTCTCTCTCTTCACATACGGGAGAAGTAAGAGGCGGCGGAAAGCTCTATCGAGAGGAACACCTTTAGAGAGTTGCCGAATTCTATCATCTATACGTACCCAAATACTATTTGTATTCGTGGTTTCTAGGAAGCCAAGCGTGGCACCGGGCAGGCTGGTAGACACTAAACTAGCCAGTCTCTAGCTGGGCAGCCCGAGCGGTCCCTAACCGGGCAGCCGGAGCGGGTTCTAACTGGGCAACCCGAACCGGCTCTAACCGGGCAAATCAAGAGGGTTCTAACTATGACATCCCGCTAGGATCGGGATACCCCGAGGCCCCTAGATAAATTTTATTTTAATAAAAGTTACACGGATACCCATATAACGTACTTATTTAAAAATATTGACACACTTTATAAAATTATTATTTGCTGTTAATTTAACATTCTTCTGCGTCATCCTTTTTAACTCCCTTGCTTCGATGTCCATCCCAATCATTGGCATTTGAAAATGCATCTCCAATTGCCGACAAAATAGTCTTTTTGCATGCTGCGGCGTAAGTACTTTTTAAAATATCTAAAATATGAGTCATTAAAAATGTTAGACGTTGCATAACATAAGTATCAAATATTAAATATTCTACTATTTAAAGTAAAAGATTTGTATAATAATACTAAACTAGGGATTTTAATTGATTACCCATACCTAATAGAACGGCGTATAATGCCATCGATTTCAGCACAGTTTTATTAAGCATTTGCTTCTGCGCCATTAATAATAATGCCACTTGTCTTTTTAACCATAATTGGAGCATGTGGGTCGCCGTTTTTCCAATTCCGCCAGTGCTCTCTGCCGATAACCTATGCTTCAGTCGATGTAATGAGACAGAGTCTTTGTAACTCTCACGCGATACGAATGAACGTACACAGATACAAAGGTACTTACCGCTTAATCAGAAGAACTACGCATGTTAAAGCCGTAAGTGTTAAATCAGGATCCAGAATAAATTAGTTGTGCCAAGGGACACAGAAAATGTCACAACACGTTGTCTTCGCCTCGAAGCTGGATGCGGAACTGTTTCCATTGACGATTCCATTGGCGACCCGATCAGGTTGATCGTCAGATCGTTTCAGAGAGCTATATGGAGTATATACTATACATATGCAGCTGCCTCCAGCGACTATGTTCAATCGTTGTATGTTCGGTCAAAGATTTTTTCTTTAGACGCTTTCACAAACACCTGATCTCATTGAAATACTGAATTAAACTGGGTATTTGGAGACAGCATAGAGCCAGTAGTCGTCAAGAAATTCGACTTCATGCGCGCGTCAACGTTACATTGTAGGCCTAACGTACACAACTGACGTGCGACTCACATCGTTTGCTATACTTTCAGCGACCCCGCTGATACAATAGAATTTCAACTTGGTCGGTGACAAAGCCATAGAATAAGCATGTAGTCCAAATGCTCGCATATACAGTCCACGTATATCTCGGCTGCCGTTTCTATTTTTCTCTATTACTTTCGCTGCTAACACAAATGTTCTCGCTCACTCGCATTCGTAACAGCGCGAGTCTATGTCTCGCAGGGTGTGCCATAGGCAGAAAACACAGCTGCTATGCCGTGAGCTAAACTTAGCCAACGACAGTTTAACCGATCTACCTCGATCAGCTGAGCGATCGGTGAATATCGATCGCTCAGGTGATTGGCGAATTACCACGGCTGATGCCATTCCTTTCAATTCAAACCTATGAACATTCCTGGCGCATACATAAAGTTAAAGTTACATGTTAACTTTAATTAAATTTATATAGACAGCGGCGGATATCGCCCTGATTAGATTTGTCTAGGAGGGCTAGTAGGCTAGGTGAGACCAATCGGGCCATTCTAGTGCCAGTTCGCCACCCGGTTCGAACCGCCTAGTCGGGCTAGACTTTCTAGTGCGAGTTCGCCACCCGGTTCGAATTGCCTAGTCGGGCCAGCCTTTCTAGTGCCAGTTCGCTGCCTGGTTCGAATCGCGTAGTCGGGCTAAGCTACCCAGAGGTCCTCTGAGCCCCACCCAGGCAAATCAGGCCAGATTCACCACATCAATCCCCGGTCGGGGCCCGATCACAAACCGGGCATACCGGGCTTCATTTCTACCAGGGGGGTTTTGATACTTTTTAACACGTACTTGTTCTTCAGGGGTTAATTAGGAATAGATTTCTTTGTGGTTAATAAAATTTTAAGATTTAAGAATATATGTTGAAAATTTGAGAGTATATTCTCAAGTATTAACAAGGTTTGTCTTAACTTTGAAAATTTCATTTGCGTTCAAATCTCGTTTCATTTCGTTTTGGATAAGTCATTATAACTTTTTCATTGTATGAATATCTGTTTTGCTTATTAAAATTATTTCATCAATATTTACGATATCGTAGCAGATTAATATATCTTTTCATAAAAAAAACTTTGTTTTCGATATCACGTGTGGATGAAAGAAAAACAGACGCCGAATTTCTATTTGGTTTTTTTGCGCGCTGTATGCAACCCCTTAAACGCAAACGATCCTCACAGAAAAGCGAAAAATAATAGAAAATCATTTTACTGCCTCTTTCTAAGTAAATTCAAATGAACTACATAACATTTCTTATAATAATTCGAATCTTCAACTTCGTCTTATTTTCCATTGCCCATTTTCTGTTTATCAACGCCATGAACGATGTAATTCGCGTTTAACTTTGTTTCGAGTTTCTTAAACCTGCGCTTAAGGGTGGAAGATGTCGATTAATTAAGGAGGGGGTGAAGTGGCCGGCTGGTGCAAGTGGCTCGCTTTTGCACGTTGCAACCGGTTCACACGGTATACGCGGAATTCTAATTGGCAAATGCAAATGGTTATATCGAAGTAGAGAAGCTGACATTAATTCCATTCGCTCTCCGGCTGCATTGATGACATCTGCGCGTATTCTCCTCCACTATTCTCCCCTTCCTCTCCCTCTCCTTCTCTCTCTCTCGGCCTGCTAGGCGTGTAGCGCATCGGATCTCGCCTGTACTGCTGCTGCAGCAACAGTTTCTGCAACCGGAACACCACGATTATCCGGGACACCTAGCGTCAACCACTTTCCACTGACGTGCTTCCTGCGATAGCGAGCTTTCAATTCCGCGGCATTGTCCTTACGATTACGCTCCCTCGGGATACTTTCAATTTAGCCTGTAAATTTGCAACGAGGCAGCTCTTTCCTACGGAATACCCGCGGCTACCGTTCCCCTGCACTACCAATTTTCTCCGCTATGTTCTCGATCGGACTAACCGCGCTCGCAGAAGTAAAAGGAATTGTACTGAGTTTGTTCGATTTCGTCCAACTCTTCCTAGTGACCGTTAGAGAGATTGTCACGATTTTTTGGAGTAAAAGTGTAGTATTTAGTTCTTTAGTAACATGTTTGCGTGTTACATGTTTTTCCTCTTATTTGCGGGAGATGTTTTTTCAAATAGATAAAGGAATCTTGTAATATTGACGTTAACTCTTTAACGATGGACTTTTCTAGCTGAAAATGTTTATCTTGCTTGTGCGGTTACAATCAAGCATTTTAAGAACAGAAACAGAGTTTTCATTTGTTGTAATAATTACGATTCTTATAACAAAAGGTGCTTCATTTTTACCCTTCGATTTCTGACTTTCTCGTATTCGCTCCCTTACAGATTTTATGTTTCCCATACAATTACATCCTTGTTCTTTCGTTCACACAATTTCATGCATACACAAACATTTATACACTCGCAATTCTCATTACTGCACCCGGCAGAAATACATATAGAAAATAAAAAAGCTAACGAAACAAGAAGTCGAATGAAAAGGAGTCGTGTCGAGATTCCAAGGGCGGGTGGGGGGGGGGGGGGGGTGGTTTATGTAATTTCGATTCACAGCCGGGTACAATGAGTTCCCAGGAGGCACATACCCCGTGTGACCATGAAGTTGGGGATCTCGGAAGCGTGCAAACACAGAGTACAGTTACGATAGCCGAAGAATTCGCGGAAACTCATTGTGAAGTTGGGAGTTCCGGCAGCAGCGCTAGCACTGAACTTTCCTTCCCCTTCTGCCCGCGAGAGAGCCTGGCAAGCTGTATCTTTTTACTCGGCCCGGTACGAATGGACCGCGCGCCCTCTCTAACGTCTCTGCGGGAGATTGCAGGTACTAATGAGCTTGTTCCAGCCATTACGCTTCTGCGTTTCTTGAATAATGGTCGGCGACCGTGCCACGTCGGGTACAACAATAATTATTTCGGGCGAAATATCAAACGAACCCACCCTTATCCGCCGAGGAATTGAATTATACGCGCAAGGCGGTTTACTTGTCTTTAAATGGGTACTGTTTTACCCCTTTTTCGTTAAATATATATATATATATATATATATTGTATATTGCATACGCAATATAATCTTAATATATAAAAGTTTAAGAAATACTATGACGGCGGTTACACTCTAAACCACCCCTAAAATTTCCCGTAGGCATATAAAGTGCCATCCGAGCGGTGCCAGGTATTTTGTATTGTATATTTGTATTTTTGTATATACAAAATAAAAACGATTTTTCCGTTTGGCAGTTTATAACTGGAGAACTACTGAACCGATTTTGATGTGGTTTATTCTAAAGTGTAGCGCGAGTCGTAGACAATAAGCATATAAACAATCAATCCCATCCGGGTGAATCGAGTCCGCGAGTTGGCAAATAAAACTCCTGCTAGTATTATATAACAATAGAATATAAACAAGAGTTTGGAACGACTTGTGTAATTAAAATAACTCGATAATTTCCAATTATCCTTTATAATCATAAGAGCTATTGTTCTCCTTGGAAAACAGAGGAAGAGAAAAATCAGTCGACAGATATAACACGCGCGATGCAAATGCATGGACGGTAAAGGCCGGGGGTTCTCTCAAGGGTGAGAACGTTCTATTTCCTAGGTGTTTGCAACACAAAGCAGACGCATGTGCCGTATAAGGGCGAGGTGGTAGGTCTGGGGGGGGGGGGCAATTACTCGGCCCCGGAACCGGATAAATCCAGGCTGGACCTAATTATTTCCGGGCAGAGAGAGGGGAAAGCCGGCTAATAGATTTAACGCGCTTCTTTTAAACATGTGCTTGGTAGAGGAAGAGGACAGTGTGGGCACGTGGTGTGCACCACGGAAATTCCATGACACACCAAGAGAACGCTTCTCTCCCTTTGGCACCAGAGCGAGCAATGCCTCTCTTCTCCCCCTCCTCTCTTCCATCGTGTCTTCTTTCCACTCGTCACTCGGTATCTCTGCTCGTGGGTAGAAACTAATTAGCATCACTCAGCTGACTCGTAGAGGGCACACAAGGCTTAATCAAACCTCAAAGTATCCCACCGGCCGGACCTTGTTCCACGAGAGATGACGGAGATTCCGAGCCCTCTTCACTCGGACCCCAAACCCTTTCTCCAAGAGGAGAGTTGCCCCGGCTCCATTTCATCCTTTTGTGGCTGAACAGGAGAGGCACAGGGTGGAAAGAGAAATAGGGAGAGAAGGGTAGATCCAGTTATCTATACCGTTAAAAACGCTGTTGGCCCTCGAAAATAAAGGAAACGGAAGGGGGCTCGCGCGGTACGCCGCAAGCGGGCGGACGAACACGATAATGGTCGCGAGAGGAAAATAGATGAGTATGGTTACATTCACGAGCTCATACATGGCCTTTTGCGTATACATGCCGCACCACCACCTTCTGTTATAACCAATGAGAACAGCACCTGCTTAAAGGAGAAGGGAGAAAAAAAACACCGCCTCCATCCTCGACCTCCCCCCTTCTCGCCTTTGTTTCTTTCCTCTCTTTTTTTGCAGAACTTCCTCGCGCTCGCCCACTGAATAAATCCGGCACTTTGGACCTTTTTTGCGGCGGTAATTTGCGCGGAATATGTCGGCCCGAGGTCTCGTAACCCGAATTATTCTTGCTCTCGGTCTAATTAGTCGTTCCTCTGGACGACGCGCACCCCGAAAGCAATGAACCGTTCATCCCTCACTCTGTCGTCAAATATATCTTTATATCTCGATGCTCACTGCTATCATCTGATTGTTACACTTTTTTAATCACTTTCTTCGTAAGAAACATAATGTTAACCCTCGAAGTATTATTAGTCATTGTGAAAGTTTTTTATTCGCATAAGTTTTTAAAGTTTGCCGTCATCTGACTATTAATACTAACTGTAATGGCTGTTTATATGTATACATACTTATTTATTTCTAATAAAGAATAAGAAATGCGTAAACCTAGTAAATATAATTTAGGGTATTCTAAATTAACATTTTTTTAATAAGAACGAAAGAAATAAGTGCATCGAAAAAATGCATGCATAAATATTCTTATTTTTTAAATCAAGATGTTCATAAAAAACCTAGAATTAATCCTCGGACTATTATCATATTATACAAATATATTTTAACACTGAATATATTACTATACTTTCATAGAAATACTCTGTTAAGAACAATACAATACTTCAGCAAATAGAACATTGTTTTATTTTGCTGAGAGTGACGGTCGTTGCAGGAGTTGGCTCGAAATGGCATCGGGCATTCGTTGGACGAGGGTTAAAAAGGAAAGTTGAGAGGTGCTCCTGAAAGAATGTCCTGCAAGGTGTCTCTTCGGTTCTCGAGGGAGGCCCGTAAAAGAATGCCGGTCTCCCAAAACGTTTTGAGAACAGGCTGAGATTGTTCTCGACGTCGCGACGAGAGGGATGGTGCAAGGGTGAAGGAGGACGGAGGAGGAGGAGGAAGTAGCGTCGGAGAGTGAAAGAAGCGCGTTAATTAACAGTCTCTCGCGATCGCGATATAGAGGCCGGACTATAAAGATAAGGAGGGTGCGCACGTCAGCGCTAGGGGGTGCTTGCCGCGCGGGTAAATGGGGGCCTAGTGCTGCCTCGCTCGTTGTGTTCTCGAGCAGTCGGTCCTGCCATATCCGACGACGACGACGACGAGGACGTCGACGGCAGCGAACTCCTGCGCGACATCACATCGTACCTTGAGCCAGCAGGATGCTGTGCTCTGCGCGCTCTCTCTCTCTCTCTCTCTCTCTCTCTCTCTTACTTTCTCTAGCGCTTCGCTTGTTGTTATCTCGAGCGCTGTGTGTTTCCTGGCAATTGTCCTTCTCCTCCTCGCTGGCACTCCGGTATACCTCCCCTTCTACCATTGGTCGCAGCGGCTTGTTATCTTGCCCGGGAATAATTCAATAAACTGCCGTCACGGAGTTTGTAAAGCGAAGATTTCACGCGCGTTCTCCTTCGCCTTGTCTCTTGTTTCTAACCATTGCTGGTGGTATTCTCGTATCTTTCTCTAGACGGCTCGACCAGTAAAACAATGGGCAAGCCGATCGGTCGCCTTGATGCCCCGTTTCTACTAAGAACCCAGCCTGTTTTCAGTTCTCTTGATGCAACCTCCTACGAACTCGTACTGAACGTTCCTTGCTTCTTGTTGTACCCTCCAGCCACTTACTTATTGTCGACTTCGCCCCTTTGCGTATCTGTCCCGCAAAGCTGCTGGTACTATTTCTTTGGCGATACTGGAAGAGAGAAGATACGTATTGCAAATATCTTTGTGACAGTTTTTATCTTATTGTTAGTTTCAAAGATTATTGATTTAATTTAGACGTATAAGATCTGAACTATGCAGTTGTTAGGGAATTTTTGGAAAATCAGGAAAATATGTATTCCGAACGCACATTATAGTAATGATTATTTATTTAATTTAGACGTACCAGATCTGCAGTTATTATTCAATTATTTTAATAGAATCAACATAGACAACACTTAGAGAATCTTTAAAGTGTCCTATCTAGAACGGTGTACCATTCGACATGTTCCCTGGCTAAACCGTTTGCTCTACCACTAACTAATCATTTTGTGAAGTTAGAAAATTGGACGTAAGTTCTGAATCACTGTTACCACGAAGGAAGAGAGAGAGAGAGAGAGAGAGAGAGAGAGAGAGAGAGAGAAAAAAAAAAGAGGTATCAGAGCGGACTACAATCCCCGATGTTTCGCCAGGCGCGGCGAGCTGCGCGCTTTCGTCATTGTTCTACGCGCAAGAAAGGAAATTCGAATTATAATTGCTGTTTTTTGCGGGGGGAAAAGGCTCTTTCACAATTTCGCACTTTTGTGCAGACCTCATTAAGCGCACGTGGTCGCGCGCCACCTAATGTAACACACGTTACCGACTTGTGTGTGTGCCTCTTCACCGTCAGCGGCTCACTTGAACAAATTATTAAAGTGGATGTATTAAACAGACGGTTGCGAATACCGGTGTGCTTTCTTCAAGCATGTTTTTCGTCTTTTGCTGTGTTTTCGTTCCTGTTTGTCGATTCTGCCACGTGTTACTTCAGCGGCTGTGTTACTCTCTTTCACGTGTGCGCACGCTTGTCTCCTGGAATGAAAGGGCTTGTCGCCGTCATTAATGACGCTGACTAGCACTGAAACATTCTCTGTTGCTTGCTACTCTCTTTGTAACACAATTGTTGCTTCGACGTTGGAGGAACAAGAGCCTTTGACGCTCGTCGCAAACCCTCTACAACTCGTCGAATGTCTTCATCCCGTCGGATTTTATTTGTTTTACTCGATTTACAATTTCGAATTGTGTAATGTTACTGGTAAAGCTGCAAGCTATGTTTTGTTATCTTCCATGAAATTATTATATTTGCAAAGAATAGAATTAAATAGTTTAACAGAAAAATTTCGTTAAAAAACCTGATGATAGCACCAAAGGCTGAAGAGTTTCTCAAGAGTGTCTGAATCTCTCAGTGACTTGATTAGTGGCCACATATTTCCTTGGTTACGACGAGTTCCTCGTACGTCAGACTATTCTAGTAGAATTTATGCTGGCGCATTTGCATTTTGAGCTTGGGCGCGTGCTTGCGAGAGCCCAATTCGTTACGGTTTGCGGGGTAAACTAAGTTCAAAAACCTCCCCACCTGTTATTATTACGAGTTATTATTTTTGAGAGTCACTCACTCTCACTGGGCGCTGCTGGCGGCTTTCGTCGCCTCGCCTTTCTCTCACACTTTCGGCCTTCCTAGTTGCCTTGTGGTTATTAAAGCGCCCACTGAAAGCAGAAACCCTTATTTTCGTGCGGCCGACTCGAGTGACTCGGGAAACAGTGTTCATTGTTTAAGAACAAAGTAAACTGTATTGACTACGTTCTTCTGCCAAACTGCGTTAACGCCCTGGACCTGTTATTTTACCACTGTGGACTTTTACTCCTTAGTAGAATCGTTTTTAGGATCCGCTCTTTTCATCCAGCAGCAGTTGAATTCAAGGAAAATTACCAGTTAAATGTCTTGCTAGTGTCTGTCACAATATTTATTTTTTACTAGACACCGTTAGACTTTAGTGATATTGTGCACCGTTTAAATATTAATATCACTGCCGATTCTTTAACATGAATTTCACTTATACGTATATATATTGTTAAATACATATGTTCCCTGGAGAAATATGTGCGCAATAAAAAGCTTGCAATGTATGCATGAGCCACGGGCGAGTATTGAGCAAGCTTAAATAATAAAAAATCGTAATTTTAACGTGGAATTTATTAACCATCGAAAGAATGTAATCGCATAGCAGTGTTGCGATAATATACGCATTTCTTTAAGGGACGAAACAATTTATTATAAGAGTTTCTCACATTGAACAAGCTTTAATAATAAAAATTATAATTTTATGAACCATCAAAAGAATGTAATCACATAACAGTGTTGTGATAATATCCGCGTTTCTTTAAGCAGCGAAACAATTTATTAGAAAGAGTGTCTCACTTTGAGCAAGGTTTAATAATGAAAATTATAATTTTAACGTGGAATTTATTAACCATCGAAAGATGGTAATCGCATAGCAGTGTTGCGGTAATACACGGGTTTCTTTAAGGGGAGGAATAATTTATTATAAGCAGTGTACCGCTTGTCGAGCGCAGAGTCACGGATTCCACGCGCTTCTTTGTGGAGCGAGGAAGAGGCAGATTGGAGATTAGTGAGAGAAAATTAATAGGGCGAAGTCTGACAAGCGGTACACTGCAATCCACCTGGGACCAGCTCGGACAGGTTGGGGGGGACCAACGCGTCTTAAGTGTATCAGAACGTCGCACCGCCAGAGGAAGCTGATGCTCTTGTTTTTTGCGGAATTTTCGGCCCTCGAAACTTGAATTATTGGCCGCCGCTTTCCAGACCGACGCTTACACGCCACGGTAGAAAGAGAGAGAGAAAGAGTATCGAACGGGTCGCTCTATGGGATCGGGTGTATCGCGAAGATAATTAATGACCGAACTTTCATAATTTGCCTGATACGAAAGACAAGAGCGCCGAGAGGAGGCTTGTGAGAGTAGACGAGCAGTTTTCCATCCCTCTCACTCCTCCCATTTTGGCCGAACGGTCCATTAATCTTTCCTGGATTTGCTCGACTTTTCGTCGATTCCTCCAAGCGGTGGACCAATTAATGCGTAAACTGGAGAGGCCGTCGATCTATAGGAAGTTCGGGATCTGCCTCTCGCACGCTTCTTCAATACCGAATGAAATTATAGCTGTCCGAATACCACCGGGAATCTTTCGAAAACTCCTCTACTTCTGATGGAAATACCACAGTTTCTTTCAAGTTTCTTTTAAGTAGATCGTTTCAAGTTGAACTATACTATCATCGCGACTGTTTTTCTCTACTGATTCCTCAAAACTAAGAATCCATCAATTCTCTCCAAATTTATACACGCTACAATCATTTTTACATTACGCAGTTTGTCATTCAGAAATTTCAATGTTATCCATGCTTCATCTTACCGAGGCGGCACACACCGAATCCATTTGTTTCGAAATCCCCCACGTGCCGGCATCCGCACAATTAATCACTTTAAGAACTGTCATTGCAAATCTACGCGTCCATCGACTCTTTCCCCGAAACAAGCGAAGCTTCATAGCTTCAAATCACCGTATGCAGGACCTGTGGATAATTTGCTTCTTTAAAGGGTTAAAAAAGGCTAAAGCAAGACAGGGTAAAGCAAACACAGGATGGTGCGCGCGACCTGACAGTGTCGCATTTCGTTTCGCCGCTCTATGTGGCATACTGCAGGAAGTGCCGGCACTGCTGGCTGCATCCCAACAAGGGAATTTTGTTCTCATTCCTTCTGACCGTGCGAGAGCCAAGCAGGAATAACAAAGAAGAAGAGAGAAGAGAAAACATCCTTTCTCACATACGATGTGTTACCAAGCAGTATTTTTTACCACCGGCGTAAACCCGACGCCATCTGTAAGTGGAGCGTTTATCGCAATCTGACACCCTTCCTGGGGTGCCTGAAGCGAGAGAGGAAGAGAGAAAGAGAAAGCATCGCATATTCAGCCTCCGGTGTACCGCGATGGCACGCCATAATGGAGAACGCGGTTACCAGAGATAACAGGCGAAATAACAGCGAACGTAGCTGGTGCACAGGTGGACCAGCATCCGCAGGGTATACTGATTAACGACTCCGCCCTAAGGAACTGCTCTTAGAGTGCGCAGCTTCCCATCGATCATGCACCCCTTTCTTCGCTGCCGTTGATAGACCTTGGGGACTCGAAGTGTCCTGCATTCCACCGCACTCTCTATTTCATCATTGTTTCGTCTGCAGTTGACTGGACTCTGGAAGCAATCGAATTTAATCGAATCGAATTGAGACTCTGAATGCTTTAAATTCTTTCTATTAATATGTACATTCAAATCACTTTGTATTGGAAAGTAAGTAATTCTGTTTTATGAATTGTATGAAATTTACACAATTGTGTTTGTAATGTTTTGTTTGATTATATGAAAGCTTGGTCTAGGTGTTAATTATAATTTTAATTGGAGTAGAATAGGCTTAGGACTATTATCAAGAGTTGATCGAACACCAAGCTTACAAATAGCATCGGATGTCAAAGTGATGAGCGATGGAAGGTTGAATTTATGGTGTGACAGAAACCATGCGTCTAGAAGGGGTTGCAATAAACTATGGGGTCAGGGTGTTATGTTGATCAACGAGAACCCCTGAAACAGTAGCCTCTCGTGCCATTTATTATCCACTGTTATCGAGAATATCGAGCTGGTTACGGGACACCTCCTCGGTCTAATAGAAGAGAACTTTCACAGTAAAAGAGCATATCAAACTCTTACAAATAATAACGGAGAAAATCTTCGATTTGCATATTCCATAAGAAGAGCTGTCAGAAGCTTACGCTTGGTATTCGAACGTTCTACTTTGCGATGTAGAGAAACTGAAACATGGCAACACTGACGGAAAGAGAAGCACCCAATATCCATGCTTCTGTCAATAAAACAGTACACCAGATGTAAAATAAGAACACAGTAAAGTTGGTGCAGCAGGTTGAAACGAGAGTATGATGTGGGTGTGGGTGTGGGTGGGAGAAAGTGAACAGCATAAAGTCGCATTACCTACTTAAAAGCGTAGTGGCATATAAAGCTAGGAAAAAAACGTAGAGTCGGGCAGCGATGCGGGACCGCATTTCTCTAAAATCCTTTAACCATTTTAAAGCGAGAGCCCGCTTCTAATATGCATTTCCCCTTGCATTAACCTTTATTACACTGCACTCCCTTTCGCCCAGTTTCGCAGCGTCCACTACGAATAGCCAAAAGCTCTCCCATCTCCTAGCCGCTAAGTTCTCACGCTTTACAAGCTTCACCCTATCTGATTTCGCATCCGAACCATGCTAAAGCGGCGTGAAATCCTGCTCTGAAGTAGGTGTTGCATCCATTATTCTATGAATTACTGTACATAACCTAGCATCGATCCTTGGCCTGTTGGAAATACGTGGAGGAACTCGAATCTGTAAAGGAACGCTCAGTAGAAATTCCAAAGCATTTTAGATACGCGTTTGTGTTTTATTCAGCATCGATCGAGCAAAGTGCACTGTGTGATTGAAAATCCATTTAGATAGCACTGTCATCAGTTAAATTTTCTGTTAGATAAATCATTACAATTTTGATTAATTTTCAAATTCATTATCGCCTTTTTTCGATAAAACAGTGATATCTAATTATTATTATACACAGCAATTTTGCGGCTGTTGTTCTTTTGGTATTCCCATCACGAGGATGCCAGGTTTGTTTAGGTAGCGCAGCACAATGCAGCTTACCTTATCATACCCCATACACACGTTTCCACTTGGTATATGCTCCGCGTGTAAAAACAGTATTTCCACACCAAGTTCTTCAGGAGTGAATTTTTATTGGGATAAGTAAGATTTACGCAAGAAAAATAGCATGTACTTTTGTCTCCTATTTTACGTAACAAAGAAACCACAACTAAAACCGCGTCAAAAACTATTCGCTGAAAAGTTGCAATTCTTCGACAGGATTTTGAGGGAAATTCCTGGTACATTTTTGAAGCATCGAAATTCGGGTGTGACTTTACAGCTTGCTGGGAGTCGTATATTAAAAGTAGCTCGTCGAGAAACGGAAGAGATCGTGGCGAAGTGAGCAGAAAAGGGGTGGTAGAAGTATCGGGTTGGATGCTGCGGGGTGGATGGACGACGATGAGAAGTCAAAACAAATATTTGCCACGTACTGGCCAATCTCCCGTGTATTTGCATGCGCGCTGCGACGAAGAGAGGGATGTATTGGTTTACCTACTGAAATATTCGACCGTCTGTCAGCCAGTGTAAATCTCATTCATAATAATGACACTCGCACGCCCATCTCGTTCCTTTCCTGCCTTGCGCATCCTGTCTTTGGGAACGCGAAGTATTCCTGGCAGAGAAAGCGCACCATTCTTCTGTTTCACGTATATACGTCCTCTAGATAGAGGCCGATGCTTTTCCATTTTCCATTTCGCTCCGCTTTCCGCCGAGCCACTGTACTTGCCTTCTCGTTATTCGTACTTGAGATACTCAACTTCTTCAGAGACACTGACGCATATGCATGCGTTAGGCTCTTATTTGAATTGAAATAGTTTGTATAAAACGAAGTGAAAATATGATTCCTAGCAGTTTCAATGTCTGTCTTTATAATCGTAGTTTGATCAAATGTTACTACAGAATATCTATATTTTTTATTTCTTTTATATTTCGGTTTTCGATTTTAATAGAGTTCTTTAATGCTTTAGACTTTATTCGAATTTGATGGTGACGTTGATCGACCGAAAGTGAAAAGATGGGCAGTTAGTTTTCAGGTTTATTTTCAAATTGGCTAGTTCCCGAATGGTACAAATGTTAGGATTACGCTAATTCTATGAGATATTTCTTGCAATGCGCGATAAAAGCAGTACGCGCGTCCCCATAGTTAGGGGATGAAAATTTAATATCTAACGGCATTCCGTCGAATATAACTGTGTAGGGAAATGTGTAGCGTAGTGTAGCGTGCCGCCCTACGGGTGGAGGGTTGCCTCGCATAACTCAGGATTACTTTCTTCGGCATACAAACGGAATCGTCTTATCACCGGGCGCTGGCTCACTTTTCCGTGCGGGAAGGACGTTGAATTCCGGCTGAACAGAGTCAAATTTACGATACTTTGTCACCGGAGGACTGAATTTTTTGCCGCGCAAATCCTGCAACAAATTTACGTTCAGCTGGTGAACTCCTGCAGACAAATGCAATTCCTCCTCACCCCTCGGCACCGTATACAGCCTCTTTCACATGTACCGTCTTAATATGTAACAAAAAATAATCTTAAATATAAAAAAAATCAGAATTTAGTGCACCTCGAAATTTTAACAAATAAATAATACCAATATCAAAATGAAATCGTTTCTTTCCTGAGCTTGCTTGCGTTGCCCGTAGTTTTCCTGACTCCGACAGGGAACTTAAAAATACATGGGGACACAAGAATACTTTCACGTGCGTCAGAAGTTTGCAGCAAGAAACGTCACAGAATGACGTTCAAAATCAATTGCAATCCTGTAATAAAAGTTTATTAATGATGCAGTGATAATGGTAATAGATTTATGACGATGTAACTTAGGAAAGAGTTTATTGATACGAAACCGTCTGCATTGCTCGACTGCGAGTTAATAGAGAAATCAGTGGAGATCCAAATAGATGAGTTTTGGAAACACCCCTAATGATATGATTTCCGATTAGCCTCTAGAGGGGTTGAAAAATAGTCTTCAATCAACAGGTATCGCGATCTCAAGTATGGGTGGTAGCCAGTTTCATTCGTTTACCCTATCGATTCACCCCACCACACTTCTCTCTTCCCCTCTCTTTCTCTTTCTCTCCCATTCACTGCTTGCATGATAGCGTTTGCGAGAGCTCGCAAAATTCGAATTAGCCTTTCACGTCAATAGAGTTGTTCTGCGTTGGGTGCGCGGCGTACTATTCGATGGCGCACTGTTTGGACGAGAACAAAGCGAGAGAAATATGCATATAAAATAACTGCCTAGTGTGCAGTTCGGGATATTTGGCGATCCCAGTGGATTCAATAATTGAATCCTTCAAACGATATCTAACAGGGATTTCGTGTTTGATATTGTGTTGCTTGGACATTGGGTCGATATCTCTCGTTTCATTACTGCTTTAGATTCTTCCTTTATCTAGGAATTTTATTAACCCTCTAACGATAGACATTTTTTTGAAAATGTCTATGTGCTTGCGTAGTTACAATAAAGCGATAACGAGTATACTCGGTTTCTTGCCATTTTTATTCATTTGTTTCCGATATAACAATATTTTCATAGAGATGCAAAAAGGTTTTGTAGTAAACGGAAATTTATTTTTCTCTGTAACTGGTATATTCATTAAACACTGTTAAAAGGTTGATCTCTATGCAATTGTTAGATGTCTTATTTATTTGTTTTCTTACTTACCAGAAGGTCATTCACATTTTTGAGATTCTATTCAAAATTATTTTACGTCCAAATACTGGAATTTGCCTCTACAGAGTGGACATTTTATTCAGAATTCTGCGTAATTCATGCAGCTAGGAAATGGGTTAACCAAACCCGGAATATGCCACGGTAATCTCTAAACCGGAACCTAGAACCAAATTAGGGAAAAGACGCCTGGCACACAGAGGGTGGGAACGATGCTCCTGAATTGGTTAATAGTGACAGTGACACCGGAACCTAATCTTAATATTAACTTCAGACACACGCACCATTATTGATTTCTTCCCGCCAATTTATTTTCTGGAAAGACCATCACGATTAACTTCGACCTACTTACACCCATATACGAAATGCATATGTATTAACATGGTTCGGCACTCTCACATCATATACACCGATATGTGTAAATAAAACTTAAGATTAGATTGTTCTCCATGAATTATTATGTTTGAGTTTAAAAATAGTCGGCCACAAACAACCTATCAAACGCGGAAGCTGTAAATATTATTCGTTGTATAGCTTATATTTTACATAACCTTCCCTAACTTAAGACGTGTATCATTTTAATGTAACTGTACATTTTTATTATTCTATATTTTTTTTCGTCCTAATTTAAATCTTTTATAATGCTTTAATTAAGAAACGTCTTCGATCAATACACAAACCATAATGAAAGTCTTTAGAAAATTACACCCTTCCTCCATAAAGAGAGATATATCTCACCCTTCGATTTTCACAAAATCGGTAAGTTTTCAAAAAATGTTACACATAATCACATAGATAAGTAAAATGTAAAACACTAAAGACAAAAAGAGGGAAAATACATTATTTTTGTCAAACAAATTTTCTCTTCCAAATGTCTAATTTCTCTCAGTCTCTCATAATTTATTCTCCATTCAAACCGATTCGATTTCGTTCAGTGTCCTGTTTCCGATGCATAAACAGGGTCGCAAGGGTTGCTGCGGGTCGAAAGGGGAGAAGACTGTCGAAATGCAGGGAATTTACACACGATACCAGGAAGGTTGGAGTGTGGGCTGTAATGCGTGGGTTATAGGGAGTGGTTGGGATGAGTTGGGATGAGTGGAGGTGTCGGGAAGAGGACGATAAACGGGATGTCGCGGCCATTTCCATAGAGCACGCGCGCGCGCCGGCTCTCAGACTCGTCAACCGAGGACGAGCGTGGGGCGACGTGAGAAACTTCACAACTCACGGCTCATCGGGTCCAGCCGAGCGGAGAGGAGAAGCAGCTCGTGTCCCAATTCCCTCGCCAATTATCCGGATCCTTTAGAGCAGGCCGGCCCTGCGCCCCTTCACGGCTTAATCAAAGCGGCGCAAGGAGAAAAGGATATGTGACTTGGCCTGCTCGTCCCATACGTATATACATACAGTCAGGGACAAAAGTAAGTGGGCAATTAATGGAAATGTAACAAAGGTTTATGCGGAATAATATTATTCTTATATACTTAAACTTGATCCCATGTGTATCTTTAGGCTGCATAGATTTATTAGTAAATAATTATAATTATAGAAGCATGTTTGGTCAACAAATCAGCCAATTGTATAGAAATAAAAATAAGTGGATACTTAATTTAATCACACTGTCTTCGAATATCGTGATGAACTATTTATAACATTCCAAATAAAATAAAAAATGTTGAGTATACAACAATAATATTATTCGAGTAAACTATTGATGCAACTATTTCTACTATTTGTCCACTTACTTTTGTCCACGTCTGTACGTACCCTTTCCGTGGTCCCTGGCATCCCAGCACTTCGTATGCGTAACGTCGAAGCGGACTAGCGTCTGGACCACCTCGGTGCAATTTACCGCGTCAGCTAGGTTCCTCTCATAGTCCAACCACACACTCAAACCGACGCTGGCATGTTGTTCTTTTTTATGACCTGGCATGGGAGAACGTTGCTTGAGTGCTTGGAGAAAGCTCTCGCATAGCTTTTCGGGGACGCGTTCATCATTCACGCGAACCTGAGTGACTTCAGTATGGTTCGTGTATCGACAGTTTTGTTGAAGTTGAGTTTAGGATATAACTAGATCTTTGTTAGTGCTGATTGTGTAGCCTGGCTTGCAAAAAAGTTTACGCAAATTGTCAATTATTCTTATGTGAATTTGTTGGGAGTTTGAGTATTATTTTAGGGGGGTCGACTGGTGTTTACGAAATAAAGTGATAACGTCGATATTTCGGTATTAAGGAGCTTATACATTTTAAAAAAATGGGGAAACCATTTTTGTTTTAAGCTTATAAAATATATGCACAAGTCCATGATATAAACGTCCAAAAATCGATAACGTTTTCACCCTTGAAAATGAATATACTGTTACAGCTATTTTTAAGCTTAAAAGACTGTCGGTTCGTTGAGAACTAAAATTTTAAGTAGCTACTTTCTCGAGAAAATAGTTTCATCTGTGTCAGATAAAAACTGACTGACCTATACAGGCTACCGTAAATCGGGATTTGTCAAAAAAACGTCGATACATCTATTAAAATAATTTTGCAACGATGACCGATAGATTAATAAAATTAATTTATTATATGTATACCTTGATTCAGGCAATTCTATATATATTTTATAAGCTAGAACAAAACAATGACGATAAAATTTAATGAAGATGGAAATATCGTGACTCAGGATTAGGTAAATTATTAGATCAGGTTGAATCTATATTTCGCAAATCCCGAATTGACAGAGCATCAATAGAGTCAGACATGTGACTCTATTATCAGAATGATCAACTACTGATAGAGAGTTCGAAGGTGTATTGTACTATTAAGATGCTTTCGGCGTTAAGTATTGGGAAAGCAGAGAGCTCTTGAGAGTGAGTCGGATGGCGAAAGGACTTACGTGGACTTTTGATGCGAGGCTAAACAAAGTCCAGTCGAGCATTACTTTACGAGGACACAAGGACGTGATCCATTTCAGCGTTAATGCGGCAGCGAGCGTCCTCGTAAAAAGGTGGCCGATCTTCGTGACTCTCTTTGGCCACGCGAGTGGGCCCTCGCATTCGACCCAAGGTGAACTCGTCACGTCACCAATCGGTGGTTACTTACCCTCGACTTGAGGGAGCGCTCTTCCCCGTCAATACACCCAAGGGATTGCGTACTAAAAAGCCGGGATACAATGTGGTCACGTTCCAGTTGGAATCACCACGCGTTCCTTCACTCACGTCAGTGCGTGATCCTCGTAAATTCTTGTCGAATCTTACTCACGCTTTGTACCCCGAATTTTTGATGAAATCTTTCCTTTATCATTGTTGAGTCCCGCATGAATTTTTAAACACCGCGTCTCGACTAAATTCGATTGTTACAGTAGGTGATTGTCTCGCGACAGTAGGATCATAAAGTTTATGGCAGACTTTTGGTGGTGTACAGTTGTACGCACTTACACATACTCATGCACACCGAAACACCATATTTTCTATTTTAAACGTTTTTATCTTTTAAATCAAACAGAGAATATATTTAATTCTTTTTGTAAATGTTTATACTACGTCCTTTTACTAATGGGTAGCTTTCCATTCAAATCCTGTCAGCAGATAAAATACTAAAATTTAATATATGTCGTTAGCAAATTTCTCGTATAGGCAATACATACAAAAAGTGTCAACTTCGACGACGATTATCTTAAGTTTCAAACAAAGAATTTTCTTTAGATTACACGAGGTTTAAGATATGACTTATAAATATATGTAGTCCGAATTTTACAAAATTCTTGAAAAAACAAATCAATGCAACAACTACCTTAGTAATTCTGGAGCTTGAAAGGTCATGGCTTTATCGGATTCTATTCGCAACGCGAGGTGTTGGTCGACAGTTTTTTTCTGTGAAAAAGTTCCGGTTGTATCAGTTAGCGTTAAAGTCGCATGATATGCTATCCGAGCACGTACAGGCGCGCATAAAAAGTAGAAAGACTACAAATGTACAGGATGCAGCGCGACAGGGATCAAGTGTCGGTCGCGATCAAATTTCAAAAGCTTTGCAATTCGTTACAAAAGTTCAACAACGCCACGGGAATTTGCCAACAGCGATCGTATTATAGGTATTCCCGATGGTATTCGCGAGAGCGACCAAAAAACGATGAATCTTTCAGTGGCTTTCGAAACATCGAGCATTCGCTGAAAGACAGGGATTTTGGAAAGCACGCGTGTTTACGCGCATATCCACGTTCAAAGAAACAGGTGTGTCGACTATTTTTTAGTATCACACTTTATCTTTTCCATCTGCCGAAATTAAATTTAATAAAATAAAATGTAATATAATAAATGTAATAAAAACATCACTTATAATACGCGTTTAAATCAAACTTTACGTAAAATTATACAATGATTCGGAAACTGTAGAGGTTGTAAATACAGCATGGTGAATTTTATCTCACTGACGTACAACACTGGCTAATATCGTAATTTTTGCTAGAAAAAATGCGTCAGATATTTTCTACTATCAGGGTTTATCATTTTGATTTACCAAAATCAAAGAAAGTAAACTGAATTGATCATTACAGTGCTTTACAAACGTCACAGTAATTCATCAGATTCATCGAGTATAAATATTATTTGCAATTACGCGCGTAAATGAAACTTTACAAAAAATGAGAAAGCTCAGAATTCGATTGTAAACACAATCTGTCGAATTTCGTCGCATTGACGTAGAACGGTGCTGTCTACCGAGAAATAACAGTATAACGATGAGAATCGGAAATCTCGAACTTCCATTCGCTGGGGAAAGTTCCGCTTGATCATTCCAGCCAGGTAATATCGTAATTTTTGTTTCATCCATGTCGGCCGGAGCCTCGAAAATGAGCGGTGTAAAAAGGCGCGCGCTTACGGTAGCGAATCTCTTTCGGTTCTGCAGCAGCAGCCACAGGAAATGGCGGCGGAATTCGCTCCACGTACTCGCCTGGTGATAACTTCATTGCGATGTAAAGCGCGGCTAATGCAATTACCTGGGAAAGCGCGCCCCCCATTCTCGACAAGTCGACGCCTTCGAATAAGTTTGCGGTAGGAAAATACGCTTTCGCCTCCCGATATATCGGAACCGGATTTTACCATGAATTAGTATTACTGATCGATCTTTAAAGAGCTGGACGTAGTTTGGAACTTTACGCTCGTGCTTGGTATGTCAGTATTTGCTTCCTTATTTTATCAGTGTTTAAGTATTAACTTTTGTAAGCATTAGTATGCATGGATTGAATCATTAACGAAAGCTATTAATTAAAGTGGAAGCAACTCTTTTGTACTATTAACGCCCTTCGAAGAAAGTCATGCAATCAGGGATTATTGATTTTCGACTTTCGTATTATATTATCAAAATTCATATTTACAGAACTCTAAAGAATATATAATCGTCCTGTTCTTAAAATCTTTTCTTATATCCTCGAACAATTTCAATTTTTGGTGTCACATCATTTTTTCCTGCAGTGTTTGCAACATCCGCGAAACCGTTCAATTTTCTAGCATCAGCGACGAAAATCCTCTTACGCTAAGGATTCTTTGGCGCGAGAAACTCGCACGAGTAAAAAGCGAGGTTCACATCGCATTGAAACAGGTAGAAAGTACTCTAGTATGGGTTTCCTAGCATAAAAGCTGGTCAGGCTTTTCACTGAGAAGGTTGTGAGTTCTAACGATTATAAGTATAATATCGTGGTAACGAGGCAGTTGTCGAAGGGCAATGAAGAATCACACGCTTTCCAGTTGGTAGTTAATAGCTGTAAGGTTAGAGTCATGCCGAGGTGCGTCAAATGGTGGCGTCAGGTTGGCATATCTTATTAGAAACAAATATTCATGTCACATACCCTGCGCCGGCTGGCGCCAAGTGTTTGACTGTTACCCTAGGCTGCACGTGCGTGAGAACCTCGCCGTATCCTTTCGCTGCTCCGTGTTTCAAAGGAGTTTAAAATAATATTGAACGAATTTCTCCTTACATGCCAACGAGACTTCCCTCCCCCGCTAGCGCTCTTCTTACGGCTTTTCATTTCCAGCTCTTGCGCGCCGCTCTATTCCACTTTGAATTTCCGTAATCAGCCAGTGGAAACGACAGTTTTGGCGAACGCCCTCCAACAGGAATTCTAGGCTATACGCTCGTTGAATTCGGTACAATTAACACCAGCGTTCTAATACAACGTTGCATCTTGAATTCTTTGAATACTTTTATTAAATTAAGTTTTGTTAAGTGAATGTACTAAGCGGAATTCTAGTTGAAAGAATTCGTTATTCGTGTCCCCGGATATTTATTCCGCGGCAAGTTTAAAGAAAGCACTGCTGTATTCAGTTCGTTGTTATCGATACTTTTCTTTGTTTTTCAACGGAAACAGAGCGTATTCTGTATTCCCAGCAGAGGGCTTTCACCATCGAAAGTTAAGGTGGCGCGAGACTTCATTCAGCTGAACCGATGTTAATAAGTGCAAGTTTAACTCCTGCCCTTCCGGTATCAGCTGTTGGCACTGTGAGCGCTTGATTTAATCCGAACTTGTTTCGAAATCTGTTAGAGCCGGGCGTTTACATCGTGACAAAGTTTCCATGCCGGCGGAGTGTGTGAGAAGTTGCAGTCCGAGAGAATCTCGCAGTGAGGCAGCTTCTTGCTGCTCCACTTTGCGAGCACGTATTTGACATGTGTATCGAATATTAGATTTCTGCAGTACTTCCATTCGCCGGCCTCCTGTAATACAGCCGTGCGACTCTGGTACTTCCCGAAAGATTAAAAATCAAACATTACGCGCACCTTCGTAAACTGAATAAGAACATGCTTGAGTTTTTTAAAGTAAAATATTTTTTAACACTAGGAGATCATTCAAATGAAGATATTAAATATTAGTTACGTAAACTAGATAAAAATATTATTCCTTTTTTTAAAACAGAACATTTTTAACACTAAGAGACATTTCAAATGAAGATATTAAATATTAGAAATATAAAACATTAGAAGATCCATTATATTTCTTGAAAACACAAGGATTCTCTCAACCACTATAATCACTTACCTAAAATAATGCGGTAATCCAACAGTAATAGCGCTCGCTTGAAGTAAAATTGGATACATTTCATGCACTCGGCGTCCCTTTTGTACCGTTTCATTTATCTCCGAGAAAACAAGCCATAAGAGAAGAAAGGGAAGAAAAGTGGGCCGAGTGAAAGAGAGATGGTGAAGGGTGGAGGTGGAGTGCGGTGGGTGTAAAAAGCTAGAGACACAGTGTTTGTCATACAGCGTCATATGCCACACGAAGCTTTAGTTTTATTTCCTCGTGATACCTCGGCTACAATATGTTCACAGATATTTACAAGATCGCATTCCGTCCCGCCTCGCGCCGCTAGTTTTATACAGTTCCGCGCCTCATCGCTAATCTCTCTCATTGTCAGTGCCAACATCCGGCGACCCGCCGCTCGTAACTCCTTCCATTTCCGCCTTTGCTTTTCTCTTGCTCGTCTCATTGACGCCTGACTTCGCAACGATATGTAATGCGCGGCGCCGGTCCCCATTGTTATCAGACAGTTATTTTATTGATTCTTTGTGTGATAATAACATATCGAACGGGAGCAATGATTTTCAAGAGCTTCGGAAAGATGTTGATTTAAATATATGTTTGTAGAATACGAGTGTGTTAAGTATTTATAAAATATTAGAATTTGAATTGGGAAGAATATATTAAGAGTTAATTGAAATCTATTTTTAAGATTTCTATGAGAACGGTATCGAATTCTTTTGAAAATCATTGCTTTACAGATGAAATTCGAGTGTTTATTGTTGTTTGTTGTTTCTTGTTACTGGATTAAAAGGGACCGGCATTGTAATAAGATGCATATTTCCCGTATCGTTTCGCGACGTTGGCACTGAAAGATCGAATTCGGGAACGATCGTCATACAGGTATATAAAATTATCATATAACTACTATACATCGCGCGGGTCCGAACGAATGCTGATAAATCATATGTTATGGTCTAGCATACTTCGTTTATACAAGTAATTCTTGGTGCTCGCTTCGTACTGAAGATTCGCTTCTCGCTGATGGAGAACCGACAGTAGTGAACCTTGGAATTCAAGATAAAAGTATGCTGGCTTTTAACAGAAATCATTAAGCGGTGCATGATTAGTACAAATTAATCCAATAGAATTGAATGAAAGCTAAAACCATGCAAGTTTAGTTTCACGGATTTATTAATAGAACAGAAGATATATGATTCAACGTTGAATGAGAAAGCGTTTGGTAAGCACCCTTTCATCGGGTGAACATCGACAATATACAGACAGACGTGAACGCTTGTCGCTCAGTACGAAGTGACATGTAGGAATACTCCAGATTGAATATACATTAACCACTGTTCGTTAGATATGCTGCTTGGAGATATAGCGCTCGGTGAATTTCGACTACTTTATCATTGCTCAACCGAAACCTCGTATATTCGCATATGTATATTTATAGTTGCAGTTTTGGCGGGCTTCCGGCAACGCTCACGCGTCCGCCGTACCAACGACAATTGTACATCGAATATCTCTACGTTTTCATTCGATTATTTAAAGACCTTGGAACAATGATTTCATTAATACGAGACTCATCGATGTTTTCCATTGAAATATCTCGTGCGAGAGAGAATTCATGGAGAGAGGCTCGGAGTGCGTAACTCATTTCCGGGCAAAATCCAACTGGAGCGTTGCCGGAAGAGCTCTTGGCGGATTAATTTGTCAGTGAAAGATCGCAGGGTTGGAGGATTACAATAACGCTGATAACATCGACGTGTGACTTACTGTACAATTCGCGCGTCTCCTGTTCTCTTTTGTCTCGCATGTCGCCAAGCGAGAATCAATTCATACATGTATTGTCTCTTGTTACAGTCGGAGAAGCGTTTTTTTGGAAGCATGTGATCGTCGGTGTTTAGTTCGGAGTGACGCCGCGGGAGCCCGAATGTCCGCTGACAGAGACAGAGTTTCGTTTAACAGTCGAATTTAAACCGCGATTGTTCGTTTTTCTTGATAGCCTGTATCTTTCGCGTTTCATCACTTATAATGAAATATTGAATATCGATTCATCGAAAATACAGAAACAATTGTATTAGTTAATGTATTGCTAACTGACTGCATCGTGCTGAGTCGATTTAGATAATTAAATACGAGACAAAGGAAAAGCGCTGGCGAATGAGGGCACTGCGAGGAGCTTCCGAGTGCAAAGGATTAATTAAGTCAGAGCTTAAACAAGCTTCTTTGTCTTAGCGGAACCTGTGAAGATGTTAGACTCTCATAAGAAAAACTTCAGAAAAGTATCATCTACTGTTTTACAAAGCTAGTGAAACTTAGTAATTGCTGCCACATTCATAAAATTCGGTTAAGAAGCACGATTGATAAATATCTGCATAAACTATTCGAACAAAATTCAGATATATAAATTAGTTTTCCAATAACAGAAATCAGTTACTCACATAATATGTTAATAATCGCATTGAAAATCGAAATATGCGCTCCAAGCTCGTCAAACACCAGTAGGAAAGAATCGGACTTCTGAAGTACATAATAAATTAACGGACAGAAAGTTACACAAACCTCGACAGATAGTGGCAATGGAAATTCAATCGGAAAATGGGAAGCATTTCGAGTTCGATATGTTGGAAGGTCAATAGTTCACGGCAGATCACTTCAATACACTTAATATCATCGATGGCAATGCAAGCTTACCATTCCCATGTTACATGAAAAGAAGGGGGTGGAAAGAAAGTGGAGATATGTTTCGGAACGATATGAAATCCATGGTGCATACTGAGAAACAAGAGCTTCAGGGCGATATGATTGATACTGGGAGAAGTGTTATCGACGTGCTTGTAATAGTGGATCCAAAATGCTATTCTCTCCATCGGAGAATTCGACATGCCAATCATAAAAATCCATCGGTCAATGACTTCCAAATTATATTATTTAGCATCAAAACTAATAAATATTTACGAAATTCGAAACCCCATTTAATATATCTCTCATATCAGGTAAACATTTACTACTTTTGGTGAACAAACAATAGATAAAAACCCTCTAATAAAATGCAGTCTGAAATTTGATGTACTATTTTTAATAGAAAAAACTATTTTTCTGTAACTCATTTTTACTATACATATTTAATGAACATTTAAATACGAGCGCCTTCCAATTAACGTCTTGAGAAACCTCGGTGAACGTCAGTCGGCGTAAAATCAATGCAGCCAGAAATACTTAGGGAAAGGGCAGTTGTGGGAGGAAAGGGCGTAACTACTAGTGGATAAAGGGTAAGGGAAAGGGAGGGAGTGAGTGGTGTTAGGAGTCCAACAGGAGCTGTGGTAGCAGAAGTGGCACTGAAGTGCGGCCGCAAACAAGTTCACTGGGAAACTCGTCTAAGAAAGGATTAGATTTATGCTAAACCTCGAGGACTGACCTGTTGTGCCCGCAGTGGCTCCACTCCGGATGGCATTCTAATGGACTAAAACATTTCCCGGACTTGGTTATTGAGCAAGCTATGAGGAGTTCGCGGCCAGAGTGGACCGAATCTGTTGAGAAGCGTTCCGAATAATCGGGACGTGAAGTTTCGCTGGTAGCTGTGGCGGCGTCCTCGCTCACCTTGAGATAATTCTATTATTGTCCCGATCAGAAATCAATGACTCGATTAATAATTGTCAGGATTATTCAGTGAGTGGGAAGCGTACTACTTCGCCAGAAGAAATTATTAAAAGTCGAGGGTGAACTATCTTTGGTTGAATCACTTTCGTCATTAATGAATGATACATATTGAATGCTGAGCGAGCATGTAAACAGAACCCAGGAATATTTAATACAACCTGATTGGCTGAGAAATGTTAGACGAACATTATTCCGATTGAAATCTTAATTATTCCTGACCACTTCTTCTATGTTTCCATTTTATATTCATATTTTCTTATAGAGAATTCATTCATTTTTATTCCTGATACTTGAAAGTATACTTTACCGAAGTGTAACTCGAAATCGAGCAGTAGTTGCTTGTCGATTCACCGTTAGGATTGTCGACGGGCATTCTTTGGAAACTTGAAAAAGCAGTTCAGTGTAAAGGGCGTGGAGGAAAATGACGAGGGTGCAAGGAGGAAATCCATCATCGAGGCACAGGGTTGCAAACAAGTTTCCGGCAGTACGACTTCCTCTATCGTGGGATCGGGGACGAGCGAGCCATACGAATTGCAGAAACAAGCCTGCCACTCGGAACTCTTGCCGCCACTTTGGATACACCCCGCACTTGGAGCCACGACGAGAATTCGTAACGAGTTTTTTAAGATCAGCTACGCTCGACTCTCGCCTTGGTATTAAAAGCCGAGTACGAGGACAAGTAGAATCCAGTATTCACATGGAATAATCCCGAGAAGAAAGTCGTGTCGAGGAATCGTCCAGTTGGAATGGCCATCGGAGCAGATGCGCTCGAGCGATTTCGAAGGTAGAATTGATAGAAGAAACTCTTCGCCAACATCCCTTCGAAGAACTAAACTCAATATTTAACCTCTACAAGTACGATTTTCCGCCGATTTTTCCCAAGACAAATATTGTATTCGTATTCGGTTACATTTAACTCGTTTCAAACCAAAATTTTCTATTAAAAACAAAACCACACACAACTATAATAGTTAAACTATTCATCAACTAGTCCAACACAATAACGGCCTTATAAAAACAATTAAAATGATCGTTGAGACAATGAGAAAAGTGTGTCTCGAACACTCGAATAAACATACATATATGTTTGTCTGATATCCTCTTGCTGTTGGTGTTCGATGGGCCATATTTCACAGGACCATTATGCTGGCACTCGCTCGCCGGCTCGCCGGTAATAATACCGCACAATTACCGTGGATCTCTCGAGTTCGCGAAAGAAGGGAAATAAAATCAGCATAAAGCGAGCCACCAAATGGCGCGGGCAGCCACCTTTAATGAAAGTACAGCGCCCAGCCAGCGAGCGGCTAGGAAGGCAAAGAGGGTGGCGGAGGAGGGTGAGTGGTGCGGATGCTGCGAGCAGGGAACATCGCCGAAAGATGAGGAAAGTAAAGGAAAGGAAGGAAGAGACGAGAGAGAGTGCGAGAGAGAGAGAGAGAGAGAGAGAGAGTGCGAGAGAGAGAGAGAGAGAGAGAGAGAGAGAGAGAGAGAGAGAGAGAGAGAGAGAGAGAGAGAGAGAGAGAGAGAGAGAGAGAGAGAGAGAGAGAGAGAGAGCGAGGGGGGGGGGAAAGGTAGAGAGAAAAGGAGGCTCAGAGAAGAGCTCCGAAACAGGGAGAAGGGTAGCAACCCTTAAATTAATTCGCGATGAATTACGTCCGCGCCAGCTGTTCGGGCAGTTGTGTTTATTTATGAAGGAACTAAGATCTTCTTCTCGTAGTCCTTAAAGGCGGATTTACCCTTATAATTTCTCACTGTGACCGAGTGCATCGGGTACCACCCCTTCCAGTAGTATGGTTCTCTGTCCTGCAGATACTGCATCCTACCATCTCGCCGACATGAACAGGGGGGATTTCTGACGCAGCCGGAGCAGCTTTCCGCTTGCCAGAGTCTGCGATGTCTCTCGTAAATAAAGCAGCCTTTGAGCGCCTGAACTAGAACGCACCTCGCAATTCTAGTGTAGTCCGTTTCGCATTTAGTGGGATTAAATCCTTTCTTATCCCTCCACTGGGATCATTTTGCTCTCTGGTATCCAGCGGTCATCTCCGAGAGCCTTCCTCAAGTGCTAATCAAATTTTCACCAAGTACAATTTCCCAGGCTTGTAACGTTCCCGTTAATTCACAGATGAAAGCATCATTCTACTGGCTTATCCCTTTAACGGTTGAGTGCTTTCTTGAGAAAATGTGTGTCTGCTTGTGTAGTTAATTCATTCGTTTCAAATGTAACAATCTTTTTATGAAAATGCAGATAGTTACTGCTCTTTTCATTTCTTTCTTCTAAGAAACGAAACATATCTTTCAGTTTTTATAATAACAATAATATAAGGGTTAGAAGGAAGGAAATCAAAAGTTTGTGTTTTCAAATTAATCAAAGATTATTTCTTTACTAGGTTCGTAGATATTTAATAATATTTACTGTTTTTATTGGCCGACTACTTTCTTTGACCGACGGAAGTTCCGAGATATAAACTAGAAATCGCAATATACAAGTGTGCTGATGCTGTTAACTGCTTGATTAAGGGATCGTTTGGCAAGAGCCATAGAAGTGAAATACACGCTTCGACTGGAAGGCAGGAGTTTTTACTGCTGTTGAGCGTAGGTGTTATTCGCACATTAATCGATATCCGATCGGCTATAAAGAGGAGCGTAAGAAAGGGCAGCTGTATCGGGTGTAACGCAAGCGTGTCCAAACCTTGGGACAGCCGGATATATATAGATATAGTTGAAGTAGAGGCAGTCACGTTTGGCAGCAGTAAAATGGAAGGTTGCGAAAGAGAGAATAAAAGCCCGAAGGATATTCGATTTATTTAGCAGTAAATATACGGCGCACCCTGGCGGATGGCAGCGGGACGTCGAGGTCGTAATCGTAGAAACAAACTGCTCGCGGTCTAATCCTCGATTGCTCGATCGTAGATCAACAGTTGGAGCCTCTCCCATCAAAGGAAACTCCATTCGACGCGATAAAGAAACCCTCAATAGCGAGAGAGGATCGCTCGTTTGACGAGCAGAATACAAAAGTCCTCGCGGTAACAAGTAAACCTGCGGTGTAAATGGAGTTGGAAACATTCCGCAAACGCGTTCACAGAACTTCTGCTTGTTTGATTCTCTCTTCTGAGAGATGTGCCATTAATCTATTTCATTGAAATCAATTTCCACGCAATTCAATATATTACTCGATATTCTGTATTACAAATAAAAGAGCGAAGTAATTACAGCTTGAAATAAGCATTTCAAATTAACGCGAATTGAATACAAAACATTCATCGTTTAATGAATGCAACAATTAACAGAGTACTAATGCTGTTGTTTTCATTCGATGAACATTGATGATAAATTTTTAATTATTGCTTTATTGGTACACAGAGAACGAGTGTGCTTTGGGTCAACGATCGTAGAGAATGTGTTATTAGTTAGGAACAATTATTAATAACTGTCATCAGTAAAATTTACCAATGACTCTTGAAAATGTAGAGAACTCTAGAACAGATTTGCTAGTTGACTATCTACAAAGATAGTATTTGTTACCCTGTTGTGTCAATATGCGAAGACACTGGAAAGTGCCAGTGTCTCTACGTGTTTGTTAGGTACACAAGACGTGTGTTAGAGGTGCTCGTATCATGTAGTTGTAGTCGTCTTTGCACGGCACAAAACCGACATGTAGTTTACAATACATGCGCACA
Organism: Ectemnius lituratus; assembly: GCA_910593735.2. Lineage (NCBI taxonomy): Eukaryota > Metazoa > Arthropoda > Insecta > Hymenoptera > Crabronidae > Ectemnius > Ectemnius lituratus. The sequence goes on from OU343033.1 coordinate 17,112,587, forward strand.
TCGCACGCCGACTCATCGTTGAAACGTGTGAGTTGCCCTATCCGTTCTCTGGCGAGCCTCGCATATTCCGACAAATTGTAGCCTCCCGCGAATTCCCAACCCACCGGGCTTGCATATTTTCTTTTCCCGGCAACTTCCGGCACCCCCCGCTGCCCCGGAAATGAAAAAAGCACGATGATTTAACGAAATTCTTCGAGCGAGTACCTCTGCCCATTCATTAAAGAACGACGTGTAGGTAATTTACACTCGACATTCTTTTTCAGAACGTTGATTGATAGTTCGAATATGATTTTAAGATAAATAATGAAGTTTTAGTTAGTTGAAAGAATTAGAAAGCAATTTGTAACTAAATTATTTCAATCTACTATAAAAAATTCTAGATTTAATGGTAACTGCTTTTACCGATCTCCTTCAAATGCACTAAAAACTAAAAAATTATTGTTCGTGTAATAATCGACAGACTGCTTTAGAATACGTTGACCTCGCAATTAATAACTTTATTTCGAGCATTTTATCGTAGAATAAGCCGACAGAAAATTGCAATAATACATTATGGAATACTCGGCGAATAGAATTGAGGAATCTGAACATTTAAATTGGGATCGGAGTTACTCGTCAATAAAAATAACTCCACACTCCACACCAGTGAAGAATTCAGGCATCCCTCGGGGAAACACGCTCGAAGCTTTCTTGCGTATCATTTGCATGACTGGATTTCGCGAGAAAACGGCTCGATTCGAGTTCAGGTCGGACTTTAATCGACCTGTTATGGAGATCTAACGCGGTAGCACACGCCACGATAATTGCAGTTGACGCAATATGTACACGAACATCGCACACCCATCTGCCATGCAAACAGAAACTGAGAGATGTCCCAGTGCTAAACTGTCGTCAGTGCAAGTTAGAATACGATAATTTCAGAGCGACGAATTTCACTCTTTGCGCTTCAAGTACTTTTCCAACCATCGTTATTAGTACTTTGTTGAAATTAGGTTCTTTATAAAGTTCTTTACTCATTTATACGAAAATAAATTCAATGTTAATTATTTTTATAACCTCGCTGACGAATAAAAACATTAACCCGTCCGAAAAATACACGGAGTGCAATAGATTGAAATCAGGCCTGCGAGAGCACTGTCTGTTAATTCCGTAAATATTTCACAAATAAATCATCTCGTTTCATTAAACGCATTCGACTCAGTTCACAAGAACACATTGACCGAATGAATCAATTATTCCACCCGGAAGCAGCGTGCAAAATAAGAGCGTGACGAAACAAGAGCTTGCACGATCTTACTCTTTCGTATAATAATGGGGAATTGAAACAGAGTTTTAGTGAGCATGGAAAATTTCGCGCGGATCACTTCCAGTATAATTCGAGTGGTTCGCGCTCTCCAACTGTGAAACGAATGTTCTCCAATTTTTAATGAGAAGAGCAATCAAACAGGAAGTAACTATCGAATCAATTGAAACCGCGTGTGCTGAAGGGTTCGAGGTATTGCAGAGAAAGGGTTGGCATACTTGTTACGCATTCAGACATCGCGTTACAAGTTTAAAAGGCCAACTTTCGCACTGGAGCAACCCGTTTACCGTGCACTCCATGTGTAATACTGGTTCTCTCGACGCGCAGTTCGATTTTCCACACGATTTCACTCGGTTAGTCCTTCGACAATCGCGCGCAGGCTTCCCAGAAAGTTACGTCATCGACAGCTGCTCGAGATTCGCTTCAATTTGTCCGTGCAACGATTATTAAGCGCAGAGCCATTCGACTCTCTACACGAATCGAAAATAGCAACGAAAATACTTCGCAACGAGTACTTCCATCAGGAGCGATAAGATAAATCTCGAAGACGGAAACGAAACCCTGTACATGTCATCAAATTCTCGAAGAAAAGCCACTGGCAAGTATCTCAACTTTCGAAGGCCCCGAATGACTAGAGCGTCATCATATTAGTAACTCGTAAAGCTCCGAAGTTCGACGAACGGAAAGGTTAACAAATATATTTGTCTGAATTTCAATGATTGGACATTGATCATCGCGAATCCGTCGATCGTATCAGAGGAGCTGTGACAAACTCGATACATTTGTCCGTCTTTTGGACATCCTCGTACATTTGATCATTCTTGCTGAATAATCTTCGCGACGTCATGACTCCGGAGTTCAGGACTAACCTGACCTCTGCCGGTTCACAGTGGTCGAAGTCCGAGTGAGAAGACCAACAGCAGTAGAAGAGCAAGTTGGAGGAAATCTGGCCTCGTTTGGCTGTCCATGCTGGAACTAGCGCCGATCGTTGGACGCTTCTTGGTAATCCTGATGGTAGGCGCCGCAGTCGCTATGGATATCGAACCCACATGTCCTTGGACCGTGTTGTCTACTACTAAAGGAGTTTTCTTCTCTTCCATCTCAGCGGAACCAAACACCTCGTCTTCTTCGTCGTAGAGCGGCGGCCACGCTGTCTGCATCTTCGCTGGTCCAGAGATCTCTGTAACAGTGCGCAACCCTTTCACAAATGTGCGTCACTCTTCGCTGATTCTCTCTGTTCATCGCTGTTCATCTCCACTTTCTGCGATTCAGTTAAATACTGTTGGAATTTGAATTAGAGTTCAGTAGATTTAGGAAAGGTTGGGGAAAGTTTCCTAAATCGACTTAGTTTTTGTATTAAAGTTTGTTACTTGGAAATAAAGAATCGTGTCTTTGTAGTCTTTACATTATAATGAACGAGAGTATTTTTACGTTCTTATGAAATTTGTTAATAAATTTAATACATAATGATCGGGTTGAAAATAATTGATTGGGCAAACCTTCTAAATCGTGCTATTTAGGTAATTGGAAATCATAATTTTAACAAGGATTTTTGCAGTTGGACCAAAATGAATTAAATGATCCTTTTTTGTAATGGGTTAAAATGTTTCGTTAACAAAAGTGCATATTTTTTATCTAAACCTATATCTAACAATATTGTAACCAGTTTTAGCACATATTACTATTTATCTTATCCTTTTAAAAATCAAATACAAAATGTAGTATAAAATAGTAACATTGTCGTAGTAAGAATGAAAATCGCACCGGTGCGATTTAGGAAACCTTACTCTCAGTTCTTCGTATTGAGGACTTCGACCGCGAAGGATTTCGAGACCGGAAATTGGACTTTATGAGAATACGTTAAGAGGTTCGGATTAAGCCTCGAATGGGAACTCGTTTAATACTGTCGAAGAGAAACGATAGGAGTTACTCCATAATCCGAGACGAAAGATCGTGCTAACTAAGTTAATATTAGAAAATTCCTAATATCTAGAAGATGAGTAATCCTGCAAAAAGTATAAATCCTTAGACATAAGCTATTTTAGGTTTTCCACTGTGCGAGTAAAAGTTCTTGCAGCAACCGTTTCGTTTCTACAAATGCACCATGTATTTGTTCTGAAAATGCACACGTACACCTAAAATTCTACCCGCTGCAAGTCCATATACTTTATAAATTTATTTTCCATTATTATAATTATAATAATATATAAATCATAAATTTATATTTCTATTCTTACCAAGACCAAATATTGAAATTCCCATAATAAACAGAAATGACTACAAGTTCGCAAGTATCCAATAACTATACTCGGTTAGCAGTAATCCCTTCTTAGAATCTTCATCGAGTATCTCAGGAATATCGAGGATCAAGGAAGCTCCCAAAGGCTTGCAAAGAGGTATGCGATCCGAGCTCTTGGTGGGCTGTTCTGTGCGCGCCCGTGTTAACACCCAGATAACTCTTGAGAAATGCGATCGGCGTAAGAGCGAATTTGCGTTGGCAGCGATTTCCACGGGAATAAATAAGTCCTGGTATCAACGCTTCCACATGTAGGCGGACGGCTTGGAAGATGAGCGTAACAGAGAGCAAGAGAAAGAGGAAGTACGAAGGAGTAAGAGAGCACTTATTCCCAGAGCAGACTTCAACCGGTTTACGAAGAGCAGATTCTCCTTCGGCAGATCTCTTCTCGAGCATAGAAGGTACATGTTCGTTTGGTAGTACGTGTGTGTCACGTCGATATGAGTATGTGTGGACTAAGAAACAGGGGATCGTGTTTCCGGCGAAGTGCTGGGACCCAATCGAGAAAGAGGCAGAGCAGGAAGATCTCGTGCTAGACGTCGCATGCGACGAGCAGATGAAGATTGACCGAGAGAGGAGAGCGGCTCGTACTCGCACGATAGAAGCGGATACAGATGCAGACACGCAGACACCAACGAAGAGGATCCATCGCGCAAAATCCTCGCGAGGTTTCCACCACGCGAGCCGGCAAAGTGAGGATGCTTGTAAGCGAGCGCGGGTGTTTGCCATCAGAGGAAGAAAGCTCCTTATTTCTATCATGTCACGATCGCTCTCGCCAGCCTCTCGCACGAAAGAGCCTTTCTTCAACCTCGGATCTTGCACTCGCTGTAACAATTTTCCGCGTGCACCACAGCGCTCGACAACAGTTAATCCGACGTATCGGGACTCTCCGCTGTGTTAACCTTACTATAACCAACCCTTATGGAAACGGATCTTCCCCAACGGACGTGACGCTCTTATGCATCGCTCCAGTATGCGATCACCGCCTTTTTGTCGTCCGCTATGTGAAAAGCTTCGTATGTTCGCCCGATAAAGTCTTCGCGCTAAGAGAATGTGAGGGAAATTTGTGTATCCTGAATTTTATAAGAATATTTGGAGTGTGGCAGAATTATTGTTTGTGCTCAGGGTTGATTATTTATTTAATTAACATGGGGAATGTCGGACCTGATCTAACCTGTGCCTATTTTTGTATAGGTTTATAAGATTTCTTAAAAATTATTGAAATATCTGATTTTACCAATTTGATGGCACGTGAGGACAATCTATATTATTTTTTATTTTGCAAGTGCTTTAAATAAAATCTGGTTATTCGATGATGTTTGAAAAATACCTGTAGTTGATGGCAGCTGAATTTTGGAAGAAGTATTCACTCATACTCTCTTTGTAAGACACGCAAGCGTGAATTGAAACACCATTTGGCACTTTTTCTAAAGCAATATAAATTATATCTTCGCGTGTAGTACGTTCTGAAGTAACAAAAGGTGTTGAGTGTAGAATCAAATATGTGTTATCAAATAAGGTATACTTTCCGTTCAACATAATTGGATGGAATGTTTTTTGCGCAAGGAACATTTTACCTGCAATTTATGTTCCAAGTTTGCGATAGTAGTTTCAAGGAGATCCAATGGAGCTTACCGTATAAGCGGATACTGTTCTCGACATCGCCGAGAGAGTTTTTCGCGACGCATCGATAAGTGCCTTCGTCTTCCTTCTGGAGATTACGAATGGTGAGAAGCATTCTCACTTCGAATTGCGATTTTACGATCGCCTGAACATCATGGTGTTGGCTTGATATGATCATCGCTGCAAATAAGTAGAAACGAATATTAGCTTTGTCCTATAAATATACTTTCATATTCCAAGAAATAACATATCTCTAATAATAAAAATTCAAGAAGACCTCGAATATTTAATACTCGAATTAATTAATTCAAACCTATAAAAAAAGACTTAACTTTCTTCGTATACAAATATTCAAAAGTATGCGCTTCCCAAGTTTCAACCTCGCCTTATCATCATTCATGCATATGCTTTTTAAAATAAATTAAAACAGTAGTTTGCATAAGAATTGAATACAGCAAGAATAAAAATCAGATTATAGCTTAAAGAGTATAAGAATTTAGATGGAAAACAGGAGGAAGGGTTTAATTCTCGGAAAGTGTCTCACCTTTATCCTTGACCCAGTAATTAATCGACTTGGGCGAAGCCTCGACGAAACACTCTAGGTCCACATTAGTCCCGAGAGGAGCGCCGACCAGTTGATTGGGTACGTGAATTACCGGCGGGACTGTGAAACAAAATCAAGATACCGGTGCTTGCTGGCTACCGTTAACTTCCTAGTGACGTGGTCATCGATTTAGTAGGTTGTTCGGAGTACTCACAGTGCACGTGGATAAAGATACGCTTGCTGATCGCAGGCGGCACTCCGTTACTGGCGATACAAAGATACACACCCATCTCGTTCCTTGAGATCTTGGTCAACTTGAGTTCCTCGCCCTCAAACTCCTGGACCGATCTCGCTAAAAACAATAGACCCTTCCAATCTTGTTCCCTAATTTCTCAGTTCCCTCTCCTTACTCGCAATTGCTTAGTTCAACACTTCGCTAACAGTCGAGACTCGTAGAATTACAAATTTTAGTAGAATTGCAGCTGAGATCTAACTAGATAACAAATTAGTGTATCGTGAAACGTTTTTTGTCTTGTTTTCTTTTGTTGTAATATTTATAACTTTTAAATAATATGGCTTTTCAAGCTAGAATAAAATTACTTTTATTTCTATACTTTCTATTGGACAGACGAAGCTTTTAAAACTTAGCCCAATTCTTCATAAATGTCTTATTTATCACATGAAAACTATACAGACAAATAAGTTGAAATTTTGGAAAAGGGCGGAGTGATTGCTAATTAAGAACTGATTCAAATTAAAAGAAATATCATTTTCTGCCCAAAATTTGACACTTCTTTTGTTCTTCCGCTAGAGCTTTCGGAGTTCTCGGTGGCAGTGACTAACAGTAGGAACTGAGTAATGTAAAACTGAGAATAATAATGGACACAGTGCAAGGATGATGATAATAGAAGAAGAAATATGAAGCGGAATAATGCGAAAGTCAGAATCGTAGCGAAGACGGTAGTCTTTATTAAGCGGACTTAAAGATAAAGCAGGATAAATCCAAGAAAACAAAAGAAACAGCTAGGAATCCGGCGCAGAGGTTATATTTTCTTAATGCCGACTATCTTATTGCTCATGGCGGAGCACGTTTCGGCGCCGCGAAGATAAACCATGTCGAATTAGTCATCGTAATATTAAAATTTTTCTCCCCAAGTGCACTCATCGCGGCACTTCGCTCTCTTCGCCGAGAAATGGCTTTTCCCATAGATTTCACTGGCTGTCCTTTTCCCCCTGGCGGCTCTCTATACGCGAGCCTTCCTAAAACGCTCGTGTAAAGTATATTACGACTTCTTAAAAGGTTCTCGAGCCCCATAACTCCTCGAATGGTGAGCCGTGAATTTTCGTCCCCATAGTTTTCTTCCCTAAACGGATGGAGTTTGGTCTCGCATCTTCGCGTTCGTTGATTCACCTCTTCTTAGTTTACCCGTTTTGTCAAGTAAAGTGCGCCATAGTAATTTCCCATCCACGCACGTCAGTCCTTTTTTTACTACTTCTAAAATACCATTCTTTTATAATTCCAGTTTATAAATTCTATCCTGTCGTCAATTACGGGAATTCAAATTGATTGTGTACATAATCGAACAACATATTGACCAGAAAATAATGATTACGTTCTACCTTATTCACTTTACTTACAATTTCTTTTCCTCTCTACTATCATCGTTTTTTCTATCAAACTTCCCCTACGATTTCGTCTCTTCCCCCTCATCGTCCCTTAAACTCATTAGAAGCGTCGCCTATTTGCTTCGGCCATTCAATAGTCAAATTCTTGGGGGAAAAACGTGCGGGCTAAAGCCACCGTTTTAATGCAATTCGTTGCACCTGCCTGCTGGCTGGGCACGGGGAATATTGGACCGAGGGAAACATACAAACTGTCTTCAGCTGCGACACCGTGGCTCGGCTCGCTCGCTCGAGGAAACTTGCAAAAACATTGATTCTCCCGAAGTTCTCCGCTCCCTTGGAAGCACCATAGCGAACTAAGGGTGGGAAAAAGGAGGGTGTTGGTGGGAGCAGTCGTGTCCTTGCCCGAACTTATAATCCGCGATTCAATTATGTAGGCTAGCAGACCTACATGTCGTCTACGCTTTACTCTTTTTGTCGCCACGAACTTTCAAGAACACGAGACGCTATCGCGAAGAAAGACAAAGACACGAACACACAGCAGCTGTAAACATAATACGATGGTGTTCGTTAACGCCCGCTCAGACCAGTCACTTTGTGATTTTCGGCGACTACTTTAACGCGCCTTAATGAATTACTTCTTCTCCAGTTTGCTAGGAGAGAAGTTTGTTTTTGCCAGCGGCACGTTGCCTGACAGCCCTCACTCGCCTCTTCCTTCCATCCTCTCTTCGTGTCAAGGAAGAGCGAGAGACAGTCCTGTTGTTACTTGGTCCAGTAAATTCCGTTTAATTACTGATTCAAGCTAGCCTTTGTGCGCGCGTTCTCTTGGATTACAATGAGAGATTCCGTTGTCGCGCGCTTAATTTATGACTAGGCGACATCGCTCTCTCGGCCTGTGTTTGCCCCTTGAAGTGTCATTGGGAGTCAGTAGTTTGAGAAATCTGGCGGGTGAGGGTTAATGGAATTTAGTAACGTGATAATGTTAATTTAATAGCATTGATTCTTCAAGCGTAAAGATATATTAGAGAAAAGAGAAATTAATTAAGTTTATTAATTAATTTAGTACACCGAGGAACAAAAGAGGTCGCACGAAAGGTTTGCTTTTATTTATGAAAGAAAAACTAGCACGCTTTGGGAAATTTGCGTAAGAAGGGAGCAAACTGGAGTATCGTTTAAACGTCGTTAAAGAAATAAGCTTACACCGCGCTCGGATTTGGATTAGTTTCCGGGACAGCAGGAATCAGGCCAGGCAACGCGCCGTGTCTTGAATTCACGATTCAGTGTCGTTTGGGAAGCTTCAAGTCCTTAAATGCTTTAAAGCTCAAAAGCGAGACTGCTTGGGACGATTAAGCCGCGCGGACAATCCGTTTCAAGCCGAGTGAAATCGTAACTTTTACTTGGACGATAGTTGCTAATTATTGCCATTGTCGACGAGCCTGTCCTGCCAGGAGGAGAATTAGCATGTGTCGCCGGCAGCCTTCCGGCTACACAGATCCGCCCGTCAACAGTACGGCCAAATTTGCCTGCTATTAGTAACACCCGACTGGACTGAGAATACCAAACGTGTCGTTTCCCTGCCAGCGTTACGAGAACCAAACATGACATTCCGCTATTCTAATCTGTCAGGATTCGAGTAGTTTCTGATACAATTTTGCCAAATTTCACTCGAATTTAATGTATAAATAATATTACTCTCTTTGGATTATTCCTATAGGTATTTGATCTAATTAATATGAAAATGTCTAGATATCGTTTTTGATTTCCAATGATTCACTTACTGCAGTTAAATCTCTATTAGAATATCCGTGTAAGTTACTACAAAGATATTCAGCGGGACTCATTCTACTGAAGAACTTAAAACTGTTCTTTATTATTATCCACATTTGTGTGGTTTACCTTTTTATTTCAATATTCCAACATGAAGAACAAGACTGTAACATATTATTCTACGCGACAGTAACAAAGCACAACAATTTCCATCTTACGAGAACGAAATTAAGTGGAGAAAAGCAAGGAAGAATAATCGGGTGATCTAGCAACCGAAGCCCCAAGAGTACTCGGAAATACTTCCTCTATATCTTCCGTTCCCTTGCCTATTCTGCCCTCTCATCCAGTTATATATGAATCTATTTTCTTCGGCGCGCCAGAGAAATGCTTTCTGAAGCCCGTGTCATTATTTTCCGGGTAACCATTCAAGCCAGTGCGTCGCTCGCGCGAAAGAATCGAGTTTTATAAATGTCCGCGGCATCACCAAATGAACGCATTTCAGCGCCACCGCGATAATAGACATAATTGCTGGGGAGCTTTTTTCGCAAGCTCAGTCCGAATTCGCGATGGATTTCGCTTGGCATGCCGGTTTTGCCGTAATGAAGAAATTCTGAATGCTAACTCATTCGCTTCTGATAGTGAATGCTTCCTAAGATAGAAAGTATAAGCACGGAACTTTTAATATTATATCATTCATTAATAATGAATAAATCAGCAAGTATAAATAATACGTGATGTTTAAAGAAAACTTCCAAAATCTAGTTCAATTCGGTTCAAAGTATTAACTTGCCTCACTATTTTTATATTTTATAATTATATTTAGTTCGATTACAAGGTAGGTACTTGAATTTCGACCAGTACGAATTCATTATTCCAACATTAGTAACAACTTGCCTAAATAACTATAGCCGTATGAAAATAAGTATCCTCACATTGCGCACCAATCCAACAAAAGAACTTAGTTCTCCTATAAAAAAATAACATCGTTTTAAACTTTCCTGGCAGCGAATCCAGTGCTAACAGAAGCAAATGCGTTTGAAGATGAAAATAAGGGAATGGTGGGGGAGCAATGACCCAAAGGATAATTGTGTATTCGAGGCGGGGTGGAAGGTCATTCTATATACATTAAATCCTTACCCTGAGACTTCTGGTTGGCGGTGCTGCTCCCTGAGGATGACTCCCGAATTATAATGTTCTTGCCGTCTTCTCGACGCCACCATATGCGCGGCGGTGGCACACCGCGGGCACGGCACGTTAACTTCACCTGTAGCGATTATGCCCGTGGAATTATAAGAGGAATTATAAGGAGAAGCCGGCTTCGTTATTATCGGGGCAATACGCTTGAATCCGCATGCTTAAATCTTCCGGAGAACCGAGAGAAGCCTCGGAGAGGAAGATTTCTGGTCCTTTGGGATGCTTAACCGTGTGCGAAAGGCACGCTGATGTCGTTTCTTTGGATTTTTAAACACTTTGCGGAAAGAACCAAGCTTTCGTTTGGGATTAAGTGTGATTTGTCTTTGTGATATTGATTACTGCAATTTTTGCCTCATGATTTGATTGCGTAATTATCGAATTTGTTGAGTTCTTTGTTTAATTCGTTCATTATAGAATTTTGAAGTCGTAAAAGTAACTTGTAATTAACAGTAAACTAATTGGCTAACAGATCATTTGTTATATTATGAATTATTTATTATGTACACATTTTCGTGCGATGATAATATTTTGTAATACAAAAAACAATTCTGGAATACTTCAGCAAGTAAGCGATAACATGAAATTCAGTGCGTGTGTTAGGTCAAGGAAATCTAATACCTTGAATGTGAAAATACTTCGTTTTCTTTTCAGCAATTAATGTACAGTGTGGGTGTGTATAGTGTTGTTCGTTAATTGCGTGGAGTGTACAGCTGAAAGTTCGCTGAAAGTCATGAAAATGACCGGTGTGCACGTAAACCACGAAGCAAAGACAAGCAACCAGCTACAAACTCTGAAGCGGAGATACGCGTGACCTCACATGGTGGTTGGATAGGAAAAGGAATCCCTCTCAAGTATTGTTTACTATTCCAGGTACAAGGAATAAGTGGTCGAATACCGAAGGTTCAAAAGCTTCCACATTAGATACAACGTTGGTAACGTCGTCTCTCACTTGCGCCGTGCTTTTCCTATCCAATCGCTTCTTCAGTGAAGGCATTCTTCCAAAAATGTACATTTTCATTCTTCATTTGTGCACGCGTATTTGTTTGGTCAGTCATTGCGTGTTAGTGTGTAGCAATTGATGTGAGTGCAATAGTAGCTCTATGGTTAAGTAAAATTCTATGTTTTATCTAGAAAATCTTTCGATTCTTGGAGAAAATATATATTACAGTTAATTAAAAAAAATATATATTTATAGCGGTCGAATTGAGTTCTATCTGGAAAGCCTTTTCATTCTTTTTCCCTGTTTCGTAAACTGTCAGTAATTAAAATACTGCGTTCAATCGATCACGTGCTTATAATTTAGAGGTGGTTTCAAGTGATGTTATGCTAATCTTTTTAATGGCAATGTTTCGGAGATTGGGTTCTTTTTATCGTATTCGTGAGTATAGCATTTCTATTTACTATCTTTCGCGAGCGACCTTTTCAATTTTGAATTAGGCCGCTAGAGGGCTGATGAGCTAGCATCATCCCAAATATGGAATGATACAGAAAACGAGTTTCCAACTTCCACTCGACCGGCATTGAAATCCAGATAAAGTAAAGTATATATGACGTCTAGAAACGGAAGGCTGTCTACGCGTATTACATATCATTAAATTTCTGTCAAGTGGAAGCCAAGGCGACAGACTGCTCACAATTTTAATAACTTTCCACCGAATTTTCATAAATCGAAACAACCAATCTTTCATTTCATTAGTCGCTAAAAATAGCAATCACGAAATTTAAGAGCTTCACAGATTTTTTTGGTATCACATTGTTCTCTTTATTTAAACGAAGTAATTAGTCGAAAATATAGTCCCAACATTTTCCATCCAATTTCAATCTCTGATTTGAATTTCTAGCAGGAATTACAATAATCATACAAGCGAAGTTAATAAGTAGTTCAATTCCCGATCCAATCTAAATATAGTATCCAAAATCGTGTCGAAAAAAATCCTTAATTAACAAAGAAACACATCGTTCGGGAGACTAACGTAAATCACCAATTCTATCAGAATCCTTTTCAGCCCTCGTTATTTATTAAAGGAAACCAGGAAACTTTTTCAAAACGGGCCGATTGCCCAGTACAAGTTCCGTGAGTTGACGGTAACTTAACGCGTGAATGTTTCAGGGACGCGATTATCCCAGCAATGTCAGCACGCTTGTGCACCCTTATTCAGTAAACCGCTTCAATTATTTCTCCGCGGCAAACGTGGCAGGCAGGCAGGCGGCGAGCACTCTGTCTCTTTCACTCGCTCTTTTCTCAGTCCCTCTATTAGTCTCCGTGCCTTTTCCGGGGATGCTTCTCTCACACTTCGAGCCATGATTCTCTTTTGCTAGCGCGCGCCGTATTCAAACGGTCTGTGCTTTCCCTGCACGCGCCCACCGCACACCAGCAACTTGCTCGTTCTCCTCGTTGTCGACGCACAGAGAGAGCATAACGGGCTATGGCACTTTTAATTACTGAGACCGGAAGCGCGTTTGAACCATTTCCGAGCTCCATTGCTGAGCGGAGTAGCATTGAAATGATTCCATCCCTTCCAGTTTTCCCTCTCTGCTTTTTCTCCTTTTCTTTTTCTCTGTGTCGTCGCCTTCTTTCTCTGCCGCGTGAACGTAATACAAAAGAGAGAAAGAAGCAAGGATTGCTTCAAAACGAATTCCCGACGATCGAATGACTCTTCTGTAATGCATCCTCGTGCATTGCCGTGTAACGTTAGCTGTGTATCTGTGTGTGTGTGTGTGTGTGGGAGCATTTACACATCGGTGCGCGCAATCTAACGTCAAAGTCGCGTAGGAATCTGAGTCTCGCCTCACTCTGTGTGTTTGTGCGTCCATGTGTATGTGTGTGAGGATATGTGGGAAAGTGTCGGGCTGTATGCAACAGGTTATTGAAAGCGCGCGAGTGCCGGCTAATTAAATTGTTTCATCGAACACAGGGCCTTTCAACTTTTCAACGAGCTATGCGCTTCCGTGTGAATGCTCGATGTGTAGTTTTCTTGATCGTTTGGTAATTGCTTTAATCTTTTATGGCGAGTCTCTATTATCAGTATCCAAGTAGCATACAACGTCTTAAAAACGTCTTCTTTATGCGATTTTCATGGTTGTATGTTTTATGATGTTCGTGGGACGTTTTAAAGATGTTCTGCCGAAGACATTTCGAAAATCTTCACATTTTATCATTTTTACGTCTTCAATACATTATTTTTGCTTTGCCATTTTGCGGGATTTGGAAAAGACGTTTTAATAGCGTCTGAACTATACATTTTTTAAACGTTTTAAAAATGCTTTTAACATACTGTTGTTGTTTTTTTAAACCAAACGTGGATTTTACTGAATTAACATTTTGAAATGAAAGTCTGGGCGTGTTGGAGGTGTATTTGTAACATCTTTTGTATCTCTCTTCGGACGTATTTTAGACGTTATTAAAATGTTCCATTTTGTAACATTGGACATAGCATTTTTGGGACATTGGTGGACATCCGAAAGACGTTTTTAAAACGTCATTATGCTATCTGAATACTTGTGCCTTTGTTATTTCAAGTGTTAACGTTGCTAGTTAATTAAGTTACTCTCAATTAGTTGAATTTCTCACCTGGCCGCCTTCCCCCACCATCATGTCGCTCGAGGTGTCCTCGGCAACGAAATCTGGTGATACCACGATCGACAGCATACCTGTCTGAAAGAATATTATAAATCTCACTCTTCAGTTATATCTTGCAAATTTGTGTATTATTAATAATCAAACAAATAACCCATTAAAATCACGAATTTCGAATTGTAGAATGTTTAAAATTTGAAGTACAGAAATATTTAAAGAGTTACATCGAGTTTTTCTTGGCTCTATACGATATAGAAAGCATAATTACACAAACTAAATTATTTTCCATCAACCACTTTAATTTCCAAGCCTTTATTTGTTGCAATTTTCGTAGTTTAATGATGGTGGATTCAGAGATCGCATGCTGTGCTAGTTGGAAATTTCTCCTTTTTGCTATGGCGGTTTGTCGGAGTCCCTTTCTGCAGATTAATGAATCTTAAGTCGTGAGTCAACAATCGTGAGAGAGAAAGAGAGAAAGAAAGAGAGACGGTGTTCATTGGTCTAATTAGGAAGATGACCGCGGGAAGATACACCTTTGATGATAATGGAAAGCTTATTTGACAGTGGCTGGAAAGCTTATTTGAAAGCGCACGTCCCGCATTATTTTGCGCGTGGCTTCCCTTTTCTGCTTCTTTTTTTTTGGCACGGGTAAATAAACTGGATCATATATCATCATAGTGATTTTCCTTTTTCCTCATTCCAAGCGCGCGCGCACGCGACAGCGTATTATATTAATGGAGAAAGCGGGGCTGCACTCGCGCATGACAAGCGCATTCCTATTGCACGAGGAAAATAATTAAAGTCGCCGCACATAATGATGCCAGTGTAGCCAGCGCACTTTGCTTGCTTGGCTGAATTGCGCTGCGGCGAGATTGGCAGTATAAATTTTACATGTTCGTAAATCTTCACTCGCGCTCTTCTGACGAACGCATGTGAGAGTCCTGCCCTTTTTCTAGCATTTCGCTGAAACCTAATTTGAAAATCTGCGAGCGCATAATTATTTGGTGGAATATGTTTTGAGCTTGTTAATTAGTCTTATAATCTAACTTTTATATTCGTGTATCGTTTAATACAGGAATGTAATTATTATATTTAAATAGCATTAGCAATTTGAAATTTATTAAACTTGATTAAATGGTGAAAGTTATTTTATCTTAAATACGCTTGTAAAATTTGGTTTCTTTTATTTTCTTTAGTTCATAATTTAGCCATTTCTGTTATTATTTATCTTAACTCGCCATCATCCGTTCATCCGCGTCATGATATTTGGATATTCAACGGAGTAAGATTCAATGTTTAATTTCTGCATCATGAAACGAACAAACTCCTTTTTCGTCCGCATGCGCCACAGGAAACTTCTCGCATCAGTTTTGCTAATGAATAACAAGAGCTTATATCGATAATCGATAATCGTAACAGTGGGCCAGCATCGGCAGAGGGCAACGCCCGAGTTATAATACGCGGCAAGATAAATCGTGGTGATCGTATAAGATGAACAATCGCATTAACGCCGCTGCCCCAATTAGGCGGCAAGTTGGGGCCTCCAAAAATCCCTCTCCAATTAACCGCACACTTGTCCCAGCCAAACCGTCGTAGATCTTTCCCGGAAGTAGCGCAAGTGGAAGTCAACATTAGTAATGAGAGTTACTGGGCGCCGGATGCGCTAGATTAATTTCCTTTTCATCCTATATGTTGCACGAATTGAAATTACTCTACATATTTATCACTCTGTCTGATGAAAATGGGAAATCAACTTTCTAATACCTTCAATTATAATCCATTCATAGTGAACTATTGCGACCGATCTCATCTATTATAAATCCCAAAAATTGAAATTCGATAACTATCCATAATTAATCATAATTCTCCAGACTTCATTTTTATTAATTACATCTAGCTTATTATTCCAAACAGCCAGGAGTACTCCAAGCTTATCACATCTACCAATCACGATATCGATTCAGAAATTAGATATTAAAATAAAATCTATCGGTTTTTCTCTCATAACTAAATTATCTCCCAGAAGGAATTTAGTTTCATCGAGGTATTCCAGGAATCTATCATTACGGTATCGGATTTTAGAGTCGCCGAGGCAATTGTATTATCATTTTTAGTGGGACGGTCGCCGCGTAACTTTAATCGAACCAACTGAAATATGAAACTATCGGACGAGACGGCTGGCGGGTGGAAAGTCGGGTGGAATTGTCGAATTCCGTCGGTTGGATCTTTGCCATTAAGTCGTCGGCGGAGGGGTCGGCGGGGGTGGCGAAGGTAGGGGTGGATGAAGGTGGGGGCTGACTGGCGGGAACGTCACTATTAGAATTACAAAGGAGCTTTGAAAAGAGTTAATGAAAAGGGCAGAGGAGTGCCGGTTACAAGAAACGCTTTTTCTTAGCCCTCGTTTTCTCCCTCTTTCTTCCCCTTCGGAACCTTGTCTTCCTCGCTTACTCTCTCTCTCTCTCTCTCTCTCTTCTTAGAATAATTATGCCTCGTTTGTATACCGACAGGACGGAGCAAGCTTAATTCCTTAATTATCATTGGGTAATACAGCAGATAAATCATTAAGTGGCCGGCGTTCCCTCCTTGTCCTGTTATTATACTCAACGAGTTTCGCCGGTGCCCACTGAAGCTAAGGAATCGTTCTCCCAAGGAGCTTTGAGATGCAAATGAATAGCGTCCCTACTCATTATTTATCATAGTGAACTCCTCCTTCTGATTTTCCGCTATCTTTCGCGATAAATAGAGAAACAATATCGTAGCCCTTCAGGCGGTACTTGACTCTGCTTTAGGAGTACACAGGAGTTTCGATCAGCCAATCAATCGGAATTCCACCCTTTGAAATCCTGAATTAATAGAGTTGATAAGTCGACAACTTTAAAGGTTAATATACTGTAATATATTTCCGATACATGTAATCATTGGAACGTGTATTAACTTTGTTTAACAGGAGTTTCGACCAATCAATCGGACTTAAACTCGTCGAAATACTGAATTAATAGAATTTATAGGTCAACAAGTTTAAAAGTTAATATACTATAATTTATTTCCGATACATCTAATAATTGAGATGTATATTACTTTTGTTTAACAAACAAACAAAGATCTGTTCTTTTCTGATTTTGTTCTCACAAAGTTTATCGTTTATATTGAGAAGTTATTCGAGAGAATGATGTGGTCCACGCAAAGATTGGCAAGAAGAAAGCACGACGCAATGGAATGGATGCTGTCGGCAGTAGTATAGGTTTACGACTGGTCGGGCAGGAAGGTCGACGTGACGTGACATTTCGCTGCCGGACATTGAGCGGACGGAGGATGAAGAGGGCCTTTTTCTTGCGAGCGGAAAGCAGAAGTAGAAAGTATCGGTCTGAAAAGAAAGTGAAGGGAGAAATGAAGGCGCGCGCGCGCGGACACGCCGGCGACACGTGCGGCCTCGACGACTTCGAAAAACACAAATATCGCTGGGGGATCGAGCGAGCAGAACCGCGTACGTGACTAGGACGCGGTAGCTCTTGCAAGCTTTTCCAGAAGGGAAGCCGTGAAATCGTGCGCCATAAAATGAAAGCTACTCTCCCGGCAGCGACCACCGCGAGTTTGTTTCTCCAAGTACAATGTGTCGCCGCAGAACTACGCTGACGTAAAACGAGCCCTCACCCTCGGGGAACGCAGACCTTATAAAAGTGTCGGAACTCATATTGCCAACTTTCGACTCGACGCGGCAGTCATTGAATCGCAATAAAGTATCGCTATTTCACTATTTAGATGGATTTCTCCGGTTGCTTTTTCACCAACCGTGAAGAAACATTGAGGACTTGTTGTGAATTTAGTATGTTGGCTATATGTATTGGAGAATTACTATACATATATTACAGTAAATCGCCGATATAGATATTTTGTTGCAAATATATATCTTTATTAAATTCCGACGAATTTTCTTACAATTTTATTCTGTATCGTGATAAAGTATCACTGTTTTACTATTTAGGTGGATTTCTCCGGCTGCTTTTTCACCAACCGTGAGGAAACATTGAGGACTTGTGAATTTAGTATGTCCGCTATATTGATTTACTATACATATATTATAGTAAATCGCCGATATAGATATTTGCATGGAAATATATATTTCTATCAAATTCTGACGATTTTTCTTACAGTTTTATTCTGTATTGTGATAAAGTATCACTGTTTTATTATTTAGGCTAGCATCAGTTTCACTCGCTCGCTTCGCGCGCTCGAGGAGAATGGATTTGTGTACCGTGACTGAGAAGTTGTATGCGATACTTTTACTGATACCATTGTTTGTGCAACTGATATGATTCGAGTAAGTCAATAAATCTTACTATTCTATATCTTTCCCATTTCTATAATCTCTATGTCTATATCTTTTATAGAATAGTAAGGCTGACGCAATAGCACACACGGAACATTGATTGTTTGTATGCTCATTGTCTACATTTGCTCTCGTGATAATCAATAGCATATAACCTATAACAGCCTATAGCAGTAGTTCTCGAGTTATAAATGGACAAACAGAAAAATAGTCTTTATTTTATATATATACAGAAGAAAATAAATTTCTCTATCATTGAGATACAGAATTTATTTCTGAATCATTGAGAATTTGCTATAACGACAATTTGCTATATTTCTATCAAACTCTGCCAATTTTTCGTATAGATGTTTTCCATATTGCGATAAAGTATCACTATTTCAGTATTTGGGTAATGTTTGATACTTAGTTCTGTGTGAACGACATAGAGATTTCATTGACTTGTTAGAAACTTGTTAAGTCGACCAGACATATTGTCAATTTCACTGTTCCCATTAAGTTCCAATGTTCCTTCGCTTATAGCAACACAAAATTGGTATGGCGAACGATTTATAAGCCGCCGGGGAATGGCGCTCTATAAAAGCATAGATCTTTATCCGTCCTCGCGCACAGATAGCTAAAAAATCGCTTCGGTAGCGCCCTACTACATCTCGTTTTATTTTCATCGTACCCAAACCTTTTATCTGAAACGATGCTTCCATCCGAAGTGGACATTCAAATACTCGAAAGTCCTCTTTAATTAGTATTTAAACATTATTGCTGTTGGATCATAATTTGTTATTCGATACAGCAAATTGAAATGATTCTTTACCATTAATCTTTATGATTAATCTACTATCCAAATATTGTTTAATCGCAATCAGACATTGGGTTTCAAGTAGCATCGTACAATTAAATTTGTCGCAGAGTATTACAGTAACAAGAGACATTCACATTTCTCAACGTTGTAATTAGGTTGTACTTAAGTAATTTCTCATGGAACCGTAACCTCCAGCACGAGTCAGGCGCTCATGAAAGGGAAGAGGTTAACAGTCAGAAACTCATAGGCCCGAGAAACTTACAGCGGTATTCATCGAAGTATTCATTGAAATGCATTTCTTAGTTTATAAGGAGACCTTATTCCTTAACTTTTAACTACTAACATCTTTTAAAAGTTAATCTGAGTACTTGTTGATTTCTAGAAACTAGTATTATAAAAGTAGATTACCAATTATTACATTCTTTTTTCCAGTCAGTTGGAAATTAAGGTTGTTGTCGTGTAGATTTGTTTTTCAGGAATTTTGTAAAATTAGGACAAGATATATTTATAAGTCATATCTAAAACCAGGAGCAATGTAAAGAAAATTCTCTGTTCCAAACTTTTTCTGCATTTCTATATCTTTTTATATATTTTATATTTTTATACATTTCGTTGCATGTATTAAAATTTAGTATTTCATCTGCTAATAAGATTTTAACGAAAAACTACCCATTAGTAGAAGGTGTGATATAAATATGTGCAAAAAGAATCAAAAATATTTTCTTTTGATATAAAAAATGCAAGTATTTAAAGTAAGAAATTTGGACTAATTTCACTAGACTTTTGACGCCATCCTTGCGTCATCAGTGTGCATGAGTATACATACATATAACCATATACATAAACTTCCATGTATAAGTACGTAATACAACTCTATACCACCAAAAGTTTGTTATCATTTAGCTCATATTATTTGAGCATCTCTACATACACCATACCATAAACTTTTTGATGCTACTGTCACGAGACAACCACCTTAAATGACATCTGCGAATATCAGCCTTGGTGCATTAGATATTCGTGGAGGAGGAATCGCCGAGCGCGCAAAGCACCGTCGGTCGAAATCACGTAACGCAGCGTAGGCACATACGCGTACACGCAGACTATTTCGCCAGCGGTATTTTGCGGTCTGGAGAGGAAAGAGTGTGTAGTAAGGGGGGGGGGGGGGGTAACGCGAGGGGGACGACGGGATGCTTTAGGGCGGATGTTAGGCAAAAGTGAGGAGGGTAGCAGGTTGTCTGGCGTTTCCCGGGAAAGAGAACGGTGCGAGGTACTCGGAGAGTAAGTTTCGGCATGCGTCAGGACTTTTCCAGCCCGGCTTGGCTGGTACGTCAAACCAAGAAAGCCGTCGGTACAGTTACACTCAGTTTTGTCGTAGTGGGAGGTGGCAGCTTTCAAACCCCTTCCAACACGCATACAGAAATGCGTGTTTCTCGTGGTTGTAGATGTACGTGCGACAAGGAGAGACATCCTCAGGCGCAAGGTGCGCGTGTAATTACAAGGCGGCGTAATCCGCGCGACGAGACGCCGCTCGACTCTCGACGAGCGAGAACTTCAATCGTTATGGTCAAGTCCTGAAACTGCTTAAGCCGCTCGTACGGAGAAGCCGGTACACAGTTGTTCAACATATCCCCGGCATGCATCCTTCCGTTTCTACTGTAATGTTTGGCGTATAAGTGGGTTTGTTCCCACCTTGGCTGAGCGGCAACTGGATCCGCTCGTACAAACAGCCTGACATCCTCAACCACACCGAGCTTCACCTTAGTCGAGTAATCCTGTTTTGACCTTAATGTTTGCTTGCATCTTACATGAGATGTATTTAAAAGCTTTACTCATAGTGAAACTACTGTTTCTTCACTCTCGTGATTGTTCCATTATTTTGTTTGTATTAATCGTGTGGATTTGTATTTATTACGAATTATAATATATTCATGTACTTTGTATTAAGAATACCACACCTACCATTATCGGTCAAATTAACCATTTTCAAACTTTTGTACAACTACCGTTCATTTTCAATTTCCTTTCCAAGTTTATAATTGAAATGATATAAAATAATCTATTAATCCATTCAGTAAGAAATTGACTATTATCTACCTTCAATTATAAAAATAGCCACTTTTTTTAACGTTTGTGTTAAAGAATATTAAATGGAGTCTTTAAAAATTCATTTCATTTCTAACGTTCCAAACTTGTTTCTAATCACAGGAAACGAAGTGCTAATTTACACATTGAAGTTAAATCCTTTACATGGCAAGCTTGAGTGCCGCAATATATTTTACAGTACTGTTATGGATCTTGTTACGATGGTTGGGTTGCTAAATTCAGGTATGCGCCTCGCGTTAAATTACTTCCTGATCCATTGAAGTTACGCTTCCTTCGCTTCTTGATTTCCGGCCTGGTTCGTGGCACTTTACTGATTGCTCGCATGCGTAAGCTTGCGAGGCCGTCACCGGTGAATTATGGAGGCCAGGCTGTGTTCCATACATTAATTATTGCCTGCTTGAAAATGACTCCGCCGAGGATACTGATAAATAAGCGCATTAATCGAGAAACGTCCAGTCGATTAATTTGTTTGTTCCGTGCAAGCTCTCTTATTATATCTCCTTCTTTCTCTCTTTCTCCTCCTTCAACAGGATGTAATTTTTTACGAACCCTTTAAAATCAGGAAAACTTATCGGCGACGTATTAATTCCAAAGGGACATTTTACAAAAATTCGTAAGATTATCGCCTTCCTAATTAATTACAACCTATCACAAATCAAGAACCTAATTTTCGATGCTAGTCTAATTCTGGTTTACTCACTCACGATCAAACTAATAATTCAAACGTTACACTTCCCGATAGCATTTTTTCAGGAACTCATTCATAGAAAGCAATTAGTAGCTCAAGTGAAGGATTAGTGTAGCAATCGCTCTCGAGTCGAGCAGGGCCATTATCCTAAAATGCTGTTATTACGCTTGGAACGAGCGTTCTGAGCGCGTTGAAATTCGCTCACTCCGAGATTTCGGCACTACCAGCAGCAGTAGCACCTGGGAGACGAACGCGAAGAAAGAGAGCGCTGCTACATTTCCAGGAGTAGCTTGCCAGGACATTCTGTGCGTCTGCGTGCGTTGCATGCATCCGCTCTCATAAGCATATTTCGTGTTGGCGATGAGGAGGAGGAAGAAGAAGAAGAAGAGGAAGAGGAAGAGGAAGAGGAGAGAAGCGGAGGGTTTCGTTATCCGTGCTCAAAAGGGCTCGCCGACGCCGCCACCCATCAACCGGCCCAGCAAGCCGCATTCGTCGAGACAAAACGGAAGCGAGCGGGGAAATACGGTTAGCAGTGAGAGCTGCTTGCTTGAGGAGAGAGAAAGTAGAGGGTGCTGCTGCTACCTTCTGCTCGAGTTTTAAGCATTCCGAGAAAAGGATGGAGGAGCAACTCAGCACCCTTCGCCCATCGAGGAGAAAGGGCTAACACACCAGGCTGAAAGACGCGGGGGCCGCAGAGTCGCGTAGACGAATTAAGACAAAGACCGGAAAACCGAGAGGAGATGAAAGGAACACGAGAATACCACCCGGCAACCACCATTCCCTTCTTCCTTCCACCCTTGCTGTGTGCCATCCGCGCTTTCTCCCTGAGTTGAGGCCAGCCGCGTGTATTCAACGTGGAAAGCCTTTCCCAACGATTGACTGTAACGTTCTCGAGGATGTGTTCCTTCCCCTCCATACACTCATTACTTAGGTTATGTCAATGTATGTGTACCAGACACTGCAGGAACGCGAACGCAGCGGCGCCCGGTAGCACGTACTCCTCCCGGAAATGCGATTTGTTTTCTTCACTCGAACCTCTCCTTTCCCGAACTTCCCGCTTGCGGTTGGACGCCAAGTTAAGTTGTTCAGTTGGTCGACGGACGCGATCATAGAAGCGTGTCTTGGTGGAAGACTGTGGTCCAAAGTTTTCACAGGACAGTGGAAATGAGTCGTAGGCTTTTGAATTCTTTACTTTTAGTTTTTCAAGCTATTAATATTTATATGTTTTTTATTTATAGTTTAATACGGGTTGTCATTTATATTAGAAGTTTGACAAAGTAGTTCGGTGCGAAAAGTGTTGTAGTTTAGTGTTTATTAATTCTTGTTAAGGGGAAATTGTAAAACGTTTTGATTTTAGTTTTAAGTCGAATTTTATCGTTTGAAAAAGGTTATTAGAGGAATGAATTACTACTTGATTCTGTCTAATGGGAATCTAGTTCAATTCTTTCTTGACGGATGGTGAAACTATTCCTGAGATGGCAGGCACGTGGCTGAAATCTAAGCAGCAATGCGAAACCTAGCGTTTATAAGTTCTGACATTCCAGAACTGCCGAAGACGGCTCGTTAACTTAGCTAGTATGCAGTTCCATTGCAGCAGTGGCATAAATGCCATCGATGCTTGTAGAGATAGTTGGGAGCTCGGCTGCTAATACTCATAACTCCTAATGCACTATTCAATGGCTCTGTGGTTTTCTATTATTGAACCTTCTCTTTTCTCCAATCCTGCCAACCCGCAAATGGCTTGTCATTATTGTACAATTTACGTGCGCGGTATGCGCCACTACGAAATCGATCGATACCCCGAAAATGCAAACTTATTAAGGTCATAAAGTCATTAAATTTTGAAATTTGTTATTACAAGAGAATTTAAAATTAAATATAAAATCTATAATTACATCCTATAATGCAGGAGAAAGATTTATGTCCGCGCAAATTACGTCCCGCAAGAAAAGTGACATAAATCAGAAACGTGAAAGTAAAAACAATAATGTACTTATTAATTCTGTCGACAAAACGGAAAATTTAACAATTTTGATTCGCCCTACTTTCGGCCGACATATTCCGACAGCTTTTATCTGGAGTAGCAATTTTTTTAATTTCACGTGTTCGAAAAGTTGGACGGTTAAATCTAAATATTAATGCACAATGCAGTATCCTCGGGATAGAATTTTAATTAGGAATGCTTTTTAAAGGGAATAATTAGTGCCTTGAACAAGAGAGAGGGTGACAGTCGGGGGGAGTTGATGCACGTATCCTAGCAGACAGTAATGAAATTGCAGGACAGAGGGACGGCTCAGTAGTTCTAGTATGAACCTACCTGACTCTTCATAGGGTCTGTGTTAATCTGGCACATGTAAAGGCCCTCGTCCTCCATTTGTACGCCCTTTATGTGCAGATTCCACATAGTGTGATCGCCATGCGTCACGGAAACTCTCTTGTTATGAGTGATTACGTGCTCGTGGATCGCCTGGATCGCCTTCGTATCCGCTTTCACCCAGCCGACCTATAGAAAATCCTTCGTTAGTTGTGTGATTAAACTATTCTCAGCTTATCGGTTACAACTACAGCCTACGTTCTAAGTACTTTATTAGAACCTCGGAACATCGCTCAAAATAGACTTTAATTTCTTATTGGAATTATATTAATCGTTCAGAAATACCCTAGAAACCATTATTTTCTCTTATTATCGGTTAAACTAGAGCTTAAGTTCTAAGTGCTTTATTAGAGTGTCAGAATATTTACTGATAATGCAATAGACTTTTATTTATTGTTGTATTTATATTATTCGGTCAGAAATACCCACGAAGTCATATATGAACAGCACAGATAGTGTAATTTAAGTCTACTAAAATAATAAATGAAGTAGAACTTCACTGTAAACTCTAATATTTAAGATCTTCAATCTAAATTCAGCATATTACTTTAATTTTGCAGCATGTTTTTTATAATCTAGATCTTAGATTTGACAGATGAATTTTCTCAAAGAAGAACCCATTCACCTTTGAGATCATTTATTTGCTCTTGAAAAATCGACTTTCTTCTATATGAAAATTTACTCGAAGAAAAGGGCTGTGCGTGAATACTCTTTTTATCCACTGTAATAGAGAGGAATTCCCCTGGCGAGATCAATTCTCATACTCCCGTTGGCTTTCAACGAAGGAGTAGGGTCGAGTGGGGGGAAATAGAGGGCATACAATTTGCAATTCAAGCTTGGGAACGAGCGGACGAGTGATTCGCGATCGAGTACGAATTAACGAGTCATTCTCGAGTGGGCCAGTGCGGAAGGACAACGAGTGGGACTCGGCGAACATGCTGTCGGTGTCCTCCTCCTTGTCAACGTCCTCGTCATAGATTTTGACAGTAGGAAGGGCCACGATTTCCCTACAGACAGCCGACTCCGGAATACAAACAGCCTTCCTTCACCCAATGTTCTCACGCCAGACGGAAAAGCACGTAGAGACGACGGACGCGCTCGTATACGCATCTTCTATCTCCTTGGACGAACTTCCAACGTGATATTTGCATTTTACTCAGGAATCTTCGTCGTTCCTCTGCCACTTGGACGGATGGAAAGTGATAGCTTTCACGGGAATTGTTCATATCAGCCTGAACCCTTTGGAAGGCTTTGGTAGGCGTCATATTTAATGTTTAAATGCTATGCCTTCGGTAATTCGTCAAGGCTTTTTTCTATAAGTAGTTTCTGATAGTAGAGGTTTCTTGTTGTCAAGTACTTTAACATTTAAAATTTAATTTAGGTATGCAATTTTGTTATTAAAAGTAAAAATAAAAATAGTTTTTACATTAAACTTATAATTACTTAAATTATAATAGGAAAATACCTTCTTTATTTGATGACAGATTCCGGTAACAATAGATATATTATGTAATAAATAGAAAACTGTTTGCATATGCACATTTCTTCAAGTAAATTTTCCTAAAGGAGAAAACATTCTGCTTGAACAAAATTCGTTTTCTCTTACAAAAGAAACTTTTCTTTATCAATATTTATTCCAAGAAAAGAACTGTGCGTGAAAACTTTTATTATTCACCGTATAACACAACACACCAGGTCGACATCATAAAACACTCGGCATTTGACAGAAAACATTGCTTTTCTGCTTGACTATTATTGTAAACATAGCAACAACTGCAATCGCTTATCGCAACCGCAACGGGAGTTCGCTGCGGAAAATTTCTGTATGTTTTCTGCATATTCATTATGTTTATTATATTTATAATAATATTTATAATAAAAATAATAAACTGGTTACATTATATATATATATTATACATACATTATACATTATATATATATATATAATGATGGAGAAATAAAAAAATAATTTCTCTTGAATACCTGTTCTTATACGATGTCGACCTACTATGCGCCAGTAAGTTTACTGTTAACAAACCCTATAAATTTGCATACTTATCTGCCTTGAAATTAAAGAAAATTAATTACAATCTCATCACTAAATCATCAGAAGCATTTTGATGAATTTTTCCGATGAAAAGTCGAAGCAAGCTCGAGACGACTACCCAATCAATCATCAGAGAATCCGTAGTATATGCTCGGTGCAAAGTTTCGACGAATTTTTCCCGAGTCCCGCGACTAGCAAGTGAAGAGGGTGACTGGTGCGCGGTGGCTAGCAATCTCGAGACAACAACGCCTGAACTCTCGGCGGCGGCGTGCAAGTTTCTCGACGTCGGCGTCGACGGAGGTGTACGCGCCGCGACAGAGAAGAGAGGAAGGGAGAAGAGCAAGACGTCTCGGGACGCTCTTAAAATTTCAGTCAATTATCACAGCCTGTGCTGAGACAATGCACATTGCGGCAACTACCCAAATAGCATACAACGTCTTAAAGACGTGTTCTTTATGCGATTTTTATGTCTCCGCGTCTTACGACATTCGTAGGACGTTTTAAAGATGATCCGCCGGAGACGTTCCGAAGATGTTGAACGAAAGACGTTTTAAAAACGTCTAAACTTTACATCATTTGGAAGTTTTAAAAATACCTTTAATATACGGTTATTTGGTAATTGCACATGTAAAAAAAATACGTTTAGAATATAGTATAGTAATATATATTGGAAATTGTATCATTTGCGTATTAAAGACGTATTTAAAAAGGCTTCTACATGTCTTCTTGACGTGTTAGAGATGTATTTGTAACGTCTTTTATATTTCCATTGGATCGTATGGAAGACGCTTTTAAACTGTCCCATTTTGCAACATCAGACATAAGACGTTTTTGGAACATTTTTTAACATCCCATCGGGTGTTATAAAGACATATACGTCATTCTGCTATTTGGGTATTGCATTAGAAAATAATTCCGTGCAAATTGGAGATCTATTTCTGGGTGGCGCGCGTCGTCGAACCGCCAAACTGTTTTCCTTCTCTTTGTTCGAGCTTCCTATCTTGTCCTTACGTGCTTCCTTCTCTCCATTTGTTTCACCCTTTCTCTCTCTCTCTCTCTCTCTCTCTCTCTCTATGTCTGCCTCAAAGTGTATCGAGGATATTAAGCCGGCGTCAATGAAAAATTAGCACCAGTTGCTCGTTACCACTTTAGCCGGGCGTTTAATGTCATCAGACCGTCTCGTAATCGGATTATTTATCTCTTTATAGTCACCGAGGCGTGGCACCATCTTAACGAGAGGAAAAGCGCAGCTCTTATTGTCCGGCATAACTTTGCGCGCCCTCCTTTTTTCCTCCTGCGCCTTCTTTTTTGCGCACCACGGTCCATTTCGAGGACACGCGTTAGATACACACACAAATTCTGCCTAATCCTTTCGGGTGTAAATGAACCCTTGAAAATTGCATTCCTTGGAACGAAGCTGGCCGACTGCGGCTAATACCAGTTGACATTTTCTAGCTGTCTCGCATTGCGTTTACACTGATTTATTCTGATTTCGTGCTGTTGATTACCTTTCGCTTGGGTCTACTTATTTCAGTTGGTGAATGATTAAAAAATGAATATAATGATAAGCGTGGGTGCGTGGAAATATTTGTATTCTAGCAATTATAATTTCATGGACACCGATAATGAATCGAATCATCGAGTATGAAACTATACCCAACAAATAATCTGAAGTGAAAATAGTTTGAACGGATACGCAAGTAATTTAAATCGAACATTCCTAATACAAACCGATCCACATGTACGTGTTTATGCGCAGGATGAATTTTGCTATAGTTTCTTGGACTTTGGATAATTAAAACTTCCGCGGTCTTTATCAGTTTCAATCGATGTGAGACAGAAGTTCAATGTAATCGTGAAAACAAGCTGGGAAGCAGCTGCGAACGGCAGGAATAGCCGGACTAACGCGGTATCAGCAATAGACGAGTGGTAGCATGGCCGAAAGGATTTCGGATTGGATGTGCGATCGCACTCGCCGATCCGCAATCGTTGTTCCGGTCGGATATCGGAGATCGCCTAAACGAAGCTGACCCAAGCACATATCCCAGCTACGCTTAGGGCAAATAAGTTCTCTCACCCAGCTGGAAGCAACTGGTTATGCCGTAATGAGACTCGGCTGTACCAGCTGCTTCGACCATAGGGTCTCGCAATGTTGAAGAAAAGTGGCAACCGATGCAGAGATACCTTTCGTTCTAGTACAAGAGTAACTAATAGTCTTGGCCAGAACTTTCCAAGCACTTCTGTGTTCGTTCAAAATGTCTAATATGACTTAGGTTTATTTGTTTCCTTTTTAAATACATTTTCTGCAACGGTTTCAACATATTTATGGTACATACAGTCTGAAATGTACAAAAGCACATTAGATTTTTGTAATTTATATTGCACTTAATGTGACTAAGGAGTCAAATTAAACTAAAAAGCAATATTCTCAAACGCTATCGGATTTACATATGTATAGAAATATTCTATAAAGAAAACTATACATTACCCTTCTCTTTTTCATAAATAACATTGCCATAAATATTTCTAGCTTCAAAAACAGTACATGAATATATCAAACGTAAATATAGTATAAAGACATTTAAATGTCACAACAAATTAATTGTATTAACACCAACCTACCCATTAACCTATGATTATCCAAATGTTCCTTTATGAATTTAATTCCATATTAAACTAACAATACCAAAATCGGAAAAATATAATCTTTATTTCATAACCGATCAATCGACCGCTTACAGTATCGACTAGCATAGAAATGCAGATACTTTGCATTTGCAGTCGTCAATACCGAATAAATGTAAAAGTCGGTAGAACGAAATAAGTGGAAATATAAGGGAAAGCACAATAAGGGATTGGGAGTGCACACGTGTGTGTATATGTGTGTGGGGTAGGAGCGACGTGACTCTTTTGGGAAAGCAAACGCGGCACGCGATTAAGCTCGGCCCGAAATCCGCCGCCTCATGGAGTATTCCGTGGCCAAGGGGGAATAATAAATTTGTGCTTTTGTTGCAGGAATTTATCGCAGGATCGCAGTGAGTAGGCTGCTGACTTACCCGGTGGCCGCCCAAATGTTTGACCTGACACCTGAAGGTTGCGTCCCGTCCAAGCGCCACCGTCACATTCTCCATCGGCTCCGCGAACTCTGGTGTGTACGCACCCCCTGAAACACGCCAGGAATACACACCCTTAAACAGACCGCTCCAATTTGCATGTTAAGCTTCCTCGCAATTTTCCCTTATCGCTAGCGACTTTCCTTACGCTAGCTTGTCCAGCTTCAACTAATACTGAATCATCACAACAACAGGAAAATCTCAAGAGAGTAAGCTCGATTTTTATATATCCTTTTGCTATAAAAAAATGTGAATATTCGTGTATAAACATGTAGATTGAGTAATTTCATTCAGAACAGAGTTAGTTTTGTATAGAATTGTTAGCTTAGGCTGCTCTTATACTTGAGTATGTGTGCTATTGTTAGTTTTGAGTTGCAATACTTATAATTATTTGCAGATTTCTT
Source organism: Ectemnius lituratus (assembly GCA_910593735.2). NCBI lineage: Eukaryota > Metazoa > Arthropoda > Insecta > Hymenoptera > Crabronidae > Ectemnius > Ectemnius lituratus. The sequence continues at coordinate 17,142,372 of OU343033.1, forward strand.
GGTGATTAAAAATTTGTTAGTTATTCTTGTATGCCCAATTCAAAGTCTGGTTAAAATTACTTGTTCATGTCAGTTTTCCGGATGCGAATCACTTTTATTATTAGTAATCTCCTTATGTTTCGCACCACAATAAAATCGATATTTAGACACAATCATAGAAGTGCATTACTTAATTTTCCATTCGATAATTCGATTAATAGTATAACTAATAGTTTATACATACTTCGAGAGTATATTACCTATAATCTTATACAATATCCCAATTGATACAAATTTCCTTCTGAAACCGTTCATCGTCTGTTCTATTGCAGATCCAATCCTAGCATGGAACGCGCTTGGGCTTTCATTTGAATCTCAGCCGCCGAGGAATTATAGTATCTGCGCTCGAATGGAATATGGATGGAGAATTTCGTGAGTTTCTTGCATTGTTTATTGCGCCGCAATAGCAGGAATCCTTGGAGTCTCGAATAGTTATGGAGGGGCGGTGAGGGAGTTTCGAGTAAGGCGGCGGAGTTTGGCGTGTGCGAAGGCGCACAGTTCTCTAATATTCACAAATATGAACTAATATGAGCAAATTTAGCAGCTCGTTCGGTGGTAAGGTAGGAGAAGCGCGGTGGGTTCATTCCGAGAGGCAATGTGGAAATCTTAGCGCCGCGTGGCGCATGCCATTCCGTATAATCCGTGGCTGCTCCTCTTCGCACGATCCAGTTTCCAAATTATACACCCGCTTTTCGCTTGGATACCTTGTAATTCAATATGGAACAACGGGAGGGCTGGTATTGCTAATGTGGTTTCCGGTGTCGTGTCCGACCTTCGATTGCCTCTCGGACCATACAACTTTCCTTCGAATTCCTCTATACGATGCTCCAGTCACTATAGAAACACTCTACTATTAGCTTGCTATAATTTTTTTAATCTATTTGATAAGCTCATAAAAGTAACAAAATTGTATTTATTTACGATCGAGAAATACTTAATTCATTCGTGTTTATGAGTGCCGATTTTAATGTATTTGACAGTTAGGCCTTTGATGAGAAAAACGTAACACGCACAACGAGTTCGTTAGTGAGCTGCGTGAGCTAATGGCAGAGATGTGAAGAGATCACGTAACAAAAGGCTCGACAGACTTAAACAGTCCATAAAACCGAATGCACAAAAAGGTTCGTCACTCAAAAAACACGGACACAGATAGGCAGACGGGTTGACAGAGATTGGAGGGTGTATGTTGGCGCGAGACGAATTTTTCGAGATTGCAAAAATGATCCGGGTCGAGTGTAACCCTCTCTCGCCCCCCCCCCCCCCCTGCGTGCCACCTGATTCGTAAGGACACTTTACTCGACGATTTTTGCTTCCGCTCTCGCGCAAATGGACCACTCGATCTCAATGCGATGAAACGCTCGCAATGTGTTTTTCGAAATGGACGCAATCCCCGCGAGTTCGTGATCCCGAATTTTGCATGTCAACTTTTCCACTCCGATTTCCACTCTCTTTCGCTGGTTCTCTCGTTTTCTGCCATTAGAAGCATCAAAATGCCAGGGACAAGAAACTCATTAGCTTGAATCGCGAATAGTTGACGTTTCGCAACAATAGGTAGAGAGAGGAGGTACGGAAATATCGCCGGATATATGTCACATCGGATTTTCCAATTCAGCTCGATCGGCACTAATAATATATTTCGTCGATAATGCCGATGAAATGCGCGAGCGTCCACGTGTTGGACTACCTCGGTTTTCCTTGCAAAATTCCCAGGATTTACGATGGCAAATTGTCGCGGGGATTATAGGGAATTTGCAGGGAAGGATCGAATAAATATCAGGCACGGTTGGCCAATATTCCTGGGAGAACTAGTTGGATGCTTGAAAGGAGGAAGTGCGATCAACTCTTTTCATTGATTTAAGAAGACAGGACTTGAAGTTTGTTTGCTTATCAAACAAGTCGCGATCCGGGTAAGCTGAATTTAATTAGACTTTATTAAATCGATATCCGATAAATGCGTAATCGATCGTAATCAGTCGATGAAGAAATAGCTGGCTGATATTGAATGACGGTAATCAGATTCCCTTCCTCTTAACGCGCTGTTCTTAAAGGAATTCCTTTGCCCTTTTTTTCTCTTCTCGATCGTGCAGTCAATTGCTGCGTAATTACTTCGACAAATTCGATACTAATTTACCAGAAGGGATCGATTGTATGAAGTTTCTCCTCATCACCCCTAATACACCCAATATTCATTCATCCGGAAGAAGTATTATCACTGACACAGTAAAACTATAAAAAGCAGAAAATTTGGAATGTGTGCCAGGTAAACCTGAGCCGGCAGTTTATCATACGTAGCAGCGTGCACCACTGTTTATCATGCTTATCAATGATCGAAACTCCCTGCAGAACTAAGGGCAGTCGAGAACCACAGTGGTCGATCGATCGCTCTGGAAGCAGGTGTCACAGACCGTTCATTCATAAAACTCCCTCATTTCACCAATATATAATAGGTAATAATCATTCATCCAGGACCGCGAAATAATTCTCCATTTCACACTCAAAGCTACGAGGTTCTCGCTCGTAAGGTGATCCTTTCATCCAGGCAAATTTCGACGTAAATCACTGCGTGAAGTATCCGGAAGTACTACGAAAGGGAATAAAAGCGATTAATATGAAGGGGTTCTTCTTTCGAATGTTATAGTAATACTGAAAATAAAACCAGTGTAAAAAGTGTCAACGATTTTCCAACCAGTGTGATTTCCTCTAAAATCCAGACAGAATTACGACGCTTTTAAATGACGGCACATTGATTTCTCCAGTTACTAGCTAATTAATAATAAATAATCGAATCATAATACAGGCCTTTTATCCCAATTTGGAGGAAAATGTTTTATTTAAATAAAGTTAAATTTTATTGGTCCATTACAATGAAATCATTGGAGAATTATAATGCAATTCGCAGACAAACGATTGTAAACGATCACAAATTATAGTCAAAGCTTGAACTGAACAAAGATATTTATTGGTCGTAGTAAAGGAATATTGAGGCCGAATGATACTATAAACAGAATGCCGATACAAGCTTTCTCCCGAAGAGAAAAGCTATGAGAGGAATAACAAGGGTGATTTCTGCTTTCTTTTATGAATCAAGTCAACTATTTCTCAAGCAAATTTTGTTTCAATAGAACATCCAATTTATAGAAAACTGTAAGCACTCGGTGCTGTCAGAAAATTAAAATGCACAAGTGTTCCAAAGCGCAATCACGAGCGTTAGAAAGTTTCGATTTTACGAACAGCTTATTTCCATAAGATTTATTAGGGGACTGCGCAACAGGCAACGCTCAACGATGCCCCGAACTTTATTAGCCAACTTCGTCTTCGCGCCACTTTATTAGAGCTGTATTGAATACCGTAAAATTCTCGAACTCCCTCTGGTATGCACGGCATTTCATAGCGACTGCTATCGAATTGCTATCCCCTGTCCGGCTAATAACGCTTGTTTTACAATAAGAAATTTTATTAATCACTCACCAAATAGATTGCGAGACTCACCAGCCGCGATAGAACAGCCGAGCAAATTAAATTCAATTATTAAAACTAAATCAGAATTCATGAATTAATACAAACAAATTCGATTGTAGAGACGCGGCATACTTTAAAACAATTTTTCCATTCGGTTGCCGAATTAAAACAACAGCGGTGCTGAATAAACGTTTCATTAACTAGAATGGAAATTATAAGCGGCGGGAAACGAATCATTTTAGCGAGAGCGTGAAGCGCGCTGTGCTACATTTTCGAGTTGTCATTAACATCTTTAAACAGTCCGTCATATCCAATTTCGAGGGAGCTTTATACATCGGTTTTCCAGCGACGCTCTTTATTGATATTACGGGAGAATGCGACTGTGAATCGGGGGAGACAGAGAGCGCGCGTACTGTGAATGATCTTCGAAATGACAGGGAAATAACGTCTGATCAATAGTGAGTAAATAATTGCGCGGTGTGCCATTCCCTCAGCCTGGTTCGCACACGCCGGATAAATCCGGGAAAACCGTGCACCTGTAATCGATAGTTTGTTGTGCTTCCCGTTCGCAGTGTTGGCTCCTTTCCCGCATACATTACACTCACACTCTCCCGTGGTGAACACTCTTTCGCCCTCACTGCTTTTTTTCCCTCCCTTTCCTCCCTCCATTACACTATAATGGAAACACGCGTTGCCTCGGTGTTCTCTCGGCTTTGCTCCAATTAAGTATCGTACTGCTAATAGTCCGGTTAGTCTGGTTATTTTTAAAAACAGGCCCAGCGAATTCGCATTAAATACGGAAATAAAAAGAAAGTCATAAAAAGAATAAATTCAACGTTTTAAAGAGTATAATTTCAAAGTTGTTGGTTGGTAAAGTATTCTTGTATGTAACGATCTTGTTTCTAGCAAATTATTCTAATTACGTACAACACTGTTAATAGTCCAGCTAGACTTTTTATTTTTGCTAAGGTATTCCTGCATGTAACGATGTTGTTTGTAACAAATTCTTCCAATTAAGTATACTACTGTTAATAGGCCGGCTAGTCTTCTTGTTCTTAAAAAACAAGTCCGGCGAAGTCGCGTGACATACACAAATAAAAAGAATAAATTCAACATTTTGACGAGTACGGTCTAAAACTTGGCAGTGACTGGGCTGTTCCTGCATGTAACGGTGTTGTTTCCAACAAATTATAGCTTGCAAATCCACGCGGGACGAAATTCTCTGAGACCAGAAAATAGGAATATAATGGTTCACCGCAGGTTTTTTTGTTTCGTTGGACATTTCATAATAGCTAGTTAAAACTTCGTGAACCATAGTCACGACGCCGTTTACCGGGGTGGTGAAACAATAATTTAGTAACTTGACAGGAAAGTGACCACGCTAAAATGAACTCGCTTTAATGCTTCAAAGTTTCGTATTAAATTTCGAAGATTTCCCTCGGGACCGATCGATAGAACCAAGAATATTATATCAAATGCTGCCAATAAGACACATAGAAAGTAACAAACTTTCATTTAAATACCAGCCTCCTTTTATTTCAAAAAGTATAAAATTATCATTACGAAAAAATTAATCCTCAAACACCAAGTTGTCAAATTGCAAGCTTAACTTTTCGCAAAAAAGTGTCAATCACAAATTAACAGTACTGTCCGTTAACTTTTTTATTGTCTTTAAAATTTCATAAAAAGGAAAAGTTCTCTAACACAGAGATATTTTATATTTCAGAGATATAGTTGCGTTGAATTTAATAGTGGTAGACATTCGCAAGCTCTAAATGCAAGAGAAGGCGAAGAGCCGGAAGCTCGCAATTTTTGCCGAGCCACGGTAATTTCCGGTGTCTCCTCGGTCGTGCGAAGGTCGCCGGGTTATCATATTTACGCGACGTGAGGGGCGAACCGGGGATCGGCACGGTGGCACTAGCAAGGGAAGTAAGCAAAGAACTTTGCGCCGGAAGTGCACAGCAACTTTTTCTATTTCGGAGTTGCCACTAAATTTTTCATGAAGAAGCCGGGGCTGCGCACTCGGGGGTTGCACGCCTTGGGAATAAGACCCCGTAGGGAGCAGCTAAGTGGAATATGTCGCGGGCGTAAGTGATTTCCTCGAAGAGCCTACTTAATGCCAGCGGAAAATCACTTTATTCGAAAGGAAAACCCCTTTCAAATTCAGCCCGTGCAGATTGGAACTGTTGGAACTGTTGAAACTCCGACTGAGAAAATATCGGAAGATCTCGAATGCAGATACACGTGATCCATCACGCACACGATTAGAAGATGATTTCTCAAGTGAATTGCTTCAAGTGCTAGAGAGTTAATTAGTGGGACATAATTGATGGCAGCCTCTGCATTTAATAGCTAATGAATCGAAGAGTGCTCCGAATACAGTAGGATTCGCGAATACGCATTTAGCACTGACTGTGCTCTTGAGAGAGTAATTTCTTGATTATATATCGACGTACCAGGAATACAGCGAATGACGTAATATACGATATAAGAATAGGGGAACAATAAAGTATTCAGAGGGTTTTGAAATAGCAAGTGAGATAAGAATCGAGGGATGATTTGATCAAGGGATATTCGACTCGAGATTGAGAGAACGAATGTCCAGAATAATTTTTCTCTTTCGGTTCGAGTATTTCTTTCTTTTCTATTCTTTATTATAATAACCAACCAACTATTTATTCATATTACCAGACTCGCATTTGCCAGAAACTCCTAATGATAAATATTAAATAGCAGAAAAGCTTTGAAAAGAAATATCCAAGGGAATTAAATCTGAATGTTTTATCGATAGCCCTTAGCATAACGTTTATTTCCAGTAGTCGTAATAATTGTCGTAAAGCTAACCGGAATCGTTTTGAATTCCAGTGAGCATTGAGATGCTGACAGATTAATAAGAATCTGAAATGTGAGTAATTACCGGGCGTGGAAGTCGGGAACAATGGGCAAAGTATCGCGAAACTTGCGTGAAATTATATCTGGGGAATTAAATTAAGCGGGATTTCATTTCGACTCTTGCGAGAGAGAGAAAGAGGAGCAAGTTGGTCGGTGTGTACAGCTGGCCGAAATTAGTTGGAGAGTATTTTGCAGCCAGTATTCCTTTCCGGTACGTGGGAACCGACGCCGACGCCTCTCATTCTCATTTTTCGACTCCTTAAAACGATGATTCCTTGTAAAATGTCTGCTTGCCACCATATTTATAAACGAAAACCTAGTGAATGTTCCATGTTCGCTGGTAATTCGTACGAAAACACACGAAACTGAAATAAAAGTAAAATACCGCATTTGTTGTGGAATTGAAAAAACAATGAAAATATTGAAAACACAAATAGGCAATTATTACCAGTTTATTAAATTAGCTGATTAAAGTAACACAAATTAGATTTCAATAATGACTTTCGTGCGAGTCTTTAGAGCGCAATTCATGCAGTAAAAGCGTACTTAGCATTTCCCGTTAGATTGCCAGCGATAAAAGTTGGAATCAATTCGCGCGAACAATTTTCGCAATTTGTTCGCCCTGGTCGAATCATTTGGCGAATGCGGGGGGGAATACGATCGTATCTGAAGAGATCGGATTGCAGTTGCGGACAACGAGCAAGTGCGAGTACGAGTGAGTTACAAGTTGCCAGCCGTGCGCGCGCGCGAGATACTACGGACATAAAAATTTAATGAGAATCTTGAGATTCTCGAGCGAGTGCGCCAACTATTCAACGGGAATGCTACTCGCCAGCGAGAAACTTATGGCAGATAAAGTAGCATCTGAAACCCCAGCCGCTAAGAAGTTCTGGCTCCTCGGCCGATTACAACAAGGAAACTTAAAAAGAGTGCTGCACGCTTGCTTGCGTTAAATCGCTCGCCCTACCACGCAACTTTCTTCATCCTCGCCCGCACAGATGGAATTCGCTTCATCAGCTCTCGATAACCAATCAATTTGCAACGCGCAACCCTTCACCCGCCCGCCACCTGCCCTGACAAACAATAACAAAACGGATCGCGATATTACATGGCGATTATTACTTTCGCGTGAGAAGTCCTTCGGTCAAGAATCTTCGGGAATTTCAAATTCCCTCTTCAAACTTTGCCATTTTGCCGTGCGAAAGTATATCAGGGTGACAGCTTCGCGGAGAAAATCAGATTTTAATTCCGAAATTCGTCGTTCGGTAATCGCAGGGAAATGAAAGTAGTTCATACCGGTTTTTTGGTATCCAAGCCTTGAAGAAAACTTAGGGTATTTTCTGGTCATTTTTATTATTTAATCATCGACAACACTGTTAGTGACGTATAGCTTAGCATGTATCAACACTGATTTTCATTAGACACTTTTGCTTATATTAGTTGTATATTCCATAAAATAGTAATGTTTTTTAAAGATTTAATTAAAATCGCTCGGAAGTATGACAGATTTATGACAAAGCAATTATCAATTGTTATAACGTTCAGAATTCAGAATAACTTGTTCTTGAGAAGAAAATGTGCTCCAAGGAAACTCCTTAAGCACACTTTGTTGTCCAAAAAATATAGTTCTGTTCAGTGATAAGAGTTTTCTTCTTTAAAAACATTTCTCAGCAAACTCATACTCTAACTAGTTTTTCTCTCACAACTAATTGATAAGAACTTGCTATATAATCCGATATAATCAATATTTCATGAAATAGGATAGAGCAGCGCGCAATCAGCCACACTGCTCTTTTCCAGAGTGTAACTCGAGAGATACAAGCAGTGCTATATCACAGGAAATCGCGACAGGTTAGAGGCTTGTATGATAGAAGTTCGGGTCTGACATTGCCGTTACTAGCAGGGCTAACTGTCAGCGTAAACGGGCGGATGTATACCAGCCGGCTTTCGGTAAGATGCAGCAACAGGAAAGGAAGAGAGCGAAGCAAAATCGCTGGCTAGTAGAAGTAGAAAGCCGGTGTACACGTACTTTTCAGGGCGCCTCAGCCGGTGGCCAAAGCAAACGGGCAAACAAGCAAGCAAACAGCCACTCCACAAATCTCGTCACTTGCCACGCTAAAGAAATGCTCGCCGAGTCGAGCAAACCTTCTCCCACTCTCTTACTCTCTCTTTTTCTCATTCTGTCAAAATGTCTCTTTTTCACCGCGCGTCATTTCGTTTTCGTCTTGTTCATTTTTCGCCTTCGCGGAAGCGTTTTGGGTCACTTTGACAGGACTATCTGTTTTAAAATGATTGCAACTTGAAGAAGTTGATGTGTCTTTTGTCAGTCTGCATAACATTGTTCTTGTGAACATGTGCCTTGTATCATTGTGTATAGTTTTATTGATGTGCATGAGTGTGCTTTTCTTATTTTATGAAAATATCTCTATTTTCCCCATTTGCATGATTTCATATTCTTTTAGCTAATATTTTATGTTAATAAAAATATTAAAATTTTGAACAACCCTTTCTTTGTTCTTTTTTAGTCTGCGTCCCATTTTCCCCTTGTGAACACATCATTCTGTATCATTTTATTGGTGTATTATCTGCGCAACTAATTGAAGAAAAATTGGTATCTCAGATATAATTCACGTAATCAGGGATATTAATTTCATAATCGGTTGATATTCGAAGATTGAAATAATTATTTTATTCAGTTCGAACCCGACTTAGATCTTTCCCCGTCAAATTTATTCGAATGGCCTTAATAACCTGAGGATGATTTCAAACGTATTCAAATGCTGCTCCACCAGGTGAAATCGAGGGCTTTGTTCGGCCGAAGAAGAAGACTTTCAGTTTGACCATAAGAAAGTCGCCATATTCTATTCCTTTTGGCGCAAGCATTTAGTAAGCATTCTTTTGCTAGTCGCTCGATTTTCCCGACACAAAGAGAGAATTGCTTTCATATTGTTTGCGTTCTGTATTCTCACATACGTGCGAGTATCTGTATTGTGTGAGTGCGTGCTATCACAATAGGAGGTCGACTGAAAAGTAGAGTGGAAGCGACGATGTTCGATTGGGAATCGATGATCGACGTCTCAGATCGTTTACGCGCACATCGAATCGCATAAATGCAAAACAGACTGACTTCTTCCTTCTTTCATCCTGGAAAACCCAGGCAGACGAAAGTTGTTGACGAGCAGCTGGATGTTTTATAGCTAGCCGGAAATGAATTCGCGAACGGTAGCCGGGGAATTGATGCCATCGTGGCGGAATCCAGCTAGGTTTTGCTCGTCGCTTTCAAGCTCTCCTTTCTTATAAGGAATTACGAAGTTCGCGAGTCGGTTGACAGAAACCTCTTGCTCTTTTTCCCGCGTCAGATTAGATCGCTGGTTTACCCAGCGCACAGTCCATCTTGTTTGCCTCTCCCAGTAAGGCAGACTCATTAATGTAAAAAGTACATTCATTCGTCGAGCACTCGAATCATATAGCTTCTCATTTAATTAGGTTTCCAGTTGAATATGATTAATCAAAATTCCAATTTCGAAGAGAAATGTAGAAAGAACGCTCGAAATAAGGTTTCGTAAAAATTAATTCAAAAATATACAGTCTTGTGACTTTTTTAATTTGCGTTTATTTTAATGACATTCGCCAAAACAAAATACTAATATTCCTTATAAAAAACCATACCTTTGCCTGAACTCTACATAATCTCTTTTTATTACATCGAACAGTAAATACTTGATACTCAAAAGAACCTTCATAAGACTTTCTCAAGTTCTTCGCGATCTCAAAAACATGGTCCAAATCCCCTTTTATTTTCCGTACCATCCCCTTCAAGCCAGCCCATTCCAATTATATTCGTCGCGAGTATCAGCGTAGAGAAAGCCGCCTTGCATGCCGCGCAGAAGGGTAAACCGCGGTAGTTTCCGGCAAACGAGACCGATTGAATTCCAATGGGACAGCGTGACAGAGAGAGAGAGAGAGAGAGAGAGAGAGAGAGAGAGAGGGGGGGGGAGAGGGAGAGGGAGAGGGAGAGGGAGAGGGAGAGGGAGAGGGAGAGGGAGAGGGAGAGGGAGAGGGAGAGGGAGAGGGAGAGGGAGAGGGAGAGGGGGAGGGAGAGGGAGAGGGAGAGGGAGAGGGAGAGGGAGAGGGAGAGGGAGAGGGAGAGGGAGAGGGAGAGGGAGAGGGAGAGGGAGAGGGAGAGGGAGAGGGAGAGGGAGAGGGAGAGGGAGAGGGAGAGGGAGAGGGAGAGGGAGAGGGAGAGGGAGAGGGAGAGGGAGAGGGAGAGGGAGAGGGAGAACGGTCTGTCAGTGTAAAAGAAGACTTCCAATTATCCGCGGGTAAATCGTATAAAGCAGATTTACCGGAATCTCATTAACTGCAGGCCGCCAGTTCTCCAGGCAAACTAGGAGATAAAGAGAGTGCGAGTGAGAGAGAATAAGATGAGAAAGAGAGAAAGAGCGAGGGAAAGGGTGAAGGATGATGGGTTAGGCAGCGTTTTAAACGAGTGTCGGCGATTTATTCGTCAGGCTTCAAAGGCCAAGTACAAAGAGTCGAAGCGGGGTAGCCCAGCAAGGAAGCGTCAAGTGGTCGTCGCGATTAATTAACCGGCACGTTGAATGGCCATTACTGGAGGAATCTCCTCAGATAAATTAATAAGAACTCATGCACACGGCTCATTAATAATTCGCGCGAGATTCCCGCCTTTTGACACTGCTCGGAGAAGGGTAGGAAGCAGCGTGGTTACTGCTCGCCTAGTATTCAAGCTAGGTAACTGGTACTTGTAAAGCGGGCGCTCACTTTTCGGGTATGGCAGCGAGCAACGGCGGCGCCGCCCTAAGTGAATTCACTTGACTTAATTTATTCTTGAGTCCAACGGCTGCTGGTGGTGGTTTGGGACGCGGACGTGGTGAATAGAACGGGCCGTAGCTTTCGCTGTGGCCCGAGTCTTTCGTTTCGTTAAGCAGCCGATAAGCAGAACTTCCCAATTGGCCCCGAAACTCCTCTTCTCCGGAGGCTTTCAAGCGAAAGCCGCGCTTGGCTGATTCACGCATTCCTCAGGAGGAAGCTTATTTATCCCTTTCACTGTCGCCCATTATTCTGCCCGGCAATATGCCCCCATAACGAAGTGTGCCCCGGTTTATTCTCCTCCTCCTCCTTCTACTCTTCTTCTTCTTCTTCTTCTTCCACTTGAAACCACCATCTTCGCGCTCTGTTCTCGCCTTCCTTCTTCGACGGTCCTCCGACTCCTTTCAACCGAAGGTAATCGCCTTTACTCTGTTCCATCTTCCTTCTTCGCCTGTCTGAAGAAACTCGTGCGCACGATTCTCTACTATTACACTGTTTACGGATGCCTGTCTCGCCCGAGTATCAAATGTGATTCCGGCGTCCTGGTGCGCGACATGTATGCTGAAACCACGCGCTCCCTTTGGAAACTACCGGATTGTACGAGTAGGGTTGTTCTCGGGTTTTAGTTCCAATCAGGATTTTATAGGAAAAGTTGGTGGAATCTGTAGTTTGTAAATCTTTTGATGTATAAATTAGTTATAAGTTATAGAAAGAAACAAGGGGATTAAAGTTTATTTGATAACTACTCAAATGTTATATATTAAACTCAGTCATGACAAAAGATCATCAAATCATTAGTATACTTTATATACTATACTTATATAGTATACTTTATATCCAACAAAAATAAGGTTTTGATCATTTTGACATTTTTTGTACGATTGTGCAATTTTTACTTGTGCCGATATAATTGTTTGTCTTTTGACCATCTTAATAATCGCACTATTTTATAACCTCTTCTGTTTCTATAATATCTTTCTCGTCTGCTTCACTAACTGAATGAACATTGATTGTTTGTATGCTCATTGTCTGTATTTGCTGTCATAATAATCAATAACCTATAATCTTCACCGAGACTCGCGCTATATTTTAGAATTAATCGCATGAAAATCGATTCAGTAATTCTTCAGTTATAAACGAACAAACAAGAAAATCGTGTTTATTTTATATACATAGAGAAAAGATTATTATACACAAAAATGTTGTTTTAAGAAAATTGCTAATCCCCTTGAAGAGAAGGTGAGATGGAATTGGTTCGACAAATTCCAAGGGTAATTCACTTAAGTTAGATTCTCCGTCGCGTTAATGATCTGTTAGACTGAATGGAAGTAGAATCGTTTATCGCATTGACTAAATGCTATAAATGGCTTAATCGGGTAAATGTGACCGATTAAGTAACGTCATTGATCAGACATTCATTATCCATGGAGTAAAGACTGGTCGGAATGGCAGACTGGTTAAGGTTAAGCACTTCAAGCAGTACTATCTAATCATCAGACTGAACTTAAGATTAGAATCTCTCTTCAAAATTCAATGCCCCGATTTATTCATTATTTTAAACCAAGTAATAATAGTAATACATTAATAACAAAGGCGCCAAATCAACCAATTGACTCCAATACCGTTTATTCTCCAAAATACTCGAAAACCCAACCCTGCTAATTATGAGAAACCCCAAAGTATTTTCAACGCTTTTGAATAAACCAAAGACATTTATCTTTGAAATAAAATATACTTCTAACTAATACTTACTAATACGCAGAAATTCGTAAGTCGAAGTTGCACTCAACGGATCTCAGAGTTTTCTTAATCGTAGTTGCAGCGTGTTACAAAGAGTATCGGAAAACAGTGGCGTATTTAGTCAGCAGCTGCGGCAGTCTTTAACTCGTAGGGAGGCTTCTTAAGGAGCGGCGGGTAACGGTATCTAATAAACTTCCGTATCGTAAGAGTGATGTATCCGCGCTGCAGCCGGTATGCCGAAGGATCGATGGAAGTCCATATCGCCGGCAGCAAAGTGAACAGGGAGCTCCTAAAGAAAGAGAAGGAGCGAAAGAGAGAGAGAGAGAGAGTGAGAGAGAGGGGGGGGGAGAGAAAGAGAGAAGGTAGTAGAATATACATCCTCGGAAGGAGTATGTTCCCTTTCCTCTTTCTTCCTGCCAGCGGCACTATCCGCACTTATTGCTCCTCGCTTCCACCTTCCTTCACCTTCCTCCACCTCCAACAACCCACCGCTTGGTGCCACTATCTTCCCTTGTACTGATATAACCGCGATCGCGAGAGGGTAGTTCCGTGCTTACAATGAAGCCGCCCTTCTCGATGCTTGTTTCCAACGAGTTGCCGACGACGACGTCGCCCACGACACACACACACCCACACAAACATACACTCACACACACGCGAATTCTATCGCACGATGCAATCGCACCTCGACGCTCGCAGAGCCACAAATGCGGACGCATACACTGCCACGAATTGCACTTACGGATACCTTAACGACCGAGGGAAAAAGCATCGGACCACACAGTTTTCACTGTAGCTAGTTTCGAGGGGTGGTTCGTGAAATCTCACGGGGGTTATCAGTGGAGTTAATTATATGCTTTTGGTGGGAATGGATGAGGAAATTATTACTTTGATGTAACATGTGTGTTAGAAGAATAGATTTTTTACGTAAATTGTTGAGTAAGTTTTAAAGAAATACTAGAAAAAAATATTGGTTAGATATAACAGGATTTATTGATGGTTCAATTTCTTTAAAAGAGCGGACTTTTGAAGATAATTAAAGGATCGTTTAAAGGAATTCCATTTAGTGAAGTTCTTTCTTTCTTTCGCGATGAAATTGATTAAGCAAATAAGAGTGACAACAAAAGATTAGAGTCAGAGTGAAGAGAGCAAAGGCGTGGAAGCAGTACAGGTGCCGAGTGGAAGGTTTATTCATCGCGGGAATTACTGAGGAAGTTCGACGGAAGAATCGTGGCATAACGAGGCGAACTAAAAGTCGAAGTGAAGTCGTCATTCATCGGGCGCGGTGCGCTTAATTCGAGGGTGAAGGAGCGCGCACGAAAAGCTTCTTTCCCCTTTCAACACTGAAGCTTGCACTCGCGTCACACGCTTTCACGAGCGAGCGAAGCAGCCAAAGTGCCGCCGTCATTTCCCTCATTGTATCTGTCAACAATGCGTGGAGAAGCCGCGGAAAGATTAAATGAAAACTGAGGGAAGAAAAGGAGCGAAGGATCTCTTAACAAAGCAACCTCTACCAGAGACATTCAAACTGGAATGAAGAGAACGATTTTCCCAGGGGAATTTCCGTATAGACAAATCATTCGATGAAGTAAAAGAGGCTTATTATTAGCAAAGTCACTCAGTGCGCAGGATCTTACGGTATTGTTCATTGAAATGCAGAGTTCCGCGAAGAGGGCAGCCGAGTTTCCATTTATGAACCACCATGGAAATTCTCAACTGAAGACAGTTATTTTGCAATATTAATTCCAATGAAAGTGAATACATAAATTCACTGTGTGCAAGCTCTTTTTCTTAGAGCTCAAAATCGAGGATTCATTCAACGATTTATTAATTAACGCAGTTGGTGCATAAAATCATTTTCTTAAGATTTTCTTTAAAGTTTGATAGAACTCCTTTATAAGGTTTTATAACTACTCGTGAAATTTTATTCAACTTGACCGCGCAGTTTCCAAGATAATGGCCTTTTAAATTAATACTTCTAACACGAAAGACATAAGGAAAACTCGTCAGTCACTCATATTATTCATTTTATCTGGAAAACATTTTACGAATGCGTATAAATTTGGGAAGAATTTTTTACCATCTCGTTTTTGCGTAATATCGTTAATAAAACTTAAATCACCAAGAAATTGAAGGCGTGAAATGACTAACCAAGCTGAGTGGCATTGCCCTTTTGCCTTCAAATGTGTACGTATGAGTCTAGAATTTATCGGTATATGCAAGCTGTTATGTGGTGGCTGACAGGCGCTGACAAAAATTTAGTCCACCAGCAATATGCACAGCAAAGTTAACAGTTCCTACGCCTAATCACAATGGAACCAAAATTAATGAAATCATAAGCTTCCTATAATATAAAATAATCACCATCCCATCAATCTACGATCTATTATAAATCTACCTGAATGTGACAATAAATAAAAAGTAAAGAAAAAGCAACAAGTTCTCTCAATCATAATTGAACAAACACGCTATTACAAACAAACGAAATCAAAGTTGCAATTAAACTACAAAACCAACAGCTTTTCGTCATCGTATCGTTGCGATCTTGGCGCAGTTTCCGGAGCTTGCATTCCGCCTCTTGGTAGTCGTAGAGAAGAGAGCTTACCTATCTATTAAGAGGACAGTCGGCATAAAGCTCCAGAGTACTGCACGCGCTTTATTGTGTATCATTGATCGGGCGGAATATCCCCGGCCGCGAAATTGCGGTGCATCCGGTTCCTCGAAAAACGCGGACAACGCGCCGCGCGAAAAGCAATATTTCAAGCGGAGGGAACAAGGGAGAGATAGACGGATTGGGGGTTGGAAAGCGGGTGGAAGCGAGGGAGTGAGTAAGAGAAATCCTGGGGTAGAAGAGAGGGATGAAAGAGGAATAGTGGGAAGGGTTGGAAAGAGGGAGGAGGAGGAGGTCGTAAGGCCAATATCGGCCGTATATCGCGTCGCTCGGAAGTGTGTGTTTCAAAAGCGGATTAGTTCCGCCATTGTATTTACAGGTGGTCTACCCGCGGCTTCCCAGTCGGCTTAGATGCAAAATTGGTCTCTGCAATACGTCATAAACTCCCAAGCGCGCTTCCTCTATTCATCGGGTTTTGCTAGCTTGGCTCGGCCGACCGCCGACGCTCGCGGCAGCAACTTTTTTTGATAATTGACACTCGTAGAAAACTGGGTTAGCTAAGCACCACGCGCGCGTCCGCTCCCACAAATAGCTCGCCAGGAATTCTCCTGGCCAACTACACACTTACGCGCTCTTCTCCTTTCCTATCCTTCTTTTTCCTCCCAACCAACCCCCGACGCATACTGACTAGTTTCGCCCGGAATAACTTTAGCGCCCATTTTTTAATCCTATTCATTTTTTTCGATGCATGCTTTGATGCTATCCCTTTGTGTGTGTATGTGTGGCGTTTGGTAATATATGTTGTTAATAGAAGAGGTGTTACTTACCGAATATGTCGTCCGGATAAATCAGTAGAGCTAGTAACACCATTAGCAGGACCTTCTGCCGATAAACCATTTTGCCGCGGTCATCGATGCACCTGTAATCAAATTACCTTTCTAAGAATAGAATCATCATAATTATTCTAAATTTCCAAAATTCGTGAATTAATATTTAAGCACACATTATTATATACATTGATTAAAATACATACTGGGGAGTATTAGTATCGGGTTTTCAATTTCGAGCTGAAACACATAGCTCAGCAGAACACAGCGTATGCTGACGCGGCCTCGTATCTACCATCGAATCTAGCGACAGATCATTATTATATCGGTGATTGACATACGAGGAATTGCATAATAGAATTGCAGGCAAATCAGATTTAAATCGAGCTGTTTAAAAGGGAAGAATCGTCCTTTAGAAAATCGACACAGTGGCGTCAAGCTAGTTTTAATTTACCATTCTTGGAAAACGTTTAACCCGAGGGAAGAAATAGAAGGGTTTGGAAGAGTTGGAAGGGTTGGAAAGAAGTCAGCGGGATCGACAGATTTTTCCCCGGAAATACCGATAGGATGTAGAGCTTAATTCGTCGGGAGAATAGAATCGAAAGCCGGCGGACAGCTGCAAAGAGAAAGTTTAGACTGGCGGAGAGCACAGTGGCGGCAGCACCGGCAGTGCGGTGCACGGGACACCGGAAGGGATTACTTGGAGAGCGTGTTGCGGCAGGCTATTATTCTTCATTAGCTTTTCGCGGATGGAACGGAAACCGAAGGGGCTTTGGCGTTTAACCAATAAGGAATTCGAACTCCGCCCGGAAACCCTTCGCTCCTCCTACGCCATTGGCTTCGTGCTTCTTCGGCTTGTGCCTAAATGAAACGCCAGCGAACTCGACGGCGAGAGCGTGATTGACGTTCAAGTTGGTCGCGTGGATGGAATTACTCCTGTTTCCTTTGGAATTCTGGTAGTTCGACTCGCGATAACTCGCGCCCAAAACTATGAAAGCAAATTACTTGCCGTCGCGTTCTCTGCGCCTACTTTCGAACGATCCTAGAATTAGACTTTCGTGTTTCAGGATTATTGTTGCCACGGCAAATCATTTCCAGAAATTCACCTTTCTTTCTCCATATTCTTTCTTTCCACTGGTCTTTAAGTGACTTTGATCCTGCTTGTGGTTTGTTCTCGCGGTTCTTTTCTAGCCGTGCTAAAGTTTCGTCAGGTATTTTGCGACCCTTCTTTTGCGGCGTTTTGTTAATACTTTGTGCGATTTCAAACGAACTAGTACCCTTTGCGAAGCTTTTTGTTAAACTCTCTTATTTCTTATTAGCGTGCGTCCTTTGGTATACTCATTTTCAAAAAGTTTCCTTGATTTTACATTCATCTTTTCCTAGAAGAATTAGTGAATTTTAGAGGAATATATTTTTATTATTAAAACTAGTGGAGAAATTTTCAATCGAATCTAATGATGCACTGTGCCAATGCGAGATACGATATTTCCGGCTGGTTAGAAGTCACCAATTCCGACTAGCAACCATTCGCGTGTGAAAACTGGTTGGTGCGTGATGCACGTACGAGGAATAGCAACTAGAATGCCACGATATAACTTTCTCGCTCCAGTGTGTTTAATAAAATACAGGTATTCGTCTGGAATTTCACAGTGCACTGGAGTTAAAATTGTGCAGAAAGTAAAAATACTGCCCTAAATGTGTCGGACTAAATTCGGCTGTGTCAGACTATTTGCAAGCGTTACTCTAATAAGCGGACAAATTGACCAGACTGTTCAAACGGGTGTATTTTTTAATTATCGTCACGTACGAAAGCTTGACACATTACATGCGATTCCATAACAAGCGCTTGAATGTCGAGCAACTTTTTGCATTCCATACGACATATACAATCACATCGACTTGTCCAAAATAGTCCGCCTACATTTACGAAGTGCAATAAACATAAAACATTCCGATTTTGTTAAATAATATCCGAATGATATTTCTTATTCAAAGGAAATCTATTAATTCTTCTTTTTTAATCCGATAATGGTACACTTTTAGAAAAAATGTTGTTCTTCTTGCGTAACTAAAATCAAGTAATATTTTCATAAAAGTGGAAAAAGTTATAGCTCATTGGATTATTTTATTCTAAGGAAAAAAGCACGTTTTCCTTTTCTTATAATAATTACGATTTTTCTACTGAATATACACATAAAACACCGTTAAAGGGCTAACCTTTAACACTTTGTTTTATTTGCAACCTTCAGTCTCGATTATTAGGTTTATCTCTTGAGTCAAATCATTCGAGTAAAGTAATAGCAGAATAAACTGGTAAAATCTCACTTGATATAATCTGTCGTTAAAATACTTATGTTGACGGGTCGATCGCACTGTAAAATAAAAGCTGTAGGTGTTCGGTTGTAGTTGCCAAGAATTCATAAGCGACGGTACTTCGAACAAAAGCGGATTCGGCGGAGGATGAGGGGGCGACGGGAGCCAGTCGGAGAGGAAGGAGAAGAGTAGGTTTGCTCTAGGTACAAGGGATAGCAATATCGGGTTTGGATTTCGGCTGGCAAGAAGCCGCTATAGCTGTCTGCTGAGCAGTCAGTTCTCGGCAAACAATGCCACGGTGTAATTACGTATACGTATACAAGCCGATTATTGTAGCACCGGCATCGATCCGCCGCCATCGCAATCGTCCTACCAATAATGCCAGCTTTTTCAAGATGCTCTTGGAAAAAATAATAACGCGCCTCCATCAACAATAACGCAAATGTTTAAGCGCTGTATATGTGTACTACTTTTAAAGGAGAGTTTTAAAGTAGTTTCATTGAAATCATTATTTTTTTCTTTGGAATTTTGGTTGCGTAACTAACAAATATTGGAGAAACTATTGGTTTTTGGAATATTGCTAGGTCTTTTAAGTCGCGCTTGAAAAAACACTAGAACGCCTCAAACTCCATCAACAATGATTGGCAAATTTTTAAACATTTTATATATCACTTTCAGCGAGAAATAAATTCTTATCTTAATCGTTGTCATGCTATTTTTTATGTCAATACTGAATAGTTGTATAAATGACAATTATAGGTTCGTATTTCGTTGATGATCATCATCCTAATCGAAATTTGGGTGTAATGAAGCTGTCGATTTCTTCGAACTTCCAATGAAACTATACTAATATTCGAGTGAATATGTGATTCGGTAGGCATTGGTGCTCTTTGAGAACAACGGGCAGGATTACAATGACACTAGTTGACTTCGAAATGTAGTCCCCCGTCGGAGATATCACGACATTGCGATCGGGAATTGTCGCGCTGCCGTCGCCTATAATAGGTTGCCGCTGCGAATTCAGTAGTTTGAGTCAGTGATTAGTCAGACGCGCGGGCGCCCCGTCGACTTGTGTGTCGAGTTTCCGAGCATCCGCCAGTCACTATCGACTATGAGGTTCATAAACACGATGCATACTTGAAGGATGAGCTTAATTTACATATTTTCGAGAATATTGCATCATTTTCATTTGATCCTGCACAGGATAAATCAATGCATTGAATGAATCTTTCGATTTTTCTCCTATTTCATTGGGATCACTTTTTCGATATTCAGCTTTTTCAATTTCCCCGCCATAATACATTATAATCGATTATAAAACACCCAAACTTCTCTTTCGCAATTCTAATTATAATCACAAATTCGGTGATACGTTTCTCCGAAAATATTCGTGTAAACCAACGGTATATTTCTCGTCAATTTTATGATACAACGACTAGGGTACCTAACCAAGTATCCCTCGGGATTAAGAAATCACCGAGAGCACTCGAGTTCCAGCATTGCAAAGTACGCGTATCCGTGTGCTTGGCAAATATTTGTCAAAGCCTCCACATCTGTCGGCTGTTAAGCCCGGCTTTCTCCGTGAGCGGCAACCGGATCGCGTAACGCGGCTACTAATCTGCATTTGAAATTTCATTCGCATCCTCCCACTTCAAGTGCAGTGAGCATAGGAGGACTTCTCCCTCCCTCTTTCTCTCTCTTTCGCTTCTCTCTCTCCCTCTCTCTCCCTCTCTCTCTCTCTCTCTCTGCCATATTACTAGGCCCTTTGAAGCGGCAGCACGTTAATTTCGGAAAATTTTCAGGCCAACTCGGCCCCCTTTGGGGTTGACGCGATCGTCGCATCTCGCAACGGCAGTAATAACTGCCGGCTTCTCTTTTAAGATCGCGCCGACACGATTTTCTCCCGTGGAATCTTGTATCGTGCGATTAAAGAGGCTGAACTCTCAAATCCTATAATTACATCCTGTTACACGAAGTAATAAAAATCCTGGAATATGGCGAGCTCGACTGCCTTTAACTTTCGGGAGACCCAAGGTTTTTCACGGGAGTCGCCTCGAGAACGTGATAGTTTGATTGGATTCAGTTTCGTTGCGGTTGGAGGAAGCGTATATGCATGTCGTTTCTTTGTGAGTTGTGGAAAAGTAATATGTTAATACTGTTGTAGTATTAAATTTGAGGGTTCAGATTTTTTGAAGTTTCCCGTAAGAGTTACGTAAAATAGATTTTCATTTTTTTAAATTCATTTTGAATCACTTTATTTTTTGTTAAAAGTTTGCAGCAACCTTTAAAATAAAAAGACACTGATTAGTAGAATATAGAGAATTAGAAAATGAATGAAACAATCAAATTACTAATTGATTCACTTCCTTAGCTAGTGCAATTTGTTCTAATGCAATTCTATATGAAATGCGAGACAAACGAGTTCCATACATTGGCCACAGAGTCTCTCATGAATAGAGGGATGGACTTCGAGAAGACATTCTCATCGACTTCCAACTAAACTGGTGGCATCCTGATTGAAAGATCGATGGACTGCCAAACTCCGAAAGCGCCAGCGAGCATTCTCAATCAAGTTGGGCACAATATTTCCGATAAACGCTTTTAAGTGTCAACGGCATAGACATCGAGTTAGCGATGACGCCGATTTCCACTAAATATCTAGAATTCCAAGTTATAATGAAAAACAAGCCTGTTGGTAGGAATCTCGTCACGAGAAGCACTTAATTCGGGACTAATTATCGCTCTAGGAAGAAAGTCGCGCGGCACATCGGTGATGAGATTAATCGTGATTTAACCATCAGCCCGGCAGACAAACAAGTTCGCACCGGCGCGGTTTTCATTAATTAGTTCTACTCCGCTGATCAACGTCCCAGTACGAAAAGTTTAAGCAAATAAACGAAGCAAAATCCTCTCTTTATTTTTGCTAGTGGTAGTGTTCGTGATTATCATCATGACTTTCATCGTTCCTTGGTGAATGTGTTTATTATTTTGTCCAATATGATGCATTTAAAGTAAGATTCGCAATGACAACTCATTTGGGCATTTTTCCTTCAAGATACACCAGAGCTCCGAGAAGGATCGCCTTTTCAAGCAATATTCATAACATGGAAATAAGGAAATCGTTCGAATTGGAACACGAATATTGTTCACGCTCAAATTACTCAGAACGAGGTGGCCCTCGAGTGCTCGATTATTCAAATACGTCGAAATTGAAGGTATTCTAATGACCTCGCTCGATATTGCCGGTGTCTCCCGCTGCACAGAGTGCTCCAAGAATTAGTGCAAGGCATTGCTCGGAGATAACGATCGAAATCCATTCCATTAGTCCCCTCTGCTAGTTTTCAAGGCGTAAATCAAACTTGAAATTAATCTATCATACACGATACTTTTCCTTTTCATTTTCAAGAAAACATAACCTAAAATAATTCAGTTTAAACTTGAAATATAATTAGAAAATCGTGAGATTTAATCGAAATACTTTGGAAAGTGCTTGTTTTCGAGTACGGTTCGTGCTTCCTTCAAAATAGGAGGTATACGACGCAAGTTTTGCGGTTCCGAATAATTTTGCGAACACGGGTGTTGCGTCAGTTCGTGGAGGAGCCTGTAGGCGGAGCGGAGCATTGCGGGTGGAACTTCGTTAAAATGGATGCAGTTGGCCCGTGTAAGGCCACCCACGGCGACGTCAGATTCCTTCCTTCATTAGGAGGAAAAACTTTGGGGCGAAACTTCTGGCGATATCAATGCGCGTCTCCTTACCCTTCCTTCTCTGCTACCCTTAATTCCTCCCCCTTCGCCCTTCTCTCGCACCGTCTGCCTCGTTTATAACGTTAAGCATCAGGGTGTAGGCTTCCTGAGACAAATCATGTTTGCGGATCTTCTGATCTCTACATTTCCCAAGAATAAACGAAAGATGGATTCGAACTTTAAATATGTTTAAACACCACTTCCACTATTCGTTTACAATGATCTCCAGTTTCCGCGTTTCAATTATCAATCAAATATTGTAAGTCTTCGGATTAATATCAAATCTTTCACAGAACAAACGAATGATATATCGACATTGTATAATAATATAATATATTATATATAAATCCATGCTTTTTAGCTCAAAATAAGCATAAATTAATTCAGAATCAACTCAATAACTTTAACTTTAGTAAAATTACAGTACCAAAATAAAAACTTTATTTTCGTGTGCTACTTTTCAATTTCGAGGCAGTAAAAACTCTTTAAAGCAGAAAGCGAATTAAGTTCTACGCGTCACCATGAGATGCGTTCACCGTCAGAAGGACAGTAGTAAATTCATTATACTTGCTCTAATAAATTCATTAGACGTATTACTCGTCTAATGCATTGTCAGGTTGGCTTCAGAAGCGGCAGAATTCACAATGCAGCCGACACTTTCTGTCCGTTGGACGGAAGACGGATGTTGATTCAATGGTAGCGCACTCGCCCCAAGGCCAGGACTCCTCTTCCTCTTTCCGGTCCTGGCTGACCAGCTCCGAGTTCGCCACGATAAAACGCGTAACGACCGCTATATTACGAAAAGGCTAGTACGACGGTCAGAAAAAGAGCCGGAGAAAGGTAGAAGGGGTGAAAGGGAGAATCAAGGTAGAAGGAAAGAGAGAGAGAGAGAGAGAGAGAGAGAGAGGGGGGGGGGGGGGGTAAGGGAGAGGCTGATAAAGGCGACCTCGTGATACGGCTGGATACGACGGAGCCTCTTTTCCCGTTCAGTTCTCTCTCGACGATCCTCGAGCAAATGACGCTTCATAGGAGCGCGAGGGGAAGAGAGCCGATTTTTATCGGGCTGCCGCTCGGCCTTTGTGCCTGCTGCACTCTTCATTAGCCTCCTACCCTAATGTTTCTCGGCTATAAGTGCGATTAAGCTCCTCGGCGTGAGTGCGATTCAAGTTCCCCGAGAGCCTTCAGAGATGTTTTCGAGAGCACCGCTTTAGCAGTGGATTGCGAAATTAGTCTGCCACTTTATTTCCCATGACTCGGAAGTAAAGTCACATCTATTTCTTGGGTTGTTGCGGTAAAATAAGCAGTCATTCGTGCCTGGAGATTGTTTAAGGTGGTTGTCGGGCGATAATAGTATCACAAAGTTTATGCGGAGGTGTATGCGGAGATGCTTAAATAATATGAGTGAAAATGCAAAATGCACTTACACATGGAAGTTTGTGTTTACGGTTATATGTATGCATACTCATGTACGCTGACGGTGCGATGATCGCGTCAAAAGTCCTGGGAAACCACTTTAAATTTCCTACTTTAAAGACTTGTATCTTTCAAATTAAAATTTTAATATATGTTGTTATCACATTTCTCTTCATTTTTTTTAGATTGCACCAGGTTGTAGATTTGACTTATAAATAATATGTACCCCGAATTTTACAAAATTCTTGAAAAAACAAATCTACGCGACAACTACCTTAATGCGAAACACGTTGAGTCTGGTATTCGGGATTTGATGAAACAAGTCAGTAATGAGAGTTTTAATTATTAAATATGAGAAAGCCAATTCATCATAAGTTCTGGAAACAAATCTACTATTCGACGGACAAGGCCAGTGCGCTATGCGCATGGCGTTGACTTAACATTAAAAAGTCATAGCCCAGCGAACTATCCATTCATTCATCACTCGGAACCCGCCGGCAGCGGGGTTTCGCAAAAAGAGGCGGTTTGTTATATTCTTAGGGTAGTACTGTAAAAAGTTCGCTTCAATCTTCATTCATTCGAGGTGCAATGCGGTTTCCCCCCAAAAAAGTGATTGCGACCGAGTCAAATTCAATGCGCGTTGTATGTGTGTATGTACTATTAGAGCATATCACTTTGGAAGTATCGACTTTGCGATTAACAGGGAAGATTAATTCTCCAATCATATGCTCTTCGTACTGTATTTTCATCTTTGTAATTCTTGAATCCTTTGCAGCCCAAGTGGCAGTTTGGAGTTTAGTTTATTCTTGAATGCAATTGATATTTACAGAAATTAAAATAAATTATTGAGTGAATCCGATAAATTAAATCATCTAATAAATTATTATCTCATAACGTATAACAGTCTTAATGTGTCTTCATTTAGTTGAATTGAAAACATACGTTGATTAATTATAACAAGATGAATTTTAAAACTCCCCGCCATAGTTTGAAAAAACATAGACTCCCATTTAGCAGGCGTCGCAGTTCATTTGTCAAATCGGCGAGTGCAGAGTAACACAGGAGTAGAAACGTAGAAAGCCAAGTTGGAGGACATCGAACGCATTCCCATAATGGATGGCCGAGGCTTCTGAAGCGAGTCGCACTCGTGTTCGGATCTACGAAAAAGTTTCTCAGTCTGGGCCATTCGCAGGATTCGTTCTGATTCCAGGCCTTTGTCTTCCTTTGTCGGCAGGCACACGCCTTTCCACATCCTCTGTTTTTACGAGGAAACGACATCGGCGTCGACGCCGCTGCTGCCGACGCCGACGCCGACGCCGACGCCGCCGAGAAGTTTCGCCGAGTAGTTTCGGAGATCGCGCTTATGTTTCCTCTCGTGTAGACGCTGAGTTTGGGGGATTCGCGCACGGTCGTTTTATGGTAATGGAGCTGTACGAAATGAAGGGTCCTATCGTCGCTCGTAGATTTACCGTGCTTTTCAACTCAAGCTCTGATACAAAAGGCGCCGCCTCTTACAAAGTACTGCGATGTAACGTTGAGGAAAAAAGTGTGGAACCATTGTGACGAGGAGAAAGCTCCAGAGATATTTTCAGGGTTGGTTGAGACTCGAAAGGACTTGCTTTCTAGAGGATTTGAGTGATTAAATTCCAATAGACTTAATCGTTTATGTCACATGCAACTATATTTGTTATTAGTTGCCGGATAAAACTGTCGATTGCATGATATGTTCTGAGAGGGAAGTTTATTGAAAATTCGTTTACAAAGCTTTTTACAAAACACTGTCGCGTAACGTTGGGGGAATAAAAGTATAGAAGCATTATCAGCAAGTGAAAGTTGGAGAGATATTGTCGGCTGTGGTTGGAACTTGTCAGGAGTCAGTTTCTAGGGGATTTGAGTCATTAGATTCCAATATACTTGATCGTTTATGTCACATGCAACCATATTTACTGTAAGTAGTTACCGGTTAAAACTGTCGATTGCCTGACATGTTATTACTGGTAGTTTGCAGGCTGAAAAAGAAATTTCTTGAAAATCCATACACACTCTTTGCTATTTTTATTTTTGCGTAGGAAAGCACGGCGCAAGATAAATGACGCAAGTCAATATTTTCGTGCTTCGTTTTATATTAACAGAATCAATATCTGCATTACTATTATTTTATATGTAGATTTTAAATGTAGTTACTTTCAATATCTAAGAAATTTATTGTCTCAATTTCTTTAAGCTAATGCGATACATTAACATTAACATTGTTATTTTTCTGGTGCTTGTACTGACTTTTATCCAATCAACGGGATAAATATATATATCGATATTAATTTTCATCAAAAAATATAAAGCAAAATGTACACCAGCAAACCTAAATATAATAAAACAGTGACATTAATTCTTTATTCAGTAGCTTTATATTTAAGTTAACAGTGTATAATAAAATAATTCTGTTGTTTTTGAGAAGAAATTAAGCAGAGCTTAAGAAACCTTTGTAAGCGGATTGTTAATGACTTTCTACATCGAACCTTCGCATCATCCTAAGACAAACACAAAGCGTGAAAGTTCCTTATTGTCAGGCTTCACTTAGGCGAGAATCTCAGGCAGCGATTTTCCGAATCGGAGAGGAGGAGAGTGTGCGAGGCTTCGCATAATAGGTCTTAAACGTGTGGTTTCGCCAGTAGGAGGCAATTCCACTCGCGACGATTTTGGCGCTGGGATAAGCCAGGAACAGACGACGCACTTATTGTAAATAATAGTAGCCCTGATAGCTTCTCGCCAGCAGTATCGCGTTATACGTGCTCGTCGGAGCAGATAGCCCAGCCAATAGAGTGAAAAAGTCCACTTTCTGCCGTGTAATTCCATTTTCTGTATAGCTCTCGAGTTTCCCACACACTGGGTTCAAGTGGTCCAAGCTTTCGTTGGCTCCATATGATTTTTAAACAAATATTCTTTCAATAGAGTGGAATAAATCGAGGGAAATTCGAGCGATTAACCGCGTTAGTCGGAGAACTGCAGGGACCAATAATTATGAAAGCATCAATACCTCGAATCCGATAAATTTGGGGCTAGCGCTGTTTTGGCTCGCGGTTCGAAGGCTTGAATTTATCGTGCGGCTGCGCTGCCTCCTCCCGAATCCAATCGGAGATATATCCAGAAAATTTCGGCTATCCCTGCTGACTTCCTCCGATATTGACTAATACCCATAAAACTAATTCCACCGATCTGATTTTACGTTTCGTCCAATTCAGTTTAACTTTAACCCTTATTCTATATTATTTCTAACTTGACGATTACTGGAATGTATCAATTACTTATTTGTTTTGCATTTTTCATACTACTAGAATATATATAAATATAGCCTTATTATTTAAAATTTCTTTCAATTTTTCTTTATTTATTCATGATTGGAAATTTCAAACATAGTCGTGCACCGTAGCATAAAGGTTAAGATAAAAAGCGAATGCAGAAAAAGGGGCATCGAAAGTCGAAAGCTATCAAAGAAGTATTATGGGTAGATCGAAGACTAGGAGATAGAAACTTCTTTAATGTTTTACGTTTCCATGAAATTCCGAGAGAGATTCCACGTCGAAAGTAGATAATATCGGAAGTTCCGGTGCCGATTTCCTTATTATTAAAAGAGCGGAAAGATTTAACGGTACAACTGGCCCCGGGACAGTCCGCAATCTCCGCTTCGGCATTAATAAGAAGTCTCTTCCGGTCTCGCTCTCTCCTGGGCAACTTAAGCCTTAAGCACGCGCTGAAAAATTAATTCTGCATGCCCATAAATCCTGCAGCACACGGCAGCAGCAGCAGCACTAGCAGCAGCAGCAGCAGCAGCGGCGGCGGCACTTGCAGCAGCCATAAATTTTCGATTCCCCATTCTCCCCGGAAAGCGGCGAGGTGAGTCGGCCCATATAAGCTGGCACGCGTGTCGGCGCCGAATTTGCACGGGAAATCGGCCCACCAAACTCAAACAGTGTCTCTGCATTAGACTAAAACGATGGCAACGCAAGATATTCTAGACGAAGCTCCAGCATACAAGAGACGTTGCGTCGATCAGGTCGTAAATCTGTTTATCCCTGAGGTTGTTATCTGTCAGTAGCGCTCCGAGACGATGCTCTCCACCCAATGTTCGTAAGACTCTCTCGCAACGCATGCTTGCTGACTTTTGCGGGATTGCGGACGACTTTGGCAATGTTGAATAAATCACTGTACGGCGGAAGACAGAAGGGCTCGACATCGTTTTCGGGAAGATATGGATCAGCCTAGTTATACTGGAGACCCGCCTACTATATCACCGCTGGTGTCAGCCGTGTTCCTTAAGTTCTCGTTCCCGCACCGCTCGAGACGCGCCCTATAGATTTGGCTCACGTCGAAGTCAGAGCACAGAGTCAGAGCTAGCCGAGTCTTCTCTATTTCTCTTGTTCTATGTCGAATATCTCTTCCAAGCTATATCTTGGAACTTCATAAATCTTTACTCCCCAGAATTCCTTACCTATGCTAACCATACGCACCCTGTCTTTTCTATGGTGAATTATGCTTACTCATAGGTTGCAATAAGCGAAAAACTTGTACGATTCTAATTGATTTCTCGGTGGATTCGTGCAACCTGCTCCGTTGCAGTCCGACAATTTCGACAGAGATAGCGAACGCGCGCCAGTCCCACATTTCTCCCTTTCGTCCTTTCTGCCTCGTAAGTCACTCACGCGAATCGCGTCCTTCTTTCTTTCTCCTTTTCTATCACGAACACGCTTTTGTTCGACCAGGCTTTTTCGTTTTGTTGCCGCGCGACCGAGATATGTGCGTTCGGCTCGGCGAATGCACCGACACACTGTGCCAGATTTCAGAAATATCGCGCCCATTTCGGATTAGACAATTTCGAAACTCACCCGAGCTTTCGAGAACACGCGATGTCAACGGGTTGCATTGTCCGGGTAACGCGACACGAGTCTCTTGAAATTTTATCCTCTTTAGAAAAGATTTTTCGAAAGAATCAGACAGTCACTTAGAGTTTATTCATTATAATTCGAAGAAAAACACAGCAGAAGTGGAATGGAGAGACTACTGAATTGTCCACTGTATTTATTAGTAAAATCATTATCTATAGACAGTTCAATGGACACATACATCAGGGTGGTCCGAAAAAAAGTTCCTGTTGGAGCCCGTCAAAAAAATTCACCAATTTTGTCGTATTTTTATTTTATTCCCTTCGTTTCCCTATATTTATTGAGAGTACAAAATGAAATCTATGAATTCTAAAGTTGCATATGATCCTCGTGGAGTACCCCATATATGATTTTTTTATTTTTCACTGCAAAGAGATGATGGAGATCAATGAATATCTGAAATCATAGATTTTGTACCAACGATTAACCATGAAATCAAATCTAATCTACAACATAGTGAATAAGTATCTTTCCGGATAATTTCAAAATTACCGCTCAAATACGGTGACGAGGGGAATAGAATAAAAAGCTAAAAAAAATTGAGGCATTTTTTCTCTACCATTTGGAGCTGATTTGACGAGCTCTAACATCAAAATTTGTTTAGACGCCGTATCTATCACCTCGACGAAATTAAAACCAATAAATTTAGAATCCTATGTCTCATTATTATAAATATTTAATTTGTCACTTCTTGCTTTAGTTTAATCAATATTCTCTGGTGATAGGGTGCGATGGGGTGTACTAGTATCAGAAGTGGTACGTAGCTTCAAGATTGCGTTGCATGGAAATTCTCCGTTGTATAAACTGGTACACTCCCCCTCTCTGTCCTTCTCGTGTACCTGTTCCGTCGTTTATTCGCAGTGAAAGGGGGATCAAATTCTAGCTCTCCTGTATGGCGAAATTCAAGAGGGTATAGGATCCTGGTAGTATCGTTATAACACGTGTGCACTTAAACCCTACTATTCCTAGTGGTGACCTGCAGGAGCGCTGTCCAGCATCTATGATACTTGTGATACCGTAATATAAAGCATGTTAGAAAATTGCAGCTTCGCAGAACAATAACTCGAAGTATCCAAGGAAACTTCCTGTTTGCGCAAATTATTATTAACACGGTTGCTAATTGTATGCTAACTGGATAAATAAACCAGTATACCTAATTGATAATTTAATATGAAGACAAATGCACAAAGTAATATTTCGATAGTAAAAAAGAATGATACATTCACATTTTTATTCCGAATAAGAACGAAAGAAATAAGTGCATCGTAGAATCGAAATTAAAATGCTCTCATGAAATTCTACATGAGAAATTAAATTTCTATACTTGTATAACACACCTAACTCTTCTCGTCAGACTTTTCGTTCAGATATTTATTTACAGCCCAGAATTATTAAAATGCCAAATGTTTGTACAATTCATGACATCAACATGCTAATTCGTCGTGCGATTCCCCCACCATAGTACAATGTTTCCCTTAAAGGACACATTGAACCCCCAAGTATCGTAAAAAAAAAACTCCAAGTCACTCCGTCATGAATACCCTTTGTAAACCCAACCCGACCATCGAGTCCCAAACGCTACCTGCTATCTTCATTAGTTCATCAATGCGCAGTGATTCGACACGTGACCCTTAGAATTCCCAGCAACGACATTTGTCTAAAACCATCATCCCTTCAGAAGCCAACTGGACAGGGGACAATACGGTGCATCAGTGATGCGAATGCTTCCAACTATACGCGCGTTGGCGGTGAAATGATTTCACGATGATTATCGCATTTATTCCGGACTGAATGCCGAGCACATCGAGCCGAGCAATTGCCGCGTTACACACAGTGCATGTAGAGACACGTGAATTTGTTTGGGTGCGCGTGTGAATTCGTCAAGGTGGACGCACATGTGGGCGTTGCTCTCCTCTCGTTGCATTCGGCTAGGAATGCGAATGGAGCTTTGGAATCATCAGCGTCCACTTCCCCATCGATATATCGATACTCCGCCAGTCGAGGGAAGCTGTCGCAAGCACCGCATTGAATTATTAAGTGCTCGAACGTGCTTACGCGAACCGCCAGTGATTTAGACGCGACGGCTTTCCTACGTGAGATATTCATATTTATGCCTGATTCACCGCCGCTTTTATCCGCTTCGACCGCCTCGCCGCCCTTTCTTTGCTCCACGCGAATTTTCTAACCGCACCCGTTGCACAGACGGAACTTAGCTGTCGGAGATCAATAGTGGTATCGAAAACTGGAGAGTATTTGACGAAAAGTAACGCATATTGATAGAGAATTAGGATTTCAAAAATAGTAAATGAACAGTATTGACATATGTTAATTTTTTTAAATTATTTTAAACATTGAAGTAATTTAGTAATACTAAATATGTCTTTTAATATTTTTAACAAACAAGCAGTTTTTTTATTGATTTTATATTGATAAATCGGGGAATATCCTGGAATCTTTCGGTAGCAAAGTCCTTTAAAAATACATTTTATATTTTTAGCTGTTATTGAGGTTTGAGAGTAATATATCGGAAAATTAACGGAAAGAAACGAGAGTGAGTTCTCCGAGGAAGGTGCTTTAAAAGTTCGATAAGTTTCTTGACAGATTCGACCCAATTGATTCCAGTTAATAAGAATATAGCACCGAAGTCCACTTCTGGCGCTCGGCAGTTTTGCAGACATCGGGAAAACTAGTTTTTACCATTTGCGTCACGTTCTTCCGGCCTCTCGCAAAAGCGTGGATATATATTTGCCAGTGATTTCGGCTCCGTTATTTGTGAGTGTTTTCATGATTCAGACTGTCAGGGTCAACTGTCAGTGGTTTGTTTCCTGTTTATTACTGAAAATGTCGCACCAGTTCTGTCGGGTTGCCACGCACCGTCGCGCACGATTTAATGGGGAAAAATTAGGCAGATAATATAATTAAGCATTCCGGCGGATTGGACCGGTTTATTTATTGGTCTGATCATGTTATTCGCGAGGATACATTGCCTATTAGTCTCTAATGACGCCGGGAATGATGTTTATATCTGGCAGTGGTGGCACGCCAGCCCACGTGGATTCCCCGTTTACCGCATAGCTGATTAAATACTAACTAATTAATTATCATTATTAGATGTTGTAATATTAGGAGTTATCGCACTAATTATGATAATTATTCGATCGGAGGCGCGCCATTGAATTAGCCGGCGAGAGAAGCGTGGGATGTGTTTATATGAATTAACTTAGAATAGCCGAGCAAAATCGATTGCCCCTCGCATTTAATTACCGTCACGCTATTGAACCCTCCAACTTTTGAGGCAGCAATTCCAAATGACTACAGCAACCAATTATCTTGCATTGTTTTTAATTTAATTATTCATAGCCTTCTTAATTTGATTTCAAAGTTTTGAGATGACTTTCTGATTACATATGGAATATCTGTAAATGGTTTGTCAGAATAGCCTTTTACTTTTCTTGTGTTTTAGTCTTATTTGTTTATTCAACTTTGATTTTTAAAACGCAAGATTTTTCCAGAAAGGTACTTTAAAAGTTTTAACACTCGTTAACTTTAAATAAAGATTGGCGTAATCTTGAAATTAATCTTACTATTTTTGTGCTTGAAAGTAGAAAAAAGTATGAAAGCGTGTCGAGCGCGAATTTGAAGGAAGAGTACTCTTTTTGATCGAAAAGCAAATAACATCTCTCGTGTACGGGACAAAAAACTAGTGGGTCAGGTCTTTAAAAAAATTCATATTGGAATAGTGTTTGCCGGGAGTATGAGAGGTTCGTTAAAGTAATGACTCGTTATACTCCATAGCTACCGCTAGCCCAGCCACGTGTGCTCCTCTTCAACGTAACAATCACTTTTCAGACATAGCCTTTGCCAGTCGAGATTTAAACAATCGCGGTCCAATTTTTTCGACCTCTTCATAGACACATTTAGTTTTAAAAATTTTGTCACGTTTTCATCCCCTTTATAAGCAGAGTACGAGTCAATTTTAAAAATATATAATCGTTGAACATAATAATTATTAAAAGGGAATTACTCCACTTCGATTTATAAAGATTTTGCAAAAACCAATTAATTTACAAGTATCACTTAAACAATCATTCTTTGCTGCATTAGTTGTAACTATTTCTGCCAACTGTTTGAAATCTGGATTAGTGCGGTCAGTGACTTTTAGTTGCTAACTCTGCCGCAATTTTACTTCTTTTCGTTCGACGCTAGCCAAATGCCACATGTTTTCCTAGGATACGTCGAAGTCGGGCTGTGCGGCAGCATCCGCGTTTCAACGTAAATATTTGAGGAAGGAGTTTCTTCCCGGAGGAAACACGGGACGGTTAAAGCAGTGTCTGCCTGCTCGCGGGGATTTATCGTAAATTATCCGAGGTTGAGGACTTCAAAGGGTAAAGGCCACTTTCGCAATGGCTTTTGACGTTCTGCCACCGATGCTTCACATAGTCTCTGTCTCTTCTTCCTATACTAGTATTACGGAATCTTCGAAAGAACTCAGAAAACTCGTTTACATCACGCTTTAAAGAGCGCTTCTTTCGCGGCCACCGAGAATTTATCCGCTTCCATTAACTTTTAGATTAGCTATTCTGTCGTCCTGCCACTCCCGCCAACTTGAGAGTCTTCGAGTTATTCCCCTTTCTTTTATCTTATGAAATATCATTCGCTACGTTAATTTCGAAAGGATGAAAGCATACAATAATAAATCCTTGATTACTAAAACTACGGGATCGAAAGTATTAACGTTAATAAAAGAATATTCGATATTTATAAGAATCATGAAACTCAATTTCTTTTTAATACCAATAATATTTTTGAATTTTCGTCCTGATCATCAATTTGATTAACATCTTTTTACAAACGCACCATTTTGTATGGAATAAAATTAACATTAGAATTTACAGTGAACAATTAGTAATCCACATTCAGGACTATCGTAAGAAGTTCATTCTCAAACTACTCTCGTACATACTTTAATATTTGATATTTTTATTCTTGACTTAACTTTCTTTACGGCAATGTGGTATTAGCAACAGGAAAATCAACAGCATTCGAAAGTAACGGCGGCAATAGCGATTGCAGTATTAGCGTTGCCGTGCTTTGCAACAATAACGTACGAATTAACGGTAATGCCCGGTAATAGCGCATTAAGAGAGAAGCATACAACGCGATAATGTGCTCGGTAAATCCTTGAGCTCAAGATAATCAGTCGACTTTAAAACTACAATATGGACATTACTACTCTGTACGGAATACTATCTAAGGAATCTTTTATTCCCAGTGCTTCTTCCTGTGGAATACGAAAAGAAACCGAAGACAAATTAGTACTTGGTTGGTAGTCTTCTCTGAGTTCTAAAACCAACTTCGATGTAATACTTTTACCCTTATTCTCTCTTTTAATATTATTTCGCTATTAACAGTGAAAAGCAAATACGCAGAGCGATGATAAATATTCGATAAAAACACTTTTCGCGGCTTCGTTCAACGTCATTTGCAATCAGCGCGCCTTGATTCTGACCGTCCATCCAAATGTAAATAGTCATCGGTGTGTTATAGTTTATGGTAAAAAATTTAGACGCGCATACTCAATATTCTTAATTCTTTTACACTTTTCGAATACTATTATCTACCTCGAATCATTCATCACTATCATTCATCGGTTAATCAGTTTCTTGTCGAAGTAAAGTCAATGATTGGGAGAAACGAGTTGGGCTCAGCGACGCGGGGATTGTAAATCCTATCTGGTGGCAGTCGCGTTAAGAAAGGTCCGGTCGAGTAAGTCAATTGACGCGAGTAGAGAGGAAGAAAACGATCGACGCGTTTCTGCAGCGGCGCTCGGCAGCGTTAAGTCTCAGATTTATCATGGCAGGTCATTCGAAACATTTTCTACTATATGGAGAGGGCAGCGTGTAGGAAGGCAAGTGGGCGGATGGGGCTTCCCTGCTGTTTGAACGCTTCCGGTTTACGGCGGGGATATAACTTCCGGGTTTTATATACCGCTCACCATAAATCCCGCGGGAATTCTTTTGCCGGCTGCCGCGCGACGTACGACGTGTTACCCACATACGTTCACCTCCAAACTCCAGCATCCGCCCTTCTCTATATGTGTATATATGTGCGCAACTTGTACACACGCGCATTTGGCAGGTGTTGGTACATACTGGTTCGAGTGGGTGTACGAGCCTGTTTGTGCGACACTCTCGAGTAGCGCACACTGCCCCGGCATTAACGGGGCTCTTTCACTCCTGTAATTGGCTACGTTTCAGGACATCGGGATATAAGTAACTGCACTCGGAAAATCTACTACCATCCGATCCATCCTCGCAACGCCTCTCTCTTTCGATCTTTCTCTCTTCGATTCGACCCTTGCTAGACATACGGTTATTTCTCTACTGGCGATCGGAATTACGGGAGTGCACTAATTACTGATATAGGAGGAAATCTCTGCTGGATCTTCCGCCCGAACTCCGTATACGTGTGCGATGTGACTTTTTATCATAATACTCCTGTTTACACGCAATAAGCTTATTATTATGCTACTGCACAGTCTCTAGGAATTTAATGAATTAAATTAATCAGTGTAAAAGTAGAACGCAAGTCATTGATAGTAATGAATATAAAAGGTCAATATTTCTTTGTTCTTTTTCTGTGGTCTTTGATTTGAAAACATTTAGAGATTATAATTGGTCTGCTGAAGTATGAATTCAACATATAAGTGATTTTTTAGTTTGTAACTAATGTATGTGTACCTTTTTATATGTATGTTCTGTAACAAAAATAGTATCTAAGGTTTGCTGCAATAATAAATGTATTAGTGTATTTAGCGATTACATTTAGCTCGCGGTGGCGACGACTAGTTATTTAGCAGATTTCAGTGCATCGGTGCCTATTTAATAAGGGGGAGTTTAGTCGAGAATATCTAATTCCAGATTACTTTAGCGCTAATCCGATGAATCCCGCGTTTAAATTAGTGTCTCATCTCGACCTATGCTTAAAGTAGACCTGCTGTTATTAAAAAATAGATATGACCGGTTCACTGTCCTTTAATCGAGTCAAATAACCGCATTATTATAGAAAGACCCGTAATGATTCTTTGTCGTCACTGCTTATACAATAATCTTGTAACGGCACTTATTTTATATCAACAAATTTATTCGAATACATAAAAATAGAAAGCAAATCTGTAATAGCTTAACTTTACCGCTCATTTCTAAATAATAATAATACAAGCTCGTAAACTAATATAAAATGTTTCTCCAAGCAATCAACTATGTGGATCAACTATAAATATTTTTACAAAAAAATTATCTTAAGCGTCGTCGAATAAGTAATATCTGACTATTCCACATTGGTTTACAAACTTATACAAACAACAGGTCCCAAGTTTCCACTAAAAAACGTCGCGTTTTTGGATATAAAATATATACAACTGAAGATTTACAAAAAAATGGAGAACACAGAACAGAATCCTGGTGAGGAATAATAGCATGTAGCTTGAATGGTTGGAGGTAGCGTCAATTTCCAAGGAATTCTCGAGCCTAGGTGAAGGAAGAGGCACGCAAGGGACATAATTCTAACGTCGTTTCTGAGATCAATGATCCCGTTGCCAATGTGTCTTGGCGAACGACCATAAATGCGAGCATAAAGTGGTTCAACGTTCATTTGGTCCTCGTTACCCAAGCGCAGACTACCTATTCCTTCCTAACAATTTTACAGTCTCCACGCTCTCTCTCCCGTTCTTTCTCTTTCCGACGCCTTCTTGATTTTGCGGGTGGAAAATCTCAGCAGCACTGCCGATGGAAAAATGCGAGATGAATTATGAAATACGCTCGAAACATCCGGCGCATTCAAATCACGAATTTCGCGCCCCTCTTCGCCACCCTTGATTCGTTTCCTTTCGTTCGACGTTCATTTCGGCAAGTTAGAATTAATAGGAGATTCCCCATCCAGTGATATTTGAATACGCGGAATTAATAAGAATAGATGCGCCAAGAGAGCATAGCAACCAGCAACGTTGTTTGTGTGTTTCTACTTGCCACAAGAAACGAGCGCGCCTCCCCGGTGGAATTAAAAGGAATTCGTGAAAACAAATGAATATTAAATGATGAGGAATGAAACGCATCTTTCCAACGCATAACGCAACGCTTCTCTAAAGAAGACGTACGATTTTTTGGTGCACGGAAAATTGCGTTATTGTGG
This sequence comes from Ectemnius lituratus, assembly GCA_910593735.2. Lineage (NCBI taxonomy): Eukaryota > Metazoa > Arthropoda > Insecta > Hymenoptera > Crabronidae > Ectemnius > Ectemnius lituratus. The sequence goes on from OU343033.1 coordinate 17,179,367, forward strand.
ACGGAATATTCGCTAATCCCCAGTTAATTAACTTTTTTGCATCCCTTCGTCTGTGAGTGATATCAATCGACATTATCCTATTAAGGATTATTGTTGAAGGACAGCTTTGAAACTCGATGTCGTTGAAATACAGTGTGTCGGAGCGAATTCGGCCTGATTAAAAAATATGGAGGCCGTCGCTGCTCGGCGAGAAATTTCGGCGGAAGTTTTGGAAATGGAATGTTGGTGGCGGCCGCTGCGGCTGGATAACGGAGTCCTTAATTTTGCAAGAACAGTGAATCATTGTTTCGTGCCGCGAATAATCAGAGCATGTGACTTTGCGTGTGCCACATTTTTAGTCTTGGCGGAATGACGCTGAAAAAAGTGAGCGGGTATTCGAACGAAAAATCGATACGCCTCACAAGTAATATTAGGCAGAATTAATGTTGAAGCGCTTCGAAAACTGCTAAGAGTTCATTTTGTTTCAATTAAAAGAGTCTAACTAATTAAGTAATTAAAGTAATTGATGTAACTGAAACCCTGTTTCGAATTGTCGTAAATCTTTTCGACAATCTTACGCTTAAGTTTTGTTCGAGTTACTTTGTTGTTCTTTGTAATACCCAGACTCGTTACTTTCTTTCTACTTTGCTCGAAAAGACACATGTTGCAGTAATGAATAACACTCATCGTCGAAAATACTTTCGAACGAAAGTAGCATTGCTCCAAAGAACCAAGCACAATTTCCGCTTTTTGTCGCAAGCACAGCTGTGCGTTAAAACTCATACCTGGCAGTTGTGGCACAGAGCAGGCGCACAGGTGGAAGTGGTCTCGGTGTTCTTTACATTTGCGTTCGCCGCGGTTTAATTAGATTTACCTGCATTTTCTCGGCTCAGTTTTCCATTAAACAAAGGCTGTATTATTACGCTTTTTAGAATGTAAAACCCATTTGAATAGAGTTGCTGTAAGTTTCGACCTGAGCTTTCACAGAGTTTGTTCCTCGCGCGAGATCGTCGGATTCTGTTACGCGTACATTCCACAAAGTTCGCACGATGTGAGTTCGCATCGATATTAGTTAAACAAAGCAGGAATGCGGAAAGGATATATCGAAGTAAATTGTTTGTCGTATTTTCAACCTGTTCTATGAACACTGTTACAACTAAAAAAGGAACCCAATTGGAGCACAAAAACTGAGGGTTAACTTCAACATTTTTAAAATATATAGAAAAACATTTTCGTTTTATGCTTATAAAATATCGGTCATAATTACAAAATTATTATCAAGGATGTCTGTTTTATCTGAAACAGATGAAGCAATTTTTCTCAGAAAGCAGATACTTAAAACTAATGCATAACGGCGGTGATTTTAAACATTTTAATTTTCAACGAAACACCAGTCTTTTAAAGTCAATTTTTAAGAAGTTAAAAAGTAAACCTTCAATGTTTGCGCTCCAGATGTATACATGTACCCCCTTAAAACGAATTTCAGTTCTCCCCACAAATTTTTTTATGATTCCACTTCTATTCAAAATTCGTAAGAACAGAAGAAAACGAAAAAAAATTGAAAACCACATTAGCTAGGAGAAGAGGGTTAATAAAGTTTTAGGCAGTATTATCCACAGACATATACATATAGCTTGGCCGAAAGTAGTGGTGGACCGCTCTTAATTCCACGGTAGTAGGCGGTGCATCTTATTAAAGTCCGGTTATCCGGATTTAATCGGGTGATCGCCTCCCGGCGATGAATCACGGTCGGGTTGGCCAAGCGCGTCCCGACAGATAAGAGTGAGAATGATGATCTGCGCGGCCGTAATTCACCGTTTTTACGGAAACAGAACTCGCGCTAGCTGAGCAAGAGACGCGCGCGCGCGCACACATACATATTCGGGTATATACTTAGTTAGGAAGGTAAGCAGCACCGATGGCGACGGTGGAGGCGCAAGAAAATTAGCAACGTTTGCTGCGCGTAAGAGTTATGAGGGCTTTGTAGACCGAACTATTCATGAACATTAAGGGTCATTACAATGCCCATAAATCGCGGCCACTGTCCGCTGCAATATTTATGTTATCAATTCTCCGGCCGAGCCGAGCACCCTCGAAGGCGACGCCGACGGGCCTGTCCTTCCGAGCAGCTCGTTTCCGACCTCCCTTATCCTCCTGGGAAGCCTCCAGCACCCCCTTGTTAAATGATTTCTCACGAAAACTAGTCATTTAGATGACTGCTGCTTTATCCAAAAGGGATATTTATATTGATGGTTTATTCTAGTGAATTAAAGTATTTGATAAGTTCAAGTTATAAAGTCTTTCTATTCATATTCGTTTGACCCTTTCGTTACCGTTGGCGCCTTTAAACCTTTTGTAACTTTGCTGAGTGTAGTCTGATTGTAGTCGTTAAATTACGCCGATTCGACTTGCAAGAATAAAATCTATTACAACATTTAAATAGAATCGACTAAAAGTTATTAGTGATTAGACGTACTCTTTTACCAGGTTTCTTGTTGCACTTGTTGCGTACTGCCAATTTCTCGCAGAGGTGAACAGAGTTTATTAGTAGCCATACAAGAATGGAGTGTAGTTTCCTTATTAAGGTGATACGAAATTTTTGTGCGCGTTGGTATGAAATTTCGTTGGGTATTTGTCGAGTGGCATTGTACGCTGCTGGTTTTCCCCCGGTTGCAAGGGTTGCTCGTCATCCTAGCTGAAACACGGGGCTACATAATCGCGGCGGGTAGCCTCGACCATGGCCGCCAACTACCTCGGTTCATTTACCGTAATTAGAACCCAGGATTTACCGACGATACTTTGCGGAATTTAGGTGACGTCCTTCCTCCGATTCAGCGATCGTTGCCTTTAATTTCCTTGGCAAAGAAATTCGTACGACGCGCGCGCTACCAGACGCTGCTTGCTAAACTCATTTGCTGGAGTATGAAATTTGGAATAATCGGAAAGATGTCCATCGCATGGCTAAACTCATGCTTTGGAGAACTTCATGTATATAATAAGGAAGTTTATACAGTAGAATTTTTCTTATTTACAGTTTTTATTTGAATACTTTATTATATTATTTTTTATGGATTTTTCCAATGCTAGTTTTCATAGATTTCGAAAAAAATCACAGAATAATGCTGTCGGTGATTTTACTTATCATATAAGAGAGTTTGTACAATGAAACCTTTCTTATTCGAATATTTCACTATTCAAACAGTCCATTATGTTATTTTTATGATTCTAGGAGAACCATGAAAATAGTATAACGTGTTTTTGGGAAAGAAAACTTTGACCACCCTTCGCGACTTTAGGTCAGACGCGCACATAGATATGTATGGAGCCTTTGTTTCCCGGGCAAACAATCGGAGTTGCAAAAACAAGTGATTTCTTAACCTGACGCTTGTTCGCTTCGTGACCTGACCCTTGAGCCCTAAATGTTAGAGGGGGAAGAGAGTCAGTTTCGATACAAACACCAACTTGGAAAGACGTCGCAAGTGTTAAGTGATTACAACGAACGTATTTCAAGTTATACTTGAAGTTCAAGTGAATAATTAAAGTGTTCTGTCCACTTTCATTCGCTATATTTTCCTGGAGAAACGTCAGGATTTTTCACACTAAACGTACCACCGGCCGCTTAAATAGCCAGTTTTAAAATTCAATTCGACAAAGCGCTTGTTTTTTCCTCCTTTTTAAAAGTGAGTGAATGTTATTTTGTGCTGTTCGGTTGTGGTTTTGTGTTAAATTGACAATTAGCCACAGGGGAATTGGAAAAACACTGCCTTTATTTCGAAACCTGTTATTTAACGAGTTACAGTAGAAACGGGTGAACTGCCGGTACATTTAGTGTTAAACAATACAAGCCAAACATAGAATTCCAGTGTGTTGATTAACAGATGAACCTTGATTTCTTAATGTTTAGCAGTCAAGGAAGTCGAGGGTCACTGGAAATTCTCATAAATTAAAAGAAAAGATCGTCGTTCCTTTTAAAGGCGACGAGATTCATTTAACTCTTGCTGGGACCGTAAGAAGTCGACGAGGCAGGGGGGAAAGAATTAAATTCTCATTAGTGTCCGTGTCGTGCAGGCTCTATTCGGGAGTACACACTATCCAGCGCGAAGGGTGGCCGTGACAAAAAAGTTCGCAGGATGCTTTATAATCCTTTATTTACTCGTAGAATAGGCTTTCGTCGGAGAACAGTTTCTCGGCCCGTCAGTTAAATCCTCCGCTTCACACACTGTGCAAGTTTCAGTGTTAGTAAGGAAAAACAGGAAGGTTGTTCGTTCGGTAGTTGAACTGAAACGCGGTGATGTAAGATATCTTGTATTGCTTCACAGAGCCCATATTGAATTCTCGCTATTGATAGAGTAATTTCATCTGATAGTTTGCTTGTGTATCATATTTTCGTTTACGAGTAGCTTGCGATATTTCATGCAAACAGTAATTCAAAACATAATTATGAATACAATTGACTAAAATCGTAATTGATAGCTATCTTAACATCGCTTTTCATTGTTCTGACTTTCTTTAATTAATATCTTATTCAAATAGACAAAAGATTTTGCAATAGGAAAATTAAAATCTGTGTTTGCATGAACATCAAAAGAGAAGTACGATTTATCAAAAGATAAGAACAGAAACTAGTCTTCCGGCTAAACGTAATTGAAACTGTAGTCTCTAGGAAAGACGTACACAATTACAGTCAATTATCGGGAAGCTACGTTATGGAATCGGAAATGCGTCGATAATGTAGGCCAATGCTTAATTAATTTTGGATCTTCTACGGGCGAGACAATAGAGATCGACACGGCCCGCAGGGGTAGCTGATGCATGCAGCTAATGGGTGTAGCGAACTCACGACCTCCAGCTCAGAACACCATACACGATACATAGACACGTATCACTCGTTACACGTTTCATAGGAACATGGCTTGGCATTGGATTACCAAAAGAAACCGATATTTACAGAAAGCCAAACTTTTCATATTCTTTAGTAAACTCGTTGTAAAGCTCACGTATTTCGCTTATTACACTACTGCATTTTGCATCTTGCATTACGATGTCGCTGGGCTTTTGAAGTTCTTTGCTGTTAACAAAACGCGTTGTAGTATTCATTTTTACACGTTAAATTCAAGTACAATGGAAGACATAAAATAGTGAAACATTAAATAAAATATAAATAAGAATTCGTGAGAGATATATTTTAGTATATCTTTAGAAATCGTTCGTTTAAACCATCGACTTTGATAGACTATAATAATGAGGCAATGCGAGGGTAATGCTTTGAGAATCATTTATGGAGAGTGCGCGAATCGAGAAAGCAGCTTAACTGTCCTCTAAACTAGTTAGTATTGCTTCCGATGGTGGTGTGAGTATGTGCGCGCGACTATTGTGAGATCGTGAATGAGAGGAAAATGCCTGGCACAGCACACACACACGCACGCTTTCGGGGAAAAACGGAAATACGCTCCCTCGGCGTAATTTTATTCTTGGAATGCCGGAATTATGGGAGGCACCGGTTAAAAATGCTCGCTCCTTCCATCCTCCGGGGCCACTATCTTTCTCTCGCACCACTTCTCTCTGTATCTCTATCGCTCTTGGTGCTAGAACGGAATTTTTTCGGACGAGCTTCCGCCGGCTTTTCCATTTTCAACGGAAAAACGAGTCGACCTAATTTTTCTACTTACTAACGTACGATTAACGCTCGCTGTCACATACCGGGGCTTGCATAATGTATCGGATTCTTTTTTCTCGGTCGTGGACCACATCGCCGCACCGTTATGAAGTTCTTCATAGTATTTGAAGGATCTCAATGGGTCGAATGAAATTTCGATGAGTGGAACCCTCTCATACGTCGATCGTACTTTACGAGCTTTTCCCTTCAATTTGTCAATTTTTATTCGATCCCTGGGAAATAATTCGTCCGGCTGAAAGAGCAATAATGCAATAGAGTACAGTAAATGTAATGATTCTCGGTTTTTTAAGTGCGCTGGCAATATTGAAATCCCTGGCGATTTCATCGTTGATATTATACGCTCAGCGAATATTTTGCCGCGACATCACCAGAGAGCTTTGGAAATCGATTGAAAATGATATTCTCGATATACGTTTAGCGCTAGTTATTTCCCTCGATCGGAGAATAATTCGATGGGGTGCAACAATACGTCCGCGCCAACAGAACAGAGTATCGTCGAAACATCCATTTAATTAGGTATAAAAGGAAACTCGATTGTAGATAAAAACAATTTCAGTTACCGAGCGACTCTCGGTAGAATTGAAATAGAATTTCCTATTGTGTTACTGAGCTTTCTAATATTTTATTTCGCATTGATCATTCGCTCATGTAACAACAATTTTATACTTGATTTAATACTGCGTGGTTTTGCGAGCTATGCATAAGTCATGTTTTAGTCAGGTGATATTTATGAGGAGGGTATTTCGAAAATGAGGGTTAAATTGTATTCATTTCGAGGACGGTATAAGTACCAGCGCATTCCAAGCATATTCGCAGTCTTGGAATAACATTGGAATCTACCACATTTGCATTCCAAAGAATCTCCGAGTACTCTGATTCTACAATTGATTTCTGTGTATAGTATCCGCTAATTCATTACTATACTTCGTCTATTTAAATGAGATCTGCCTAAAGTAGTAATTTAACAATATTATGTTCAATAAGTAGATTGTCATTGAATTCCTAAAGATTCGATGTACATTCTACTATAATAAAAATCAAGCTAGTTGCAAAATAATAGCTTCGGAATAGAAACGGACAATATTACTAATTTTTCTAAAAAAAATTGAAATATTTGACATGAACTTGATTTTCATTAAAGACTAAAATCTATTATTCGAGAAACCGAGTTTCCTTCCAACAAAAAATGAGATTTCTCGAAAACTCTGACGCTATAATCAAAAGAACAGACTCGCGCGAGTGCGCAGGGTTAAAAATGGGAGGTGGAAAGTTCGTTTGGAAGATAGTTCGCGGAAAGCCGTGATGCTCGGAGAGGAAATTAAAAACGCTAAGCTGAGGAGCACGCTCGAAACAGGTGTCGACTGTTCGGAGGCTAACGCGCATTCTCAGCAATTCTAGCAGTTGGTCTTAAAAACTGTGAACTATATTTCGAATCCCCAAAGATATATTTCTTGCTGTAATTACTACAAACGTACTAGCTATAATTACTCCACAGAAAATTCCATTATCAAGTCCGAAATAAATAGGTCTCTTGTTGAAGAGAAATCGTGGAGTTCGAGCGACCAAGTTTCGAAAACTTGCATTCGCCAATGATTACAAATTTGATGATCAGCAGAGACAAAATTGCTAATTACGTTCACTGAGAGTGTATTAATCAGTCCGTAAAACGTCGAGCATCGAATTACCACGAGGGATAACGAATTACAGAAAATATTATTTTATCATCCCCATAAATAACACGAAGATTTCGAAAATGAGAAAGCCGAGCGGTTAATCACACGAATGAGCTTTCAAATTTCCCATTCACCATTGCTTCGGAGTTTGCAATGAGCAGAATAGAAAATCGGTAATTGCATTCACTAGAGTAGCATTTGTTCATCCAGTAAACTATCGAGATTCGAAAGGAGGGGGTGGGGCAAACAAATTGCCGAAAAGAACGGTCCATCATGCAAGCGGGACGCTCAGGTGGCCATAAATAAGAGGGAAGATTCGGAAGGTGTCATTATTTACGGGCGGCTCGCACAATCGTATGCACGCCAGGCTGAATTATACCCAAGTGCCAGTATCGTGCCGTAAACACGCTAGACGAGGCCATAAGATTCCAAACTTCCTCTTTCTCTCATTTTATTGACTTCAAAATTTTTGTTCGTGTGCGTCGCACGATCCTTGATCCTCAACCACACCGGCTGCAGTAATACATATTCGGAAAGTTGCAAATTCAATTTGCTCGAGTTTCAGTCCGATTAGTAAGAGAGCAAGAGAGAGAGAGAGAGAGAGAGAGAGAGAGAGAGAGAGAGAGAGAGAGAGAGAGAGAGAGAGACAATGCGGAAGTCCTCGCGCGGTAATTATACGCCCATGACGAAACCGGCGCATACACAATTTTGGGAAGATTTCATTTCGAGTTTCGCTAAGAACTCGCGCGCGCGCGCCGTACGCCCCGACGGATTAAATATACGCGATGGGTCTCCGGCTTCCGTTGACTGTGTAGCTGTAAAAGCCGAGCGCCCATGCACAATGTGTTCCCATCGGGCAAAAGGGGGGAAACGAAATGGAGAAAGAATTAACGAAGATAGGAAACGTAAGCCCGCACCAATTATTTTCGAAGGGCTTCGACATTTAATTCGCTGAGAATAAGAACATTCGTATGGTTCTATGTACAATTCAAAATTAGTGTAAAAGAGGCGAATGAAAAATTTGGATCTTATTAAATCTTTTTAATTTTTTTTTTATCGAAATTTAAAAGGTGTTCGAAGTTTGAGTAACTTTTAGTATTTACTATCTTGGAGACTAATCGGATTTATATGTGGATTGTAATCAATCTTTATATAATAACTTGCATGGCAAATACCTAACAAAAATAATCAAATGAACATCACGTCAATCAATGCCAGTCCGTAAAAAATATAATCGTAAATTAATCGCTACTCTTCCAATCATTTTCCGCGAGTTTTCAATTAGCTCGATAATAATTGGAGACGTTGTTGCAATAACAGAATTACAATCCTCGCAACTTCATTCGAAGTGAAACTGTGCAAGTACCATGGTTCGGCTTCGAGTAGAAAAAGTTAAACTGACAGTTTAAACGCTCGTTTTTTTAAGCCAGGCTCGATCGTAAAGCCTGTAAAAAGGTCCGATCCGTTTCGCTCGGGATTTCGTCAGGAAATCGTATTGCGCGGCGATTGAATGCCATCGGTGTTTAATTCGTAGTGACAGGTCGCTTCAGTCGTGCTCGATTTCGAGCGGCCGTTGTGGTACACGTTCTCCTCGGCTGATTGCCTTGTAACGTTGGAAAAATAATGGGGATTAACAACGAGAAAACGAGACTTCGATTTGCGCGGGGTAAAGGAATGCTATCTGACCGGTATAATGTGATTTTGACAGAATGACTTAATGACTCTTTTCATAGGATGCCTTTGGTGCTTCTGGCACTACCATCGATCTCCCATTAAGGCAGTCATAATGAAATTGACAGCCGAGACGGGAAGAGGCCAGCGTTAACTCAATTACCAGGAGAAATCCTGCCGGGCACTTGCAGTGTCTACCTTCGATCGACAGGACCAACCACTGCGTTGTTAAGGAAACCTCGCCACTTTTCACTTGACTCATCCACTTTCTATGATAGTCATCATAATTCTTTCTTAAGAAATCTGTAAATTTCCATTAATTCTCCCGTTTATATCTCACGCGCAGCTACTATATTTCCAAAAGTGACTTCATCAAGAATGAAGATGATTACGGTTCCGTTTTCACCCGCCGGTAGTCTAGTCTTCTAATGATTACGCTCCAATTACAGCCTCGAAAATCCAATTACTCCCCGAGACCCCATTATGAAAATGTAAGGTAGAGACAGCGCAATGGAAACGTCAATTGTCTGACAGAAAACTCGTTATTGTCATTCACTAATGCAACATCATGCCCGATACTGGGGTATACAATGATTCAGTGTTGAAGTTGGCAGAATGATCCTAGCAAAAACCGATCTCAGCAGTGGGTTTGGCAGGGCACAAACCTGTCGCGCTCGCCTCGTAGAAGAGTGGTGGCACATCTCATCAAAGTGTTGCGGAGCTTGGAAAATCCCAGGGAAAAAGGTCCAGTGACTGGCAGGATGGCATGGTAATCTCGGTGATAGTGCAGTGGAAACGGCTGGTTTGCCGGATGCTGTGAGAAGCGGATACTACTCGCGTACTGTTGGAGCACGTGATCATCGGCGCGCTTCGGCTCTCGGGTTGCCGGACGCGCGTACGCGCACGGACTGAGGGACGCCGGTAAACTGATCGCGATCCTGGCGGTCCTCCTTGGTGGAGGAGGTGGAGGCGGCGGCGTCGGCGGCGTCGGAGGTGGAGGAGGAGGAGGAGGAGAAGGCCTCTTTACCCCTGGTGCAGGACGAGGAGCGCGCAAGCTCGTCGAGAGCGACCGGAGAGAGAGAGAGTCACTTTTCAGAGAGAAAAGAGAGTGAGAGAGAGAGATAGGCCGCAGACCGCGGAAAATGAGGATCGCCACCCTCCAGCGCACCCTTCGCACAGCCCTTCGACAAGAATACACCCCGACCAACCCCTTCGTCCATGAGATCATCAGTACCTTCGCCACGCAGACTTTTTCCTCTTTATCTCGCACAAATTTCGGCCTACTTGCACACGTTTAAGGAGTGCATACACCTGGAGAACAAAATTTTGAAGGTTTATTTGGACTTTTTGAAAAAATGTGACAAACATTTTTGTTTTGAGCTTGTGAAATATGTATAATTTAGAAAATTATTGTCATGGATATATGGACAATTTTTAAAAATCACAATTTACGGTACTCATTGTGAAGTAGATGGAACAATTTTTTAAATTTTACTTTTTAATGAAACGGTAGCCTTTTAAAATCAAATATAACTTTTTTATTCTTGAAAATTGCAGTACTTTTATAGCTTTTTGAATTTAAAAGGCTGCCATTTTATTAAAAATGATATGATATAAGGTGTATTATAAAGTTCTTAATAAGTACATCAAGTTCTTCATCTACTTGGACATATATTTTATAAGCTTAAAACAAGAATGTTTTAAATATTTTATTAAAATATCAAAGTTAATCTCAATTTTCGCATTCCCCTAACTGAACGATTCAAATCAGTCTCCACAGTCGCACGTGTGTGCGTTGCGTGTGCTTTAATGGATGGAATGGGAATTCAGGGAGACGGTGAACGAGGATAGAAATGTGAGCTAGATTGAAGTATTAGTCTTCTCGATTATACATGTGTATGAATATCATATGACCCAGGATGCAATTGTTCCTTGTTAGAATTCCGTGAGACTCGCTCGCTAATTTGCTAACGCTTTGCACTCCTTCGCGGACTGGAATTGTAAATTCCATGGTATTCTCCAGCAAATTAAATTGCGGAGAACACGTGTATCAAATCTGTTTAACCTGATAAGTCTACGACGCGTTGAGTAATTCGATCGTTGCGGGATGTGCAAAGCATTAAACGTACATTCCTTCCAAGTATATGTAACATTTTACACGATTTATATCATTAACTAAATGATCACTGTTTTACATTAATGATCCAAGTGCAAGCGAACTTATTTCTCAAAGTAATCACCGAATCTTCTCACAACAGCGCTTAGGAGTTACAGGCGAGTTGAATTAGATGAAAAGCGACTAGAAAAGGGGGCGCAGCGGGGCGCTCGAGGGGTAAATCTTAACGAAGAGCAGTTGAAGCGTGTGCGAAGGCGGAGAGCAACCGTAAATGTGCGTAGAATTAAAGAATGGAAGAGGAAGAGTGGGTGGAAAAGAGGGCGAGAAACGAAAGAGGAAATGATTACAATGGAGAGCTGAGACGTCGAGGCTGATTTAATCGCAAAGGCGGCAGGACACCGGTCGCCGCGAAGACGGTGCATGCTGCTCTCCTTCAAAGGATAAAAAGCTGCCGTAATTTGCGCCGAGAGGCGCAACCAAGGCGAACTTGCACCGACACAGAACAATTCGCATCCTCAGGGATCCGCGCCAATTATTCCAGCGACCTTTTCACCTTCCCTCTGTGCATTATCTTTATTGGATGCGTGCAATATTAATGCTTGTTGCCGCGCGACTTAAATCTCACTCGTTTGCGGTGAGCTTTTGCGCGCACTCTTATTTCTCCTTCAATTGAACCCTTGATTATCAATGATTCCGGAAAACAATGATCCTTCTCTAGAATGGGTCTTACCTTTGTTTGTACACGCATTTGTAAATCCCAGCGGGATTAAGATTTTCTTTTTTACATTTCACAAATAACCGCGGCTCACCTTATGTTGCGCACAGAGCGAATCCAATCCCGTTGATGCAATTTCCATTTTTTTTAACCAATTGATACAGTTGCGCGATACGACCGGTTGGAATTCCCTTGTATAACCGCATACGTTCTTTCAACACAGCTGTTGTTTTAATTTCGATTTACGGTGATCCGTTGGATGCAGATCATCCAATTACGAATGTAAATCATAAATGAGCAGTCTGGTTTCCAGATAGGTTCGAAACGTATTGGGTTTTGCTTTGTTCAAAAGAAAATTTATTATTGACGCGCATTATGCTAATTTATCAGAAAAAGAATAAGCCAAAGTACTTACGTTTATTTTTGATTTGACTGTTTAATGGCTTTAAAAATTCTGTTACGATAAAATCAGTTTCATAAATCGAACTTCCCAGAAATATGTGTTTCTGACAGGAATAATAACCTGGCTCTTGGAGAATACATCGAAAATTGGGATTAAAAATTGGAATTTTTCGAAATATAAAATGCTCGCCTCGGGGAATATTGCTGATAACAAACGTTGACACTCATATATATATTTGCCTGGGGAACAAAAAAAAACCAACAGCCACGCAAAGCAGGAAATATCGGGAGATAATAACGCGGAAAAAGCTGTTCCGGGGGAACACGTGCCGTGGCAATCGTCGATGGTGCCGATGTTTTTCGGGTTCTGATGCGACGCGTGAACGGGATTATTTATTACACGTGCTCGGCCCATTCGCCAATTCTCCGATTCGTTAGTCACACATATCCGCTCGTTAAATGACTGTTAAAATGCCCTACTAAATACCCGATTAATAATTAGTTGGGAAAGTAACTCTTCTGGATGTTTCATATTTTTTTTATTAATTAAATGCATATTTTCTCCCGCTGAAACGAATAAAATTAATATTTGCGCAAACAATTTTATACTAAACGATTGCTTTTTCACGATATTCAAAGTTCATACAAAAAATATAAATTTTAAATCCTAAAAGTATCAAAGATTTCTGAATACTAAATAAAAGTTATTTTAATCTTAACAAGATGCATTTAAATTCCTATGGAAATAAAAACTGTCCCATCAACGTTATTAGTATTAGAAACGGCGGGAGATCGGTGAAGTTTGCGAAACGGTGGACTAAAGTCACTTATTCTTAAAAGCTCCTTGCGAGAAGTGAATTTCATGGGACGGCGTTGGCAGCGTCCGGCTTAACGAGAGTGGAAGGACGAAAAATAGGCTAGGGCAGCGGCGAAATCGAATTAACGGAATGCTGCGGAGCCGGCGAGCCCGATATTTTCGGATAGCGTCTCGAAAGATACACACTGATTGGATTGACTCTTTATCGGTGACGCCTTGCTCTTGGTCGAATATCTTGTGTATCGCGTTCATATAAAAGAGATCGTTATCCGACTAACTCGATAGTAGCTTCCTGCTGATCAACTATTAGGCATTGGTTAATTCACTTAATTAGAAAACTCTCTTTAAGAAAAGCTATTACTAGAATCATACAAATGAACATTTCCTTTTCTTGATCAGCTAATAATACGTTTAAATTAACGGTAATGAACTTCGGCAATAATTCCTTTAATTAACGGAGAACATCCAATTTCGTAATAAGAAGACTTGGATTCTATTAACGCAATTGGAGACTAAAGCCCACTGAAATCGGGACGAGGAAATGGAGTTTGCAACTCCATTACGCATGTCGTAAATCCATTCTCCAAGAAGGAAGAATCTCAAAATTCCAAACTTCGACGTCGAGGAGTAACTATACTTCGAAATCGCGTGAAAGCAACCTCCCACAACGAGTTTACCTTAGAAGGAGGCGACAGCGAAGTATGAAGCAATCCAATACCATTCCCCGTGGGAAACGCACTGGTCCCGGTCTCGTTTTTAGTCGTCGAAATATAAGGAACAAGAATAGCATCACACGGTACAGCAATTAGGCGAGCAGAAATAGAAAACGATTCAAAATGAAAGATACTCTTGACACTGATCGAATCGTGTATCAACCTAGAATTCAAGAAAACACATTCGAAGTGAAAACACGTCTACTTGACAGAAAGGAAATATTTCGAAGTTTAAAGCAAGGAAGAAAAACAGGACGCCGGAAGCAGGCAATCCAAGGAAAACACATTTTTGTCAAAGCGTTCCTTGCCGCCGCGTCTCGTGTCAGATTGGAGGCGAAGGGTGTCGGGTGAGTAGCGGGCGCCGGCCAGCAAGTTGCCGAGGCATCCTGCCGTGCTTCCTTGGCGAAGAAGGCCTGATTATCCAGAAAGTTGTAATCACGTTAGTCCGCCGAGGGCTCTGTCACCTGAAAATTAATAGGCGTCTCCGGCTAGCAACTCGCCTCGCTCGCCTTGCTCGCCTCGCTTCGTCCGCGCTTCCACCAAGAATACAGTCGCTCTTCGCGCAACGAACCATCTACCTCGGCCTTCCTATGGATTTCGTAAACAGCCGCTCCTGTAATTGCGACCTGGAAATCTCCGCTATCTACCTAACCCAGCTTTCTTCCAGCCGTTTGTTCCTATACTAGATTATCTTGCTAGCATTTTTATATGCATTGCTAGTAGATTATATTGGCGTGTATCAGGAGACTCGGTAGAGTCTCGCGCCAAGTAGTAGTTATAGTATGTATGTATAGTATGGCGCGCGACTACCGAGGATACTTATCCCGAAGTGTAGCGGTTGTCGCCTGCTATAAAACTTTCACCTCGAATTATGAGAAAGTTACAGCTCCAGGGATTTTTTTCTCAATTTTGTATTTTTTCTCTGATTTTTCTGAATCCAATGAGCCAAGAATCAAGCGAATCGGTTCAGTCATTCAAGAGATATGAATTTCTCCTGCTTATTTTTCTCGTGGTAAAGGCAAGGCGGATTAAGAGTCCGCAGTCTTTTCAGGGATTCCTAAAAATGTGGCTTTCACTTTTCTCACACCAGTTGGCACCACGGCGAAATCTCGCGTTACGTTACTGATCTATGATCTGTAATCTGTGTCATACCGACACATTGGTTAAGCCGGTCATGCCATGGTTGGTTATGTGCCACAATGGTCATATGACATACTCCGATTTTATTATTTTATTCCAGATTCCATGCTTTATTTAGTTAATAAAAGAGTATACTGTCCCTGCCCCGGTCCCAGTGATCTTGTCATTATTAAGAATAATGAAATGTTAAAAGTGTTAAGTGCGTAACTCAGAAGTCCCTGTTTTGGAAAACGAATGCTGATTACCAATAGTTAAAATTGTCAAGTGTGTAGCATATCAATTGTCAATCTTTTCAATCCTTTCAATCGAGTTTCAAGTCTTGAAGAACCGGGCGGGCCAAGTATTACGTTTTCTTTGATAAATTGATGAACGAATAGAAGAGATATATGTTTTAATTTAATTTTCACGATTGTTTAGCATATGTTTTGTTTTATATTCCTAACTGAAGGTTTCGTTTTCACATTCAAATCCTGTTCCTGTTCTTTTGTTTGTTTGTAGAATATTTAGTTCTCTATGACATTATTTTTTTTTGAATATTCATTCAATTCAGCACAATATTCGTATTCCCTGCACTACCATTAAATTCTTTTGTAGGATTAGAGTGTTTGAATCAAGACTTGGCTTTTCAATGATATCGATTTACGTTTTTGGTCAACTTGATAGAGCTGGTTTCACCACACTGTTATTTTTGTGGAATGTGGCACATTTTTTTGTGAGGCAAGATCTTTTTTGGGGTGAGGAGCAAGACTACTTGGCGCTTGTTTTTACATTTTAATGTTTTTGGACGGATATTACATTCGCGAAAGTCTCTTGAAACACGCGATCGAAATAATCTCTGTACTTGTATTCTATTTCAAGAGAGAAATAAAAAAAATTGTGTCAGGTTTATCTTTTTATAGTCTTAACTTCATTCTCAGATCTTTCGTAAGAAAAGTAATAGACAGAAATAAAGGCTATCCAATAATCATCGAGTAACCAAAAATTCCGAGGAAATATGCAGTGAGTGTTTATTAGCAATGACCATAAAACAAAAGGGAAAAAGAGAGACTGGTTCAGCTCTGTGACATGATAATCGTCAGACTACTAATTATCCAAAATCCTATACGTAGAAATCGTGCACTCGTTGAAATCCGATGTGCACCAAGGAGTGCGTGTACAACATACTGTGACAGGATGGGGTAAATTAATTATCGGATTCCTCGAAAATTCACAGGCTATCCGGAGCTCGTTGGAATTATCGGACTTAGCGGGGACGCCTCGACGAGAAGGGCAAGAGCTTTTAATAAATGTCACCAGTCCTACTGGAAAATGCGGCCACAAGGACACAGTGAATCAGAGAGGGGTGGTTGGGGGTGAGGGAAGCCCGGCGGCTAGTACTTATAGAGTCGATATTGTTACGTAATAAAGAGGACAGGATATATTCGGTTATACCGAGCGTATTACCGAGCCATAAGTTTAATAATCGCGACATAACGACCTCGTTCAATTAAAGCGTTGAAATCACGGGAAAAGCACCCCCTGCTTCACTACACATCGAAAATCCAACCCCTTTTAACAACCCCCCCGAAACCTTTACCAGTTCTACGTGCAAGGGAAAATTAGTTTTTGATGGATGACGCCCGGTTACAACTTGCATGTCATTAGACGAGTTAGCTGCACTCCTGGAAGCTAATTAACTTGTTTCGATACACCACCACCGCTAGCTTTCTGGCTGGCAATTGTTGCCGGCCGACATAACACCGCCACTACCACCCCCCCTTTTCTCGCACATACCGGTCGCCCTCGCAATTTCCAGCTGCTCGACTCCGTACAGTGCGCGAGAGTGCTCGGTTACTATTTGGACAACATAATTAAAAGTTAATCTCGCAATATTTTCGCTGGATTAGCTTGCCTCGGTCGTTCTGAACGGTTTTGATAGGACATTGTGCTACAGCTTAATTGAATGGATTTTGTCCATATGATATTTGAGGTCAGTTTGTTAGTCTTTTCTCGATTCTTTTGTATTATGAATTGTTGGGTCAAATAAGAGTAAATATTCAGTTAAGTGGATGTAATAAACGTTTGATTAATCTATGACATTCACGGATGGTTTGTTATTTATATGGGATAAGTTTAGTTTTAATAAAATTATTTGTGATTCCTAAAAGTCACACTACGTGAAAAGTAATCATATTCAACAATAGATATGTGTCAGTCTTATTGAAATGTTTAATCGAATGGAAAGTTTGCTCAAAACTGCTTGTCGAATGTTTCAAAATAAACTAGCTAAAAAGCGCGCTCTCTAAGTGCATGTCGAGTGATTTTTCACCTATCACTCGCAACGGTGTGCATCCCACGATACGATCGACGCGCTTGCACCCTTTTGAAAAACGAGCCTCCAATAATGGAGAATTTGCATAGCCGATAATGATTAAATCGGGCGCGTTTGATCGCCGAAATTTAAACTGCGATACCTGATAACACTAATTATTCAAGAGTTAAAGAAAGAAGGGTAAAAATGATGGAAGAAGAGAAAAGTAAAATGGTATGTTTCTTTCGTGAGAGTTCCATCAGAGAGCGTTTTATTCCTGTCGCGGCTGCAACGGCAGCGCAACGGCCCCGAAGAAGCGAAGTAACACGCTTCGATTAGCGCAGCACGCGAGCGCGCACGCCAGAAATTATTGGAAAAATAATGGAAAAATGGCGAAACCCCGGGGAAGATTGAAAAGCGGCCGACACTGACAGACCGGGGTGGGACAGAAAGAGAGAGGTAGAAATGAAAAAGCCGAGCACTGAAGCCGATGTGATCAACCTCTTCCATGCACTCGCCGAGCTCCGGTGCGCGCGCTCTTCTCTATCCGAGCAAGTATCATTTCGTTAAATGGCGAATAATTGCGCGAGAAATCGGCACTCGGCCCAGCGAGATATTCGGCCTCTAATAAAACGGTGGATGGTCGAGCCAGCTTTCCACGAATCAGGTTCTACTGTTTCTAGTCGCTCGGATGAAAGCATTCTCTAACGATTGGACCATCTTTATTCAGAATACAGATGTTTGACTATTAGAAATTTATCGCGTATGTCTGATGAAATTTTATGTAATTGCATCTAAATATACTTAACATTACCATATGTATATGAAAGTCTGTCTACATTTTTGCACTTTCTAATAGCTTTTGATTTGATACTAATGAATTCTAGCTGGACAGACAATTACATCGTTTATTTTCAAATGGAGAACATATTGGACAGTTACTGTTATATATATTCGCATGTATACGTGTCACATTGTCGAGAACACGAAAATAATTTACTTTGCATAAACTAGCACAGTCCAACCGTGATATGCAACAAAAGTACTCGCAATTAGCCGAGACAAACCGCAGGTTATACCATGGCATAAAAAAAAAAGCGAAGAGGTGGGAGTGCGGGTGGGAATACGTTAACAATGTGTGGGTGATAAAATTTGTAGAAAACATTAAAAGAGGCAGGTTACGGACGACAGAGCGCATTAACGCAAAATACTGCGGGAACGTGCTGAAGCTTGATTCGCGAAATTCAGTGGCGGTGCAAAAACTCTCTTAAAATACGGAATCCGGCTCAATTGTCGCCGGTGATAAAATGACCGTGCACGCGTGTCCGACAAATTAAACGAGCCGTCATTTCTTTGATGTCGCACGTACACCCGTCTCGCCGCACTCGCCCGGATTTCATAATCATTAAACAAAACATAAATATCCGCTTAAACCGTCAGACCATCCATTACTGCCACCAAAAGCTCTCGAAGCCCCGGACAGATATAATTGCGCGTTTAAAACACATTGCTTGCCAAGAGAAAGAATCTCCCGCAAGAGGAAAATACTCGTTGCTCGAACTTTTATTTATAACTGACAACTTTTTCTTTTACTCTACCTTTCACGAAATACCAGCGTAGAAATGCCGAAACTGTGTCAATTGTCGGTGCGGTGCACTGGCAAAGAATATGTCCCTCCGGAGTGTGGGAAAGCGCAGAATTAACCACTCAACCCTGGACGAACTTTCTTTGATGTTGCACGTGTCCCGGCAGTGTGAAACGCGTTTCCCTATCCCGCCTATACAACTAACCGGTCGAGAATGGAAATTTCGTGCTCCCCAAAATCCCGGAAACACCCTTGCACCACTCGCTCGCTCGCAGTAAAGCGAAATATTTTAAGGAGCATCGGAGAATAATACCTTTTATGAAATTGGAGGCAATTCCAACCCACCGAGTGAAAGCTACTGACCGTCATTAGCTATAGTTGCGGTAATCTTCGAGGCTTAAATCTTTCGCGTTGGTATAAGTGCGCTAATGCAAAGCTACTATTCTCGAGCACTATTCCGAAATCTTCATTGGTGTGCCAGCATGTGGAATAATGAAGGTACAAAGAAATCAAATTTAACGTTGCTTTATTAAATCGAGTTAAAGTTAATCAAGTATTTCGTAAAACAACATCTTTTGTGCTACATTAATTATTATTAGAATACTTCCATTTATTTATACTTTCTAAAGTATATTTCACTCTAAATAAATACTCATCATAATAAATAAATTTAATATTTTCTGTAATTAAACAGCTTTCGCTGTGATATTTAAATTTTATTTTAGTTTACTTATGCATACCATTATTCGTTCAATATGGTTTCAATTGTATAGCAATGATAGATCAAAGCTCTAAAAGTACCGTTAAAGTTATCGATCAGTATTGGACCGGAGCGTACAAGAAAATGTTTGAGTAACATTTCTCCGTGCCAATTATCCGAGCGACCAGTTCGAACCGTAAGACCAGCTAGAGTTACAATACATTGAATACACCTTCTTCTCGATCTCGTACACGAAGTGACAAGCATGGAAAGCATTGGGAAATCTAAACGAAAGAGAGGAAAACGGAGCCGGGCCGATGAGTTTGCCGAATATTGTCAGACGCGGGAAAGCGAGAGATCGATGAAAAAGTGTTAGCAGCGCTCTGCTCGATCCCGCATTGTCCCACGGGATGATGGCCGTGTCCGAAGCTTTGTGTCGTCGCTCCAAACGCGAAATCGGGTTTTTTAAGAGGTGCGTGCACTGACCGTTCCGACCGCGCTAAATCACCCGTATGCTCACACATTGTTCCAAAAAGCCACGGAATACGAAAACCCTCCGGATTTTCGATACAGTTTTACGAACCACTTTCAAGTCGAATGTTATATGTACAATCATAGGATTAGAATTATATTAAAAGCCCTGCAGTAATGATTATTATTATCCTCTTTCAATAAGATTAATATTCTTCATTTCGTTAATTTATACTAGAATATTTTAAGATTAAGATAACTACGTGTCCAAAGAATTTCACATTCCGCAACGCAGTTTGTTAAGAGCTGAGAAAATGTAGCCACTGAAAATGGAACGAAAGTGCTTTTTCCACAGGATCATATGTTTCAGTATTCTATCTACGTTCTTATTCCAACTCTACAAGAACTTAAATTCAATATTCTCAAAGAACATCAAAATAATACACATACAATTATTCTAAAAAATCGTCCATTCAATTCAATGACACATAAAAGAATCGCACATATATACATATACATATACAAGAAAATTTATAATAATCGATTGCACTTGGAGGTGCAGGGCCACTTTAAAATAGAAATATGCCATTCAACTGATGAATGGAGTAGCGATTTCTCATCTGTCATGCAACGCGTACGCTGACCCCTTTCCACCTACCATCCGCGAGCTATGCTAGCTATCGTCCGCTTCTATTAATTTCATAATTAATTTTGCGAAAGGTCTCTCTGTCGCTCTAGGGCGGCTAGTGGGTCAGTGGGCGTATGGTGTGTTGTCGGCTATGATTAACGCGAGCGCTGCCCTCGTCTTTGTGCGATACTGCCAATGGAAATTAACATAGGCAGGCTCGATCCATAAGTGGATCGCTCGCTTAATGCTATGGCAAATATGTGTATGATGATGCACATTGCACATCGAAAAGACGAATATATTCGATAAGCACTTTTCATTTTCACGGCGAGCGCTCCATCATCGCCAACCCCTTTTAAAGAGCGTTCACTTTGAGCATCATTCAGTTTTATCTGTCTGGGAAGCGTCCATTTCACTTTGACACATCGTGTGTTCCCTATTTATTTCGACTCTAAAGTTAAATCGTTATAATGTGCCGGCGGTTTTTTTATAGGATTGTGTTGCAACTTTGAGTAGAGGAAGTAATGGGATTCCACGGGTTCAATAAATTCAGGTTTGATAGAGACGATGAGTTTTATTTCATAGAGTTTTTATAGTAATAAATACGCGTTTTCGAATTTTTAGTGTTTGTTATTGACGATAAATCGCTGGGGTAATTTTGATTAATACTATCCATAAAACTTTCTATTCAAAGTATTAAATTCGTAGTACGTGGAATTGAATTAAACGTGTAATATTCGAGAGTATCTTACGTTTGTAAAAAGGGAGATTTATCAAAAACATCAAAGAAATAATAAGTAAATATTCGGTGGATGATACGAGGTTTCATATGTAAATGTCAAATCTTTCCCTCTCTGTTTCCACCTATTATTTGGCGCACTGCTACGTTGGGCGCAAGAATCGATGAGGTATGGATCGACCCCACTCCATTCTTCAACTCCATCGAATCAGGATCTGTATCGGGGATGTAGCGAGCAATCCGGGGGAACCATCTGTTACACATAGTGAATGGAACAATCATTCGTGTCGGGCCAGTCTGAACAGTAAAGATGTCCTTCCTATTCGAATCATAAGGAAATAACCATCATAATATCGTATCACCACAAAGTGTTTGCATCGAGGAATGTTTTCAATACAACGATACTGTGTTTTCTACAAAGATAGTTGTGTTGTGTGAAACTGTGTATTTTGTAACAATTTGAAGTTCTCGATTTTGTTTTCGTAATATGGTTTTCGTAATACGGGTTTCGTGTAGTAGTTTGTAGTACGTCATTTCCAATTATTTCGTTTACGCTGTGCGCGTTGTTTCCGTTAAATTTCGAAGTTCGGAGTTTTAGAGTTTGTTATACATATATTACATTGCTGGTTTTAATATCGAACGAGAGGGGCCGCGTCATTACATTTAGCTTAAATGATTTTAGGGCGGGTAGTAGATTTTCTGAAATTCACTTGCGGACCCTTCAATATTCCAGCTGTAGAGTGTTGTAATACATTAAAGCTTTGTTTAGAAACAATGCCATACCTGAAGTGTAACGACACCCTAAACAATTATTCAATAATCAAGATAAGACATCAATTTTTGTTTTTTTCTCCTCTACTATATTTTTTCTTAGTGAATTCCTTCAGGAACTGGTGGATATACTGCCACGACATTTAGGTCAATGACACCCGACAAACTCTCAGTGACCGACTTTTTCGTTTGTTCGATTGTGCACCATGGATTTTTATTTTTATTTTTGTGTCAACGCTGCAAGCGACAAGTAATCAGTCATCGGTAGTCTGTCGTGTGCGAAGGATGTACATTTAAAATCACTTTAATTAAATTAATTTTGCGTTTCCAAAACTAAAAGAATTCATGCATTCGCTTTTAACATATTATTTATCGCTCATAATTGAAGTTGCCAGTCAATAACCACTGAGTTAGTTGGGCGCGGATACGTAAACGTTGGCCATCAAACAACCGATTAATAGACTTCAGGTAGATAAAGTATTAATACTAGATTTACAGGACCCGTAATTTTGAGGGATTTCGGACTTCATGCGCAAAATTACACAAGCAATTACTACTATGCTGACAATTATTTATACAATCCTAACTGTTAAGATTGTAATTGTTTACAAATGAAATTAATCATCTTTTAGGTATAAAAAAATATCCGTAAACGCAGTGTTAAATAACCTCTCAAATCGGAAGTCGTCCAACTACAATTGTCACTCGCTTTTTATCTCCGATGACAACATGATCTTCCCCAACATCCTTGCGCTCGCGCGCGCGCGCACGTATATGCACGATTCGCGACAGTAGGATCGACTGAGTAAAGCTCGAGCTGTCGCCAAGATGTGCCAGCTGTTTCGCTACTAGTCGTAGCAAATCACCGAGCAAAGAGAAGCAGATGCGAAGGAGGTTTGTCGTGTCTGTGGTACACACTGAGAGACAGTGAGGCGCACACAGTTGCTCGACATCTCAGCTTTAACAATCTTGTAGGACGTGCGGCGTGCGGCGAGTAACATACACAGCATTGCCAGAGCGTAGCAGCTGTGACGGCGTTCGGCATATCATCGGAATGCTATCCCGCCGAATTTTATCTTAGGGGAAAAAGCCACCCCCGAACATCCCCCCCAGTCGACGGTGTTGGCTTCGGTAAGAAAGGTGGGGGTAAAAGTCTCTTCTCTCTTGGATTCGAGCGGAAAAAGTTGGTCGGGAGCAAAGATCATTCTTAAGCAATCTCGACCCGACAGACTGTTCTCCATCCGGATATTATAAAGCCCTCCCTTGGCCCCTCACGGATCGTTCTGTCTCCCTAAGAACACCAGCATCCAGCATCTACTCTCGGCCTCATCGAACTCCCTTGCACAGACGCGAGGAACCAGACGAGAGAAGACTATGGTGGCACAGACGGAGTCCGAGACTGGCACACAGCTTCCGATAGAAATTAGTCCTCTTCCGGAAGAAACAACCTCCTCCATTTCCTCTCGCCTACCTTTTTCCCTCCCGCTTTCTTCCGCCGCCAACCCCCCCCCCCCCCCCCCCCCCCTCGGCGGGTTTCTCGCGTCGAGCCACGGGATTAGGGGACTTGGAGTTGGGAAAAGCTCGCCTCGTCGAGGAAACGGGACTTGTTAGGATACTTTGATAACTCGTTTGTCCTGGAAACTTGCTCTCATGATAGTTTTCCTTCCAATTTTTCCTCCCTTTTTTATGCACTCGTTCGCGCTATATTCTACCTTGGCAAATTAGGATAGTAAGATATAGTACTACGAGATCGAACGGATTAAATCTAGGGAATTTTTTGGGTGGTTTGGTGTTGCGTTACTTTGTGGTGTTTTTCATTTGATACTTGATCGATGCGGGGAATGCGAACCGAAATGTTTTGAGATGTTCGTAGATAAAAGTTTTATACAGTGGTGATATTGTTTTATATGTTGATTAGAGTGAAATGTTGGCTTGCGTGAGTTTGATAAGACGAATGGCTGAAAGTACGCGGCTCAGAAGTCGGAATAGGGCTCCTGCTTTATTCTTCGAGGGAACCGTTTACGGGTTTTGGGGAATCAGGATACGAGATGCCTTCAATCTTACAGTAGCATGCGAGGAATTTAGGTCGAGGACCAGAGAGTAAAGATAAAACGTAGTTTTGCTAAATTGTTCTTCGAAAGAAACAGAACGAGATAGCTTTTGTCATTGGAATATACTTTTGTGACTCTAAATTTATTTTACTGAATACTTTTTGTATATTGTTAATCATTTTCTGATTTTATTAGATTCGTATCAAAATAGAAAGTTCTTATCAAACATCCAGTTTGGTGATCAAGTATTTCGTGATCGAAATTCATTCGGCATTGTCCATTACCAACTTTCTACTTATTTCAATATTTATAACGCGGTGAAAAGCAAGGGATACGAAAATATATAAAAATTCTAATTTGTATATTGAAACACTTATTCCAATATTTCTACTATCAATTCTTTCTTTCGTACCTGAACAATTATCTTCGCGCCTCAACTTTTTGACTATCAGGATACTCCATAAAATCGCGAGAGATTCTTGAAGACAAACGAGCACGAAAGGTCACGCAAAAAGACAAAAAGGGAAGGAGAGAGTCACAGAAGTATCCAGTCAGTCCTTTACCCTTACTTACGGTGGCCGCTTGCTTCTCGAGATCTCGAGTCGACTCCGGCTGAAACGAGATATCTCCCGTCCTTACTCGGGAACGTGTTTCCTTGAGGAGGAGCGGCGTTAAATCTCGTCTAGACAAAAATCTAATAACAGAGTGTGCTGCCTCGCCAGCAGCGGAGTATTTCGTAAATACAATCAGATAAATTAACCAGTCTGCAACTAGCGCACTCTAACCAGTCAAGCTAGACATATTGAGAAAAACGAGACAGTGAATTGCACGGATTTTCTTGTTTACGCTAGCACTGCTAACCAGATAGCATAATGACGTTTTAAAAATGACTTTAAAAGTCTTTAAACGAGTATTCGCGTCGTGTTTGGGAAATCCACCAACGTCTTAAAAACGTCCGGTGTTGCAAGATAGAACATTTTAAAGGCGTCCCCAATTTATATGTCCAATGAGACAAGCTGCAAGAAGACGTAAAGAAGCTATTTTAAATACGTTTTTAACACGCGAATGATAAGACTTTCAATATATATTACTATACTATACTCTAAAATCAGTAACAACTAATTTTGAGATTATACATATATACTATTGAAACAATGTGCAATTATCAAACAGCCATATATAAAAGATATTTTTATAAGGTTCACAAGATTTAAAGTTCTGACATTACAACGTCTTTTGCTGGATGTCTTTGCGATGCTGTAAGAATAGTTCAAAAAGGCAGACGTAAAGATGCCGTATCGGAGACGTTATACAAATAAAAAAATGTGGATATCTTTGACACGTCCTACGAATGTCGTAAGACATGCATACGTGAAAATCGCATAAAGGAGACATCTTTAAGACTTTATGTGCTATTTAGTTAGTTTCTCTATGCAAGAACGGTAGATGAAAGTAGGATACGTCTCAGTGTGTACGTTGTTTCATAGTGAGAAGTTTATCGAGAATTCTGACAAGATATCGAGTCAAGCAATTAAGCGTATTATTCTCTCATCACGATCATGGAAAGTTGAGAGGCGGCTGGCGGCAAAGCTCGTGGAACAGTGGATGCTGGTGGGAGGAGCGCGAAGAAAGTGGCACTGCGGAAATATTGATTATATTTAATTCCGGCAATCGAATTCTTCACTTATTAATGGAACTTAAATATTCGTCCTTCCATGTCGGAAATATCTCTCGGCGCCAGGGGAGAATTATTACATTGTTTAGTAATCGATGTTAAAAATGGAAACATTTGTGGTTTGAAGCGTTGGAAAAGGGAACGTTGCTATGTGTACAATGAGATTGTCGGTGGTGCGATTCATCATAGTTCGGTTTTAGTCGGCGAACACCTTGGCTCCTGCCCGGCAGATCATTGGTCTGCGTTCATCACTTTTATATCCTGCGGCGTGTTAGGAAGACGCGCGTCCGTTGTAAAGAGCGGAATGAAAAAAGGCGTGGGAATGGAGAGAAAGTTTCGATACGCAAGCGACTGATATTAATAACTTTACGGTCGATCGGCTCCTCACGCGCCGGATAAATCAATTGGACAGACTTCGTGACACGTGAACGGAACTCGATGCGGACTTTATTCCGCTCGCCATGAATGTTTTTTTCCCCGCTGCCGTCGCTGCAAAAAAGTAAACCGGCCATTTTTCGTCCGCATTCTTTTTATTTTTACTCGCCCTTTTTTTCATTTGGTTTTATTGGAATTCGCACTCAACCGCCGTATGAATTTTTCGGAAAACCTGGTCGAGCGCTTGTGATTTTTTTCACTGTACTTTCGCCCTTGGCATAGAAAACTACTTGGAACGTAAAAAGTTCCATGCACGTAGACTCGTTTCTTATTCTGTTCACGATGTGTACGAGATTCTTTCAAAAGCAGCAACACTTTGTAGTCACGCAGAGACTCAAAGAATTTAAGAAAAACTCTTGCATATCTTTTCAAGGCTCCAGTTTTAATCCAACCATTTTTCATACCAAATAATATAACAGAAGCAAAAGTTTTGCTTTAAGTTACACCGTTCTTTTAAAAATCATTTTGCCAACGGAGGGTTAGAATAATATTTCTATCTAGTAAATCTAGCTTTTAAAATCCATTTTTATATTTGCATCGCCGGTATATTTCAGAGAGATGGTTTTCAGTACTTCATACGTAAGGGGTCAGTACCGCATCGGGCTTTAAGAAGAGGTTTCAATGCACAGACTCTTGAGTGAGGGACAACCGACCATAATAAGCCTCTTGCGAGTTCGCAAAGCTCTGACCCTGCGGTTTGCGGAAAAGCTTGTACAGTCCCGCTGGGTTAAAAGACGTACCATTAAAGGATAGTGAAAGAGGGCGATCTAGTGTGTAAAAAGGCCTGGCATGTTTAATCAACAAGCCATTGTCTTCCAGTCAGACGATCGTCTTCGATCAAGCAAATCGTAATCGTCGTACTTTCTCTTTTTCGTTGCACTTTTTACTTCCTCTCGTATAGATAAAAAATTCTCCTAATTCTTATAATACAATTTATCTTCTTGTTTAATAAATTTATTAGCTTATTGTAGTTCAATATAATTTATAACAGTCTGGACATAACAAATTATTGAACGTATCTTTAATCATTCATAAGGTCAAACAAAAAAGATTCTTCTTTACATTACAATGTTTTTCAAATTAACTATACAAAAATGTCGAACCTAAAAGTTTTGCACGTCGAGAGAGCAAAATATCAGACTAATCATTGATTTACATATCACTCAGATTTATATAACAATTACTCTTTGTAGTATTCATCAAAAGACTGCAATGAATAATTGATTCTGCTCTTCTATATAATTAGCTATTCTCCGAATAAACTAATCGTGACTTTTCCAAAGAAACGTGCGTATTTACTACTTTATCAAAGTCATTGCAACGGAAAGAGTTAAATCTAGCAAAACTTGCAATCTTCGCCGACGATCATCTCGCACAGAGAAGCAAGCAACACTTTCCTGCTTGAATTATACTATGCATCGTCCCGCCGCCCTCGATCTTCGATGATCCATTTGAAACTTTATTCCGCCCGGCTATTCTCGCGAGCAATCTCGATGATTGGACTTCAGCTTTTGAATGCCGAACAACAACCAAGACTACGAAACGATTTTCCGCGAGCACCGGCCGACGCTTGTAAATGTCGGCGAGGTTTTAGTGGATCCTTAGGAATAGCGAAAGGTATTTGGGATATGCCGGAGCGGATATATGTAAAGATGTGGGCAGAATTCAGCGCGCTGGAAAATATAGAGCTCATCATAAAGATTGAATAGGCTACTGGATCGTGTTAGAGAATTGATGCGCAGAGAAACCGGCAGGGAATACGTAGAACAAGTGAAGCAACAAATTTCATGCAAACGCACAATTTCTAATACCGTAAAACTTTATTTGACTACTAAACATTTAGAATTTCATTGCGTATCTTTTACTTTATATGTTACTAGATAAATAGGTTAATTATTTATCTTAGAATATTTACAAATGAAAAAGCTAATGAAATTTCAAAATTATTATTTTCTACAAGAACTATTATTACCTGAAACACAAAATTCATGAATGTCTAATGATTTCGATACAGGTAAATTCAATTGTAAATTGTGCTTGCGAAATATTATTGACTTTTGTCTGACACGACCGAAAGATAAGTATTGGTGGAAAAGCGTGAAATCGGTAAATTCATTTGGCTGTAATGAGAAGTGCTGAGGTGGAAGTTGCCTTATTGAGGTGAGACAGAGGAGTTGCTTGGCGAAGATGAAGTCGCCGCAGATGCTCGTTACGAACATTCGTTACCGATTCAAGCCCCAGTTGTTTAATGAATAGCGTTCACGGTGTAAAGAAAATAAAGCGGTCGCTTATGTATATTTCACAGATCGTTATTCCTCGGGGAGACACCAGTCGCCACAAATACTAATTGTCGCGCCAGTTATTAATCGCCTAATAATTCATTCGCCGACTCGTATAAGCTCCTCGCCGATTTTTCATCAATTCCTTAAGTGAAAAAATTCAATGCACTCGTGTTCTAATACGATTTTATTTACCTTAACTTTACCTTAACGACTTAATTTACTTTTCCCATTTATTGCACTTTGATTTCCTCGAGAAAATAGAACGGAACTGCTGGTTTCAGGTAGTAGAATTCATTCGCTCCAGTGACGTTCTCCGCTAGTATATCGCGAAATCCAATATTTCTTAGTTCCATTTCTTTCCTGATCGAGGTCACTTCTTTAAGTCATTCTATACGGGACATCCTGCTTTTCTTTCTTAATCATTTCCCAAAGGTTCTATTACATTCTGTATAATTGATTTACGCGAGGAGTATATGTATATTTATCCAATTGTTACTTTAACATGTTTAACCATTTTCCTGTAAATATATATCTGCTTGAATAGTAAAAATCAAGCAATAACACTATACTCAATTTCTTGCAATTTTAATTCATGTGTTTAAAATATAACAATATTTTTATAAAGATGCAAAAAGTTATCGCTCATTTAATATCTTTATTTTAACAAAAGAAATTATTTATAATTTGTATAGCAACAGGTAATTTATTCTTCCTCATGACGAGTATATTCGTGAAACACCATTAAAGGTTTAAACAGCCTTTAGATTTTTGCATTCCGTAGAATTCGCAATGTATGTTTTTTAAAAGCCGAAGGACTAGAAAGAGTGTGGAGACGAAATCTGCTAGTTACCTTAAAGGTGCATTTTGAATATACTACACTACCTCGACAGGAAGTAATTAAGTGTAGTGGAGTATCAGGAAGGAAGAGAGTGAGAGAGCGGTATTGTGTATTCAGAAATACCCAGATATTTACGAAGCGGGGCGCGATGTAAGAGAATTCGTCGAATATTAAACGAACTGACGCTCGATATAACTTAAAAGATTAATTTCCGACCAATACACACCGATAGTGTGCACCCGGTGAAAATTTAATAAACCAACGAAGAAGCGAATTATTATCCCCGAGCTGGGAGATCGAGTTGGAGTAATTCGTATTTGGCAATTCGTACCCATTTTATTTGTCCGTTCTACATCGAACGAAGCACTCTTGGATATGAAATATGGGATCCGGTCCAGCTTGCAAGGGCTTGAAACGAGAGAGTGAGAGAGTGAGTTACCTTAAATCAGAGGCCAGTATCCCGTTAAGAAGATAACGTATCACGGCGCAGAGATTGCTCTAATAAAATTGCTAATTCCCATTTTATATGCCGCGCGAACTTTAATTAGCCTCGCCAGCTTTCTCTCTCTCTCTCTCTCTCTCTCTCTCTCTCTCTCTCTCTCTCTCTCTCTCTCTCTCTCTCTCTCTCTCTCTCTCTCTCTCTCTCGCTCTCGCTCTCTCGCTCGCTCCTCCTCCTGTCGGTCGCTGCTCTATTAAGAACGTGGCAAATATCCACCGTCACAGGCTAACCTCGATCTCCTCCTAATTTCAGAGAAGAAAGTCCGCCGAAGTATGATTAACGCGAAACAAATCCTTCCCTTTCGATTGACAGTGACGGAGAGCTCGGACATATCGCTTATAATACACGAACAGGATACTTGAAAACATTTGTCGATTATTCCTTCAATAATAGTCGATTATTCCGCCATTAATTTTCTTCACTGATAATTTGATTAATTTACAAATTCTCACTTGTTTATTCGACACCTAAAAATATTAACACACCGCTTTTACGTCCTCTTAGTTTAGAACTTTAGGCGAAACAGTGTGCGGTGCATTCATACTTAGTTCGTAAAGAAAAAAAATATGGGACAACGTTGGCTGTGTTGTGCGCTACTGGTTTTTTACGTCCCAGCGGCAGAGGAAGCTGCGACTATCAGAAACACTTTTGCCGGCTTGCTCGCTTGTCTCCCACCCTTTCTCTTTCTCTCTCTTTCTCTCTCACTCTCTTTTTCTTCCGCCCTTTCTCACCGGCATTCAAAGCACGTCAGGCTTTCCCCTGTATTGCGACGATCGCGATCTTGGGAAGAGAAAAAATCTAAACAATGGCCCGGCATTTTTGGGGTGAAGACCGCGGAAACAATGGTTGCGGCCGAACACCTCAGTATTGCGCCCTACGGCGATAAGTCGCCATAATCGCTCCGCTTCCTGCATTCTCTCTCTCTTTCCGCCTCCCTTTCACCCTTTCCCACCCTTTTCAACCCCTACGCGTGCGAGCTTCTGTGTTACTCCCGTTGCTTTAATAAGTTCGTCACTTCACTCCTGATAGTCGATGAGCTAGGACGTGATTAGTCTCGGCGACTTCCTCGTCGAATTTCGTCCTTCCTTTCTCTCCTTATACGGTTGACTAAAGTTCATTTCGTTATTGGAATCACCGTTCTCCCGAGGAAATCTTAATCACCGCAGTATTTATTGAGTACCGAACTGTCGAAGTAAGGAAATGAGTAATAAGGATTTAATGCCAATGAATTTGTAATTCATTCGATCGCAGTATTATGTATTTCGTTATTATTGCGATATGGAATTACTCAGAATTTAGCATATACTTGCAAAATTAGTAATTATACTGTCTGCGATATTTATTAATTAATAATTTATACTGTTTTTTTAACTTTAACTATCTATGATTCTATACACGTTTCTGACCATTTTCCCTATTTACAAGTATACGTTAAATTATGCAAGTAATTATTTATTATGTCGTAATATCAAATTGCACTGTCACAGATATCGCCGGGGTGGGTTTGCGTTGCTTCCAAGGTACTTCTCAGCGGGGACGATTCGAGAGAATAAATAATTCGCGTCTGGCCAGCGAGTCAGGAATATTATAATGCAAAAGTGTAGCATTCATGCTTCATATAACACGCTATAATTACGAGCCCCCATTGCACTTTGCCGCGCCTTTCCCTTCTCTCTGCTGAAGCTTTCTACGTGCACCAGCAGCAGCAGTAGTCGTCGTCGTCGTAGCAGGGTAGCTCTCTCCCAGCAGGACCCCATTACGGGGAACCATAGATTATGAGGGACAATTACCGCCGCGACTATCAGAGAGTAATTATTCCGACGTTAGCAGAAATTTCCACGTGCATTCGTCCCAGGTATCACGCGCGCGCGCTCGCGTAGTCCTCTTCGCAGCAGCGTGCGTCTGTTAAAAAGACGAGGAAAGTAAGAGGGCAACGCGCTGTGTTATCATCGTGTGACAGAGTGCGAGAGGAAAAAGAACGATAGCGAGAAGAGAGTAGCAGAGTTGGATGAGCAACGAAGAGGTAGAGGAACGGGTACAGTGCGCAGATGGAACGAGAATTTTTGTAGACCGGATACTAGGTTCCATTAGAGCGGATACTTTTAATACTGCCATTGAGATTTGTTTGCCAATGACAATGCGGACTGTGCACCACCCGGAGTGAATGGGAGAGAGCACGAGGGCGCGCGCGGCAAAGAGCGAGAGAAGCAGAAAATGCCTGAACGAAAGAGAGAGAGAGAGAGAGAGAGAGAGAGAGAGAGAGAGAGGGGGGGGGAGGGGGGGAGAGAAAAAGCAACGGGGACTTTGCAGATCACGAGTCGGGGGTGGCGAAGAGAGGAGAGGATGTGTCGACAGGCCTCGAAAGCGGCTGCTGTCTCCGCTTCTGTACGAGGAACAAGGAGAGGATGAGGCTGCCGAGGAGGAAGGAGGGGACAGGGATCGCGGCCCGAAATGGGAACGGGAGTGAGATGGAAAGCGGGGGCAAGAGAAAGAGAGAGAGAGACAGGGTGGAAAAAAGGCGGGGGTGGTTGGCAGTGCGGCTCGGCGAGAGATGCGGCGCACGGCGCACAATGGGGGAAAATTAATCGCTGAAATCTGGGTACAATGTAAAAGAGTCGCATGGTCGGTGCGGGGGTGGTGAGGAGGCTGCGGCAAGGATGGGAGGCGGTTGGCCTCGACTGGGGGTTTATGAAAAAAGGTATGACTCCCCGGCGAAGCCATAAGTCAGCGATTTCCTCTGGTACATTGAGTCGACGCTCGCTCGCTCGCGGTCGCTCTGTGGACCCAGGCCGAGCGAGGTCTCCCACCATGCGCCAGAACTATCTTCTTCCAGAGAATGCTCGCTTTTCGCCTCTTCTTCTTTACTCTTCTTCTCGCGCGCGCTCGCGCGCCCACCCTCTCGCACACTCGTGGTATAAGACATACGCGCGCCGCGTATGTCATTTCGAACGGACGCCCGACGCTGACTCTTGCCTTATCTTTAAAGCTTCCTCGAACAGTCGAGGAAAAAATTGGACCGCGGGCCTTATCTGGCCGGCTGAGTGGAAGCGCCGATTCTACTGAAATTCGAGCCCTCGCAAGTCAGACCCTCCTCTGACTACTTAGATTTCTCTCTTCTTTGGGGATGCTCCGATTCTTTAACTTATAGTTTGGTTTTGTATTAGATTGTTTTATTCATTGTGATTATAAAGTTATTCTACAATCTTGGGTGATTTTAATGTTAATTTGTGTTTATTTCTGTTATTAAAAGTATGTTTAAATCGTATTAGAGATGTGTATGGTTCGGCTTAGATTTGTTTTTGAGATCCCTTTTAATGGTGTCGATTTGCACTTCGAGGATTTAAAAGGGTGAATCAGTGATAACGAGGTTGAACCTTATCCAAGCATAGGGAAAGCGGGAAGCACTGATAGCTTTCGTGTTGACTAGGGAATCGAATTTCTTTGATAGTATGTCGGACCAGCGACACGTCCTCTCGTATATATTGTATATGATTTCGCTCTCTTGCTGATGAACTAATAAATAGGAAAGAGCCAGTAAAGGGTTCAGGGGCCACTTTATTGAGTAAACGTCTATCGATAATCCTTTTAGTCTCCGGGTTCGCGAATAATTCCACGCCGAGTTACAAAGTCCTTGAAATCATTACGGGAAGTATCACTTCTTATCTAGCACTCGATCCACGCTAAGATGACTCGATTTTCCTTACTCTTTTGCATCCGCCCGTCCTCTTTCGTTAGTTTCGCTTCCTTCCATTGGTGCCTGGAAATTCCTTGAGGCAAGGACACCTCAAAGGATCCACTAGCTCGGCCCATGGATCTCTTAATAAAAGCAACTCGTAACTCGTATTTAGAAAAAATCACATTACCATTCCTGAGCGGAGCCGAGCGTTTCTTCCCTCGGCTACCTGTTATTATCAAGCCGGGAAGTTCGCTGAGATCACCGGTGATGGCTCCTGAGTGAGTGCCCTTTGCCTTTCGCCGGGGCAATTAATATCGCTAACTTCTTGGACTATCGTTACGACGCCCCTTGATGCTCGTTCGAGTGTCTTTATAAATAACTGGTTCTACTAACTATCTCAATCCAATCAGAAATTCGTGATTAAATTCAAATTTGTATAAGATTCTTGTGTCTCATCGTATTTTTATATCTACAAGACTATATTTGAATTTAATTATATGTTTTTATAATTATCGATATTTTATGAAATTATTTCTTACGTAGAGCGTCCGCGTATTTTTTGATTCGATAGTAGAATAATAGCTAGTTTCGATTTTCGAGACAAATGATTGAACTTCGCTAACGGCAATCGAAGGATTTTATTATCGAGTGACTGAGGATTATATCCGGTGAAAGTTTGTGGAGAGTGAAAACTTTCGTGTTTGGCAAGTCAGGTTATTGATGGACCAGGAAACTAACAGTTTCTCTTCGTCGACCGCACTTCCTCTTGAAGGCCTCTCATGAATCTTCTGAGGTGGTTATGGCTCAGAAAAATGATCGGTAAAGAGTTTTTCATCGAAATTATACTTTAGAATTTTTACTCGTATACTTTTCCTTCATTTATTTAATTACTCTAAAGTCGTTGATTAAGAACGAGTCATACTCGATCCGCACTGGAAGACCCAATAACTAAGAACGAAAGTATAATCCGGATTATGTCCTTCCATTCTCCGTGGAGAGTCTACTGTCTACGATTAACTCGTCCCCGATTACTCCCTATTCGCGCAGCGTGTTCCCTGTATTTAATTAGATAATTCGACTTTAATTAAATCCTCATGCTTGACCCCCACCATTCCGCAGAACATACGGGACGTAGCAACCAGTAACTAATTGCAAATAACTATTACAACTGAGCCCTATTTAAGCAAGAAAATAATACCCTGAAATTTCGGCAACCTCATATTTTATATACCAATTAATACGAAATAGGGTAAATCATCAGCACAATAAAGCAATAAATCGAATTTCCGCCATTTCATGGCAGCAATTTCCGAGATGGATTTAGCCGCGCTCTGGTGGGGGATGACTGAAAGAGGGCAAGTGGAGCGTCATTCAGCTGGCGTCATATAATAATAAATATACAAATTGGGTTGTTGCTTAATGAAAGCTATTAGTCGCACTTTAATTAGGGCTATTAGTAAGCTCTCTCGGAAAATCCCTTTAAAATCTAATGGAAGTGGAGGTGTCGCGCGCTCGCGTTCGCGCGTTCCCGGGCAATTCGCCATTTCATTCGAGAGTGTGTGCGTGTGCGTCGTAACATGGCTAGCGAGCGTGCAACACACTAGCGAGAGGTCGATATTCGCAAGGGGCAGAAGGAGGGGACGAGCAGGTGACAATTATTAAAATAGGGTCAGCGTCACTTAACGTCGTCGTCATTTATCGCCGTTTAACGGAATTAATGATCACACCTGTACTGCGTGCACGCGCGTCCGGTGCGTTCATTAATACACTCTGCACGCCAGCAGAACTCTCTCTCTCTCCCTCTCTCTCTTTCTCTCTCTCTCTCTCTCTCTCTCTCTCTCTCTCTCTCTCTCTCTCTCTCTCTCTCTCTCTCTCTCTCTCTGTTTTCACCATAGCATCATCCTATGCCTCGTATCTACCTGTGCTTTTCCACGACGCGCCACTCGAAAAAGCTCGCAAACCCTCCGACATTCCCCATTCACCGACCGACCATCCTGCAAGCCCCCCTCACACTCCCCCCGCTACCGCTTCCTCCAGCAAGCCGACCAACCGGCCGGCCGCCTTTTTTATTCATAGCCCCGTTGTCGGCGAGTGGCATTAATACTCGAAAATTATTCCCGTCGATGCTGCTCGACCGCCCGCTTGGCCAGGATAAACATTCGGCATTCGGAATGGAACGCGCCTGCTCGACTAAGCCCGCCTCGTGAATTCCTACTAGTTTATTTCATCAGACTGTTATTTCGAGGCTCGAAGCAGATATAAGCGGAGATATAGCCACTCCTGATTTGATAGGCATTATTACAATTATTAAATTGTTTATAATTATCATGGGCAAATTTGAATTTTTTAATTTGATGGAGTAGTTTATTTCATTTTTGTATTAATTCGAGATTCGGGGCTGATATTATGAACAGTATTAGGTAATTTATAATTATCGTAGATAGTGTATAATAAGATGTAGTCAAGATTGGTGTTTCAAAGGCAAGAGAATTAGTTTGTACAAGGTTTTTGAAGGCGCTGTATTATTAAAAGAATTTCTCAAGTTAAATTTTCGAATTTGAAGCAGTGATTCATTCATTTCGGCTTGATAGATATATTTGAAATTACTAGAAACCTCATAATTATCCTTTGTATCTATAACAATACACTCGACCAACAAAATCATTCTGTTTAACACTTTTTACAAAGGTTATATAATTAAGAGAATTTCGCGTGTTCTACAAGGGTGGCGAAAGTATTCAGTGTCTAGACAAATTTGGTGGAGAGAGCTTCCTCCCCCGTGGCATTTCCGATTCGAAACTCGGGCCCGCCTAATTTCGCATTCAGCCGATGCAGCGTGGCGTGTCGCTCTTGATATGCATGCACACTCGGCTACTTACACTGTTTTTACGGGCGCGCACGACATTGTACATCAATGCGTACTTGCCTGGCCCGGCAGCCACTCGCTTTTTGGCCCTTGCTGCCTCTAACATCGCTTCATCTATCAGGGCGCAAAAAGCTGAAAGCTCCTTGCGCGTCAGTACGGCCATGGAAGCTCGCGCAAACAATCGGATGTCTAATTATTAATTCGCCATGAGTGCATATGTTTTTCTTTTGCTAACAGTCGACTCTTTCAAAAGAATTCCTGTAGTTTTCTCCATTAGCAATATGAGTTCATAGTACAAAAAATTGTATTTTATTTTAGTCAGTTGATCTTTATTAATTCGTCGATGGAATGCATTGGTATCGAAAGATTAGCGTTTTATTGTAACTGAAATATTTCGTAGTTGGAAATCTGTCACGAATGACATGGGAAATATTAAAATCTCGAAATAATACTTCAGTCGTTTGCATTAGAGACATTCGTTCATACACTTCGCTAATTGTATGTATATAGAATGCAGGTTATTAGATAGCATGTCTGCGCGACTCAAGCCGCATTACGTCCGTCAGCGTATCCATAAAAAGTTCATCTCTAAATGAAGCACTGTTACCAACGTCGTTGTTTCACGACTTTCCAACTATTAAAAAGAGAATTAATAAGAACAGATGAAGCACAATATCTTTTTCAAAAGACCTGGCATTATTTGTACAACTGTACAAAGGGGTACTGAAGAACTTAATAATTATTTTCCGCGACTATTCAAGCATGACTGTGGTAAAAACAAAAGGGGAGAAAATATTGCGAGAAATAATTTTATTTGTTTTTTCGCAGACAGTGACACATTTGCAAGAAAGTAATGGGATTTACTATTCAGGCTGCGGTAAATAACGAGGAGCAGAGATAATATACGCGCGCCCGTGACAACATTGATATTTAATCTGGCAGAGCGTGCTGCATGATTTAAAAGGAGAGGCTTATTTATAACACGACAGAGAGAGAAAGAATGCGAGGGTGGGAAAGAGAGAGAGAGGCTCGAAACTGCGTAATGGGTCTAGGGTGATTCCGAGAGGCAGGTTGGCGCAAAAACATTATGATGGAATGACGGGAGACCCGAATTTTTTCTGCCATTGTACACGAGCTGGTCTTTCACGTCGGTTTTGTCGCTGATAAGTTCGGATACGTGTCCCGGGACACACCGGCTTTCCTGTGTTGAGCAACAGAGTAGTTCGCCAAGCCAGGAACGCGCGCTCGCTTCGTTTCCATCGGCAGCGAGACGTCCTCCACCGGGGGAAACATTTCCATTTCAATCCACAAACTCGTCCATTATTCACCACTTACTTTGAAACACTGATGATTTAGAAATCCCGAAAGAGGTCCGCTTCCACCTCTTCCTCGCTTTTTAATATCCCTATGGAGCTCGAAAATGCTCCAATTTGAGCGAACGTCTAACGGTTCGCTTGGAGTCTTCGTGCGTCGAGTGTTTGGAACTTCGAATTAGCATTTGTTGAAAGTATAAGTTCTTATTGTCAATTGATTCTATGAAGTGTTAATATAGAATGTATAAAGTGGATCGGATCGTCAATTTTTGAATGTGGAATTATCTTCGTTATCATCGGGAATCACTATTGTGAAATGATCGCCGGGTATAATGGGTACATTCGGATGCAAGCAGTAGTGGACCGAGAGGATGTTGCACAATGATTCAGTGGTTAAAGGCGGGCTTCAATTAAGAGGGCGGTCAGCGCGCTGAAAGTGACAGGCAAATCGTCGAAAATATTCATCGAATCGCCGGGGAAATTTGTCCGGGCTCCGGTCGAACGGTGGAAAAGCGGCGCGTTGTCACCTGTCAGAGATAAATTCTTCCTTTTTTTTGTTCACCCGCCCCCACCATCTTTCTTCCTCGCCAGGAAGGCAGGATTCCTCCACTTTCTCTGTCCACCACCAACCGAAGGGAATAGTAAAAGAAATCCGGCATAAAAGAAGATTTTCCCCTTGGCTGGCTTATAATGAGAAAAGTAATTCCAATTTAAATAATATCACCAAGTGCCGGGAAAAATAATATCCGCAGTTGCGTCTGCTGGGCTCACCCTTTAAGGCAGGGGTGGAAACTCATTCCGCAAGATCGTCCTTCCTACCGCCAAACGATCCTCCCCTAGACGTCGAAGAGAATCGATTGGAGCTCTTCTTCAGTCAATCCTAATAGTCTGTCCAGCAATCTTCTTAGTTTTCGATAGTACTTCTCGTAGAGTAAGGATCATAAACATTGAAAGTTCCGCTCCTCTTATTTCCTCTTCGTTCGCTTTCTTTATTTGCAATGCGTCCCTCTTCGGCATCAGTCGTTCCGAATTGTGAATTCAAGTCAAGGAATCTCCAATTAACGTCTAAACTCTTTTGCGCGCAAATAAGAGCTTCTCCGGCAAGCTCGTCTTAATGGAGAAGGGCGACGGACTGGTTAATTGAACTTCATTTAATATAGCTTAATTAACTTCACGATATTACATGACTGACACGTAAAAGGTAATGAATTGATTGAATAGTTTGTATTAATATTTCGTATAATTGTTACAAAAGACAGAGGGAAATAATTAAAACCCCAATCGGTAATGGAATTATCTAACGTTGTATTAAAATATAATGAACTTGACATATAATTCAATTAATTGTTATTATTGACTGAGCTTCATATAAAAAATCAATGGGTAATCCCAACAATAGATTGATGAGATCAGTGGGAAATATTAAAATAGGTAGGTTGGAGTCCTACGAATAGTTTGTATTAATATCTCGTATAATTATTACAAAAGACAGAGGGTAATAAATAAAACCCCAGTAGGTAATAGAATTATCTAACGTTCTAATAAAATATAATGAACTTGGCGTATAATTCAACTAATTGTTATTATTAAGTTTTATATAAAAAAAATCAATAGGTTATCCCAACAATAGATTGATGAGATCAGTGGGAAATATTAAAATGGGTAGGTCAAATCCCTTATTACGGCGCGGTTACGGACTCCATAAATCCAGGGTTGGAGACAGGCATCGGTCCATATATTCTTGAGCTTCCGGCATAAGCGGACGGCGAAGTTCTCCGCTAGTTCGGCCATGATTGTTATCTTATTTCAAGCAAGCGTTATTCAGCCGGCAGTAATGTCCGGGTAACTTGGTTATAACAAGCCAATCACGCATTATCACTCGAGTAAACTTGGAAAGTAAACACAAGCGCATATGACTGGCATCAAGTTCGCCCGGGGCTCTCTTGCCCCCGGTATATTCGCGCAACATCCGTCTTACCAATTCCTGTCTAGCACTACTTCTACTTTATCCTAGCAAGTCCTAATTATCGTGCGCGTTAGTAAATGGTTCGTGTAGAATCCTGTCATTCAACATACTTGAGAGCTCCTAGTTTTATCATTAATAATAGACACTTTGTAGAAGGTCGTAAGTTCAATACATTTTGCACTGTTTATTGAAACACAACGGTATTATTATACAAACATCCGTTTTCCAAATTCCTGTCCGGTACTTCTAATTTATGTCAGTAGGACGATCTAATTATCATGTGCGGTAGTAATGTTTCGTGCGGAATTGTGTCAGTCCACATACATGACAGGTCGTTATTTTGCCATTAATAATGCGATCTTTATAGAAAGTATATATTTCAATACATTTTCCATTCTTAATGGAACACAGCGGTATTATTATAATGACATCTGTGTTATCCTTATAGGACTTAATTATCATGCATGTTAGTAAATGTTTCATGTAGAATTATGTTACAGGTCGCACTTCTATCATTAATAATATGAACTTCGTAGAAGGTCAAAACTTCAATACATTTTTCATTGTTTTTGACACAGTGATATTATTATATTAACATTCGTGTTTCCAATTCCTATCTAGCAAATCTACTTTATCCTGATAGGACTTAATTATCGTGCATGATAGTAAATGCTTCGTGTAAAATCGTGTCATTCCACATACACGACAGGTCGCAATTTTCTCATTAATAATGCAAACTTCACAGAAAGTATAAATTTCAATACACTTTGCATTCTTAGTCGAAGACAGCCGTATTATTACACTAACATTCATCTTAGCAATTTCTGTTTTGCACATCTACTTTATGCTAACAGAACGTAATTATCACGCATATTAGTAAATGCTTTATATAGAATCGTATCACAGGTCGCACTTTTGTCATCAACAATATAAGGCTCATAGAAGGTTGTGAATTTCAATACATTTCCCATTGTTAATTGAAGGCGGCAATATCATATTAACATCCATTTTACCATTTCCTGTTTAGTACGATATCTGTTTTATGCTGGCAGGACCTAATTATCATGGACGTTAGTAAATACTTTATATAGAATCGTGTTACAGTTCGAAGTTTTATCATTAATAATGCAAACTTCATACAGAGTCACAATTTCAATACATTTCTCATTGTTAATCGAACACAACGGTATTATTGATAAACGCATAAAATACAATAATGCGTCATGGTGATCGTAAACCTATTTAATCAGAGAATAACTATACCCTGCATTAATTTAAATTCCAGTTTTGTCGTTAGCGAGTGGTTTCGGTAACAGTTATAAATGATTCGCCATACTTTGGAACAACAATCGAGTGAAATTCTAGTCGCGCTGCATTTGCATTGACTTTATACAATCGAGCATCTAATTACCGTCGACTGAAACAGCAATTTCACTTTGAAATACCGCTGCAGATACGAAGATAATCCAGCGGCGGTGGGGGGGGGGGGGGGGCAATAATGAGGTAGATCTCAGCGAAGATTTAAATGCGAAGGCGGCGCAAGCGATACAGGAGCGCGCGTACGACGTTAATATAGCAGGCGCATAAATAAAAGCGGCAAGTATACGCACGCGAAGATAGTCTGAGCAAGAGAAACTGGCGAGCCACAAATCTTGGAAGAAGCCGCAGCTTCCCAAGGAGCCGCCCGCTAGACTAGAGAAGAGAAAGCCCGACTGCAAACAACAGTCTCCTTTCGTTGCTTGCGCGAGAACAGCGACGCCCGAAGCTTCCAGCAACAGATGTTACATTACCGTCTTGCAAAAAGGCTCGAGCATCGTATTAAGGAATTATCCAGATCCTCAAGGAAAGGACTTATGCATTCAATTCCCTCCTGCCTGAAACAGCAGACGCGGACTAACTTACGCGACGTCGGACTAAATACTGTTGTCTCTCGGATAAGAATCACTCTGACTCTTTATCCTTCTTTTAACGTAAATTGCAATCCTAGACTTGTCAGTAGAACCAAGGGTGAAAAGAAAACACATTTACAAATTGTAGCAGCCTATTTTTGAACGTATGACTTCATAATAAACAATTCAATTCTTCCAAGTATAAATTGCTCAAATTTGCAGAGACATCAATCGGTTTGTCGTATTTCTGGAAAAGTATCTCGGACGAGGGAAAACTAGACCGTTGCCAGTTGAGGATTCGAGGGTAGGAAATTAAATAGATAACAAGAGGTGTTTGAGGTCGGTGAACGGTCAGGTTGCGGCTAATCGGGTAGCGGACAATTTTATCCAGCAACGGTGTAAAACGGACACGCGATATATTCCAAGTTTACCAGGCGCCGCGACGCCTAGGGTCCCGTAGAAGAGCGTCGCCCGCCGTAGATATCCCCTCTTGATATCTCTCCTTGTACTCTTCCCTCGGTATGTTTGCGCAGCCACGGCGACGCATGTTTAACATGTCTCGGCTGTCATAGAAAATAAGCGGCAGGCTGCGTTCTCGCACGACGTGCTCCCGACATGAAATTCTTCGGCTCAGCCAAACCCTCCTCCTTTTCCTTTTTTTTCGGGGAAAAGCGACGAGGCTGAGAAGGAAGACGTTTCTACGTTGACGAGATTAGAGGGACGTGTGCCGCCAGGAAAACCGCTGGATCGTCTGCTTAAAGCGGCGTGATTTTATTCAGCCTCTTTTCTCACTGTGAAAGACGGCGAAATGTCCCGGCAACGACGCCCAACCCCCTCTTCGTACGCTCAGGTTATTTTGGATACAGCGACTGAAATACTAGAATAGGCTCCAGTGAATACCACCTCTTTCCGTTGACAGAATTTTTTGGACACTTCCCTCTTTCTGTACTTTATTTTAACGGATTCTATGGGAAGCGAGAACCAAGCTTTTCCTAACGACCGGGCAATAGAAATATGTATAATTGGCTTGGATGGAATTTGGAATGCATAGGTATGAGGAAACAACTCTTTTAAAGAACTCCTGTTCTTTTCTTCATTAAAAATACGATTTTGTAGTAATACAAATTTTATTTTATTTTAATTAGTTGATCTTTATTATTCGTTGATTAAATATGCCTTGAAAAATTAGACAGAAGTACTAAAATAGGCTCCAGTGAATATCACTGGAGCCTATCCCTCCCCTAGACACTTCCCTCTTTCTGTACTTTATTTTAACGGATTCTATGGGAAGCGAGAACCAAGCTTTTCCTAACGATCGGGCAATAGAAATACGCATAATTGGCTTGGCTAGAATTTGGAATGCGTAGGTGTGACAGCGTAGTAGATTTACGATGGGAAGACGGTCGTAGAATACAAGTCGGTCTTTCCTGAAAGATAGTGGGTGTTTGATGACTCTAACAATATATAGTTTGCCGTAGCTTTAGTTGTAGACAGTCTCTGACGTCGCGTTAACGCTCAGTATATGAATATACAGTGAATAAAAAAGTATTTAATATGAATAATATACGATAATACACTCAG
This sequence comes from Ectemnius lituratus, assembly GCA_910593735.2. Classification (NCBI taxonomy): domain Eukaryota; kingdom Metazoa; phylum Arthropoda; class Insecta; order Hymenoptera; family Crabronidae; genus Ectemnius; species Ectemnius lituratus. The sequence continues at coordinate 17,222,525 of OU343033.1, forward strand.
TGTTTTTGAAGTAAATTTTCGTAAAGAAGAAAGCTCATCTTTATAAAAAGAAATATATTTTCTAGAAGAAAGTTTTATTTTTTTAAATAATTTCCTCCAATAATACTGGCTGTGCGAATACTTTTTTTATTCGCTATGCCAAGATTAATTCTCTGAAGTCGAATAGTATTTTTATAATTTTAACAACGCTTTCCTTTCTTCCTAGAAATAATGGGAAAACAAAGAATTGCGGAACGCAAAGCATTTTTCTCCCACAGTAGCTCTAAGGCCACTGATTGGTACTCCAGTATTGAACTATACAGAGAAAGGTGTGCAATCCTTTCGCTCACAGTCCTGATTTTTCCGAATTTCTCAAAGAAAACTTTGGCAATCTCGCTTTCTCTCTAAACTCACGAGTTACAATAAATTATTTTCAATCTCATTTAATGGGAATTAGACCATTAAAAAGAAAAGAAAACGCTTTATCAAGCAAGGGTATTTTTTATTGGAGTTTTGTGCTTACAAACAAACTTATTGCGTTAGACACGGACTTCAGAAGGTGTTCCGAGTTTAACAATTGGAACCACCAATTGTTTAACTTGGAACAGCATGTGCCAACCCCACCTCCAAATGGTGAAGACCGGGCAACGAGGGTTTGATGTATTCCCCTCGGCGAGCGGGGCTCTGGCTTTTTAGTATCAGTCGTTCCTTTCCGCGCACAAGCAACTCTTCTCAAACATTGTGTTCTCGAGTTCTCATACCTTTGCAAATATTCCTCCTGGAGTCTTGCCATCCTTAAACCTTGTGCATTATATAAACAGTTACTCAGAAAATTGGACGTACGCTAGCATAAATAGTGAACATTGTCGGGAAAATAAATACAACCATACAAATTTGAAAATAAATCCAGAATATGTTATATTCATATGTTTTACTAAACAATTAATATGATCGCTTTCACATTGCGTTCTCGGGCTCTCATAGCTTTATAAATATTTGTGCCGGAGTCTTGCCATCCTTAAATTTTATACATTGCGTAAACAATTACTCATAAAATTGTCAGGAAAATAAATACAACTATACATATTTGACAAAAATCATAATATATATTATATTCGTATATTTTACTAAACAGTTAATATAATCGCTTGAAAAACATAAATCGTTTTTTAACTGTTATATAAAAATATAAATATAAAGGTAGTTTATTACTTTATAAAGGAATTCTATTTTTCACTAGCCAGATATCCAAGCGTATGCTCAGTTGTGTGAGTAACTGTGCATCTCTCCGACTCTATCTTTCGAAATAAGATGTGTCACATTTCCCCATTTCACTTCTCGCATTTCGCCGGCTGGCACGTCATCGTGTTCTTTCATTGGCGTTGCTCACAATATCACGCCTGCATTTTCCTTTCCGTCCTGCAGCTCGATATATTTTATGCGTGCTCGTCACCGGAAGTCGTGCGCAATAAGGCACTGCGATATCCTCTGACAGCTTCCGCAGATAGTGAACCAAAAAGAAGCAGGAATTAGATCGTTAAAAGATTGAAGAGTTTCGTGGAAACAAAGTGTCCAGCTTCAATGGAACTCCCGGTTTGCCGCAAGCTGTTAACGCTGCAGGGTTACGCAGTATTCTCGTTGTTTATACAAGCGTTTTGCATTGGCTTATTACAAGAACGCGCGTGCGCGCGGCGCATACTATTCTCCCGGAAGCCGCATGCCCCGTTAACGTTTCCGCGCAACGAGCAGAAGAATTTCATAGTCGCATAACCCGGAAACCTCCGGCGAGCGAATGGGAAAGCCGCGCTGCGACAATTGGACGCGTGATATGAAACAAAGTTTATATTGTATTTCGCAGCTAAACGGCCCGGTTTTGTACAGTCTATCGTTTTTGGCGTGAAACACATAAGTTTGCGAAATTGCATCAAATCGTCTTGGAAGTTTACTCTTTTCCTTGGAATAAAATAGTCTTTCTCTTGGCGAAGCTTATTTCTTAAAATTAATGTATTCTTTATAGTTTCTTTAAACTCTATGTTAAAGGCAATGCATTTTATTAACTTTAAAATTGGATATTTTTAGAATTAAAAGTTATAAAATGCCTTAATGCACTAATAATAACAAAACGATTAAGATTCTTAACCGAGATACATAATAGATTTATGATGTCTAAAAGAACTGTGCGGAAACTAATAACTTTTCCTAACAATTCCTACTAATAAATCTATACTAGCTTACATTAATTGACAAAATACAAGGAAAACGTAACAATAAAGAACACCATCTTACATTCTAACATTGCATAATTTTTCTTCTAACACACGTTTACTACTCTGAATATTACATTTACAAGCCACTAAGTTTCGAAATTACAATACGTAACTTCCAAAGTAACTTTAGGATATTCGACGTGAGCGTCGCGCGGGTTGGAGACTTCTCGGCACAAATTAGAAAGATTGCAAGTGACGTAGCCGCCGGGGTGCGGCAGACGAGGGTTTAGGCCGGCGGGTGTACTGAAAAAAGAAGTCAATAAAGGGAATTATTTATCACACGAACGTCAGAGTATGCTCAGGTAGATCCAAAGACGAGCGTCGTTTCCGGTCGGTGGTTGCCGCGTTACCCTTTCCATTAAAGGACGCTCAGTGAAAGACGCCAGTAAGACAAGATCCTGTAACGTGAAAGTGCGGTGTACCTTGTAAAGAGCGAGTGAAGGGGCGTCGCGACGCTACGATCTTCGCAGTAATCTTTCCTTCACGCAAATATTCGACTTAAGCGTCTATCTATCTGTTTGCTCATCCATCTCTGGCAGATATGTCAGTTTAAATGGGAAACATCATTTCCGGCAAAAGCGTTTACGTCGAATCCTTCGTAACTCGAAACTATCAAACGAGAACTTGTGTGCTTAAGCAAGAAGAACTAGGGCGTTGAATTTTACTTTATAAGCGTCTCACTAATTAAGACCCACTGATATTGCTCTAATTAATTACTTCACATTAATAGTAACTTCGTATTAATTAATCAAATGCAATAGGATCCGTTTCTTAAATGACCTTTGGTTCTTTAAGTAATTTTCCTTGCCTTTGGTCTTGTAATGAAATTAGCACGTGTTTAGTTCTTCCTGGGAATCATTGTTCGATTTCTTGTGAATTTTGGCTGGGGGAACTCGTTTCGTATTATCTCTGGAGCGGAGAGTTTGTAAGCGTAGACATGAGTTCACCGGGATAGGAAGCCGAGACACCAGCGGGACGCCAGCTTCACTGTTGCTTTGTAACGCGATAACAAAAACAACGCAGCCCCAGATAATTCAGGTTGTTCACGGCAACTGTAAGTGTTGGGTTTCGAAACTGAAGAAAGGTTCATTCGAGTCGTCGACAGAATTTCAGGAGTAACCGTACGCTCATGCCTCGAACTCTCTTCGAAATAGACATTGGAACAATGTGACATTTCTTGATTTTTCTTAAATTACAAATATTATTAACAAAAGCGAAAAGATAATGATAATTAAACAACGGCAGAAACAAAGTTAACAGCGTTACCAAATATTAAATAAAATAACTTCTATACTCTCTCACAAATGGCGGCATAAAAAATCATGAACATTGTACAAAATATGAATAACAAGTGTAACAAATTTCATTTAAATACCTTCATTCATTTCTTCGTCAAAAATTCTCGAAGATTACGCGTTTCCAACTGCCTAGACCTCAACGGTCCTTTAATCTGCCAAAATTCCCAAGCGAGGAACTCTACAAGAATTCTAATCCAGGTTGAGGGTGCAAGAATACTTCTTCTCTGCGACACGGTGCGATGGTATTACATTTGCAAAGCAGAGTCGCTCGGAAGAAGGTAATAGTAGACACGGTGGCTCCCAGTCTCGACCAGGAAGCTGAGGTCCCTGAGGAGTTGCTTCACGCAGGCTGGGCTTCTGATCCAGCTATCCCTAGATGGTGCGTGAAGGTCCACACTCACAGACCAAGTCAAGTTAGAGAGAAAGAGTGAGAGAAGCGAAAGCAGTGAGTAACTAAGTGAGAAGGAGAAGCAACCAGGCCGTTTTTGCGTGTCCCATCACACCAGTCTCTGACTTATCTCTACGAGCTCTCTCCGCGTTGGGGACTAAAGTGGAATAAGCCGTATCCCAGCAGCCTCCCTTGCTATACAAGCTCTTGCTTTCCGGACCTTCCTTTCCGCTAGCAGAGAATCCTTCGGTCCAGCACAGCATCCTTCGCTCCCATTTCCGTTAGACGAATGTTGTCTTGGTTTGAAACTGAGAGAGGACCTTCATCGTTTGGCAATGTTGGAATTATCAGAATCCTTGTGCCGACTGCTCAGTGATGATTCACTGGACCACCGATAACCAGCTAGCTCACCACTATCATTTAGTAAGGAATTTCGGGGATTTGGCCACCCTTGCTGTCCAAGTCCCTGGCGCTTCTCTTCCTCACGCTTCGTTTCAGCCAACCGAACTGGTATCATCTACCAGATGTGTTTGCTGTGGTCTTTTTCCTCATTGACTTATGATCCCCTTTCGGTTCGCTGGCTCGAAGATCCCGATTGAGTTCTTTCCCCTTGCCAGCCGCATGGATTCGTAGTTTTCTTATTTACCGTGGAAGAATCGACATTCATTTCGATTGAACGTGTATAGTGATATTTTCTCTTCTTGGTGGGAATAAGAAGAATCGCCACAAGAACAATTTGAGGAATATTGCAGTTTTGAGAAAGAAAGAATTGAGATTGTCTTTCGACGTAGAATACGAATTTTATATAGGATCATTGGCAATGAATATAGTTTTTATAGACTTTGAATCGCATCGTAAATCTGAAGATCATTCTCCTTTTCGAATTTTAATACCGAGAAATTTAATGCCGAGTAAGGGGAAGATTTCGTAGGCGTGTGCCCTGAGTTTACAGTCACTTCACGCATAGCAGTTACTAAAGATGATCTTATGTCATCGTTATATCTGTAAATTACCAGGGTAACTTATATACTAAACCATTTTTTCATATTCTTTAAGACGCTTTTAAATTTGGCAAACTTCTTTTCTTATTTCTGTGGCAACTCTATTCACAGTCTAAAGTGTAAATGAAATGTTAACAGACGTTTGATACAGAATTAGAGTTTTAATTCTAGTCCTTTTATAAATTAACAATGCCAGCGTCCCAAGACGACGAAAATCGAGAGTATAAAGGTCACGTCTCATAACGAAAGAAATATTCCAGCTAATTCCATTCCAGCTTGGAGTGATTGCGGTACACTGTAAATGGGGTTCTCGAAAGTGGTCAAATGTAAAAAAGAGCGGCTACCATTAAAGCACGCGCCTTGTAAAACAGGCGGCACGTAAAAAATGAGTGGCACTACTAGAAAATGTAACGGGACGGAAGGATTCGAATGTAGCTTGCAAGCCGCGTAGCATAAAAATTGTGAGAGTCAGGCAGAGGCGTAAAGATGAGAAGAGCGAGAAAGGAATGCACTCCGAGAGGAAAAAATCATTTCGTCCAGTATATTCCCATGCCGAATTGTTATGAGAGCGACGTGCCAGTATTTCCCATTATCCGGACTGAATAAAGCAAGCGAACTCGACTGTGGATATTGTTGGCGCCAGAAGGAAGAGTCTAAGCACTATTTCGACGACGTTTCAAGATCTAGTAGACAATAGGATGGATCTCGAATATTAAAGTCTATCCTGAACGCGGCTATTCCAAGAAGGGATCACTCTGTCTCGATCACTAGAAAATAGCGAACACCATTGTATTTTCTATGAAACATCCGCTTACGTGTGTAATATATTAACTCTTCGTTTAATTAGTTTAACAGACTTTATCTAAATTTAAGAATTTAATTTACGGCCGAATTTCATATTGAATTTTACTTCCATTTCCCCGCTTTATTTTTAGTATCTTATTTTAAATCTCTAATTGAACTTAGAACTTGGAAAATGAGTAATCAATTTAGTAGAGATAAGAATGCCGGATTTCATATTAAATTTCACTTACATTTCGCCGCATTATTTTTAGTATCTTATTTTAAATCTTTATTTGAATTTAGAACCCAAGCACATTTAACTCAAACTATAGTAAAACGAGTAGTCAGTTCAGTAGAGATAAGAATGCGAATGCGTGACATATGTGAGAGAGAGCAGAGTGTAACCAGAAATATCAAGTGTCACCGATCTGTGTCACACTTCTCACAGTCGAGCGTGCAACTCGAGCAAGGGTGACGGCGTTCCAAATTTGCAGAGAATAGTAGGCAGTCCGAATAGCAACAGGTCTCATCATCATTGCACTGTTAATAATTTGTATAGCTCTAATTCTACAGTCAAGCGATGACACGTGTCCTATTAGAAAAAGTAGGCACATAATCCATCGAGATGATGACTAAACACACTAAACACATGATGTACTACTAGTTAGTGTAAACATTTCGGTAGGAGTGGCTTGCATTCATTTTCATCGGCTGGATTCATTAATAGTCAGAGCCCAAATGGTGTTTACCGCTTAAATTTTCATCAGTCGCCAGTCATTTAATTTCGCTCTCCCGTAATAACGCGTGTACCAACTACGAACCTTCCTGTCGCTCGGGATACGGCTTGCCGTCACGTGGCGCGACCCGCTTCTGTGCGTGTGTATGAGTGTATGTTGTGTTAGTGCACGTTGAATAATCGGGAAATGAATATTCATACAATATGCACGTGAGCGCACCCCAGCCAGCAGAAAAGTCGTAACTCATTGATCAAAGTAAACGTTATGATCCCGAATGTTACACGTTAATTCCATTTCGGTTTGTGCGCTATCGCTGTATTAATTGCATGCGGAAATGCAGTCCTCTCCCAACTCGACGGTGTTAATATTCTGTTCACGTATGAATAGGAAATGAAAATCACATTTGTTAGAGTATAAACTTCTTGTATGCAAGATTCGCCGGCAGAAAGATCCTTTCAATTCGTTTATTTATTCCTGTATTTCAATTTATTTATTTAATATAGATAATGTAAATCTCGTCACTGAAATAATAGGGAATAATACAATAATATCCGTGATGCTTACAATATCAAAGAACCCACGAAGCTAAAGTCAATGGAATAAATAGGAATTTTATCTCGTCTCTGTATCTCTTCCGCTTCAATCGACATTTAAATACCTCAAATTAGTCTCAACACTTCTTCCTTCCAAGTTTTACCAAATTCTTTCAATAATTATGACTACACAGTAATTAATAACACATAAATCATTTCAGAACACATTATTCTATTTAATTATACCTATAATTGATTACCATCTATGTATTGCAAAAATTCGTGTCACAAGTAGTAGATTCACGAAGGACTAGTGGTCCAATAAATTCTCGATCCCCAAGCTGGAGAAATAAACGCAGCTTTTATCCTGAAAGCGCAGCATCGTGAAGGAGAGATAAGTGTAATAATTTATTTTTTCTAAGACAGATATCGTGCCTAGGGAGATAGGCGTGGCAGAGGCGCGCGGATCCTCTCGAAATGGGGCGTCGGTTATCGGAGTTATCAGACGCCCTGGTGATTGATCGTGGCTATGCTTTTATAATAATTACTCGATTATCCTCGTATTGGGCCGCTCGACGTAATTGTTTACCGCAGTCTGCCTGGCTAAATATAAAGGCTGTCGGCTCCGGTTTCGGAAGCCCGGCGACCCCTCGATTAATTTGATTGCACTCACCAGTCTCTTATCGACAGCACATCCCCTTCAAATGCCTTTCAGACCACCCGTTAATTATCACAAGCTTATTATTCTTTATGTTCTTTACTTTTACACGTTTACCCATGGAATTTACATCGTAGATTGAAGTGCAATTGAGATGTTACCAATATGATAGATATTTTCTTGCGATACATATTGGATTTGGTTTATTAATTGGAGGGCGGAATGGAAGTTGATATTGGCAATACGAAGTAGAAGTAATTAATACTGAATATCTGAATAACATTCAATAATTTATACTGACATGGTAAATATCGTTTGATAGATTTGTTGCTGATATTCTATAGTAATTGTTATGTTTTGTCAGGTTATATTTTTACTCGATTCATTTTGTAAGATGCGTGGGAAGATGGTTTTTTCATAAAAGAGATAAAGCTATCACGCACCTCGGCATCGCGGGATTTGAGAAATTGTTTTGGAAACTTTGGCGCTGGCATTGCCTTTAGGCTTGCCAATAAAAATTCTATCAAACTCCTCTCCGAGCGATCCCGATCTACCTCGGGAAAATCTTTGAGTCACTTGGCCTACATAAAAAGGTTTCGGAACATCATCGTGAATCCCTCGGTACGAGGCATAGATTTTCAATCTTGTTCGGGCCTGCCTGATCCTCCTCGCAGCTGCGCCAGATAAAATTAGAGTCTATCGGGAAATCGAACGAAAATGGCACCGGATGTACTATCAGCTGACCCGTTATTGTTTTATGGACTATCAATGGTACTATTGGATACCAGAATCTTTACAATCAAAAGTAATTACAGAAGTTCGTTTGATACAAATGTCAATAGGTCAAGAATTATTAATACAAACAGCTCACGAATTCTGGTTTGAACTTTCAAAGTGTAAACATCTCGCTAAGTGCTCAAACTTTAAATACCATAGATTCAATTGTTCTTATTTTAAACAGTGTCAAACCAAACAAATTGTTCTCTAATATAATTCTATTTCTATCGAAAGTAAAAGTGGAATTTCAGGAACCGTCACATTCGAAAACAATAGAATGATACTACACACGTGTGGTGGATGTATGTAAATCAAGTTTTAATCCGCAGCTTAGCGAGGTGACAGAAGCTCATAGCCAGCCGAGAGGGTGAAATAATTATTACAAAAAGGAGGTGAAATCGTTTCGACTTCCGAGCGACGAGGAAGTCGTGACGGCGCGGCATTGCCGGCAAATTTCCCTAATTACCCGGTGCAACAGAGCCAGTATAAACGGGGCGTATAACTCGCCAGGGTGGACGAGCCGCTCGTAAAAAAGCTGCTCGGGTTCGAGGGGCACGCGGCCAACTTGGGAAACAATTTTCCAGCTTGGCCTCTTTGTTCCGCGCGCGCTCGGCGCGCCGCCACTGCCTCGTTATATACAATCTCCAGGTGGCCGTTCTGGCTTCGCTAGTAGGTCTGTAAACGTGCAACAAAAGCTCGGTAGGTGAGTGAGGTCTCAGGTCGACCCATAAATCGCCCGTACCAGTCCCGACGTGCAAGCCGGTAATAAAGACGCTAGAACGTATCCTATCGATTTGTCCCTCGCTTCGGGGAATCGGTAAGACGACTCGTTTCGGTCAATTGAAAATTTGAAATCATTGGGAAATTTTATTAATATACTACATTAATATACTACATGCGATAAAAACCCATGCAATGTGTCTTCTTGTCGATAAGATTGTAGGTGATTAAGTCAACTTTGATAGATTCAAGTATAAGTTTCTCTAAAAACAACGTAGATTTCAATATTCCTAACAATTTCTTCAAAAAAACAATATAATTACTTTGACGACTTAAAGTACGTAGAACAGAAACAGTGCTGCCGTGTTCCTCATCAGATATGATTTATTGGGTTTTCAAAGTATCACCGCTCGCCACATTATTTATCTTACTATTGACAGTTACTTTCTTGATGAATTAAGGTTTTGAAAAAAGTGTCAGTGCAAATAGTAGAAGAAAACTGTAACTATAATTTTCTATAATTTAGTGTTAACAGATTCAAGTACAAGTTTCTCTAAAAGCAACGTAGATATTAATCTTCTTAATGTAATACCAAATTTACAAACTCCCATCTATTTAAGTTGACTCGCGTGAGTTTACATCGCGCGACTGAACGAGTTCGTCAAACAGTCGGAGGGGATCAAGAATTAAATCGTGTCTAGCCAGTTGTAATAAATATTGCTTGGAGAGTAGATAAAAGCTTGCATTTAGAACAGGGCCAATACGGAAGTTTCCCGCTTTCCACGGTAGAGTAGACGGCTGTATATTGCGGCAGCTAGAAAGGACGCAGAACTAATGTCGCAAGGAACACGGCACCGTGACGAAAGTAGGAGACTTTGACGGAATACCAAAGCAGCACGGAACCGACGGAAACAGGCGGACTTGGCAAAAGCGAAAGGATGGATAAAAAGAAAGCGTTGTGAGAGAGTGAGAGGGAAGTCTTGAACATTACCAGAAATCTGGCAAATGATGGATAACTGGGATGATGGAACGTATGGGTAGGACTTGTAGTAAATACAGAAGTGAGATCTAACAAGGGCTCCCTTCCACGACTTAAGTGGCCGGTGAAAGTGAAGGATATAAAGCGACGAAAGATTGATTAATACAGTGATAGGAAAACAAAGTAATTAGTGAGCGCGTGATGTAAAATTCACCATCAAACCTCAACATAATCATTATAATCTTTGAAAAACGAAATCATTTATATCATTATTCCAAATAGTAATATCTAAATTTCCTAAATTACATATAAAACTCTGTGCATAAGTACAATCAACAACACTCACTTAACCTTATGACAACCGTAGGTTGCTCGTCAAAAGAAAAGGGCAAACATTCAGTCGAGTTGCAAGCGTACTAGAGTGCAGAGGGTGTCGGTATACGAAACTGACATGTGTACAAGTGGACGTGACCGTATTTCGATTACACATACATGCATGGGTGGACGAGTACCTGTACGGTCCTAGTAGTATAAGGAGGGCAAAGAGAGATCAGCCTTGTTCTTGGTGGGTTAGGGATTGAAGGGGAAAGAGTGAGAGGCTGTAAAGATATTAGGTGGCGGGGTTTCTCGGGCAAGCAAGCACGGAAACCCCATCAGCTCGAGGCTCGTAAATTTTCGTGCTAGCTGAAACGCCGAAACTCTCTCCCGTCGCCGAACCAGTCATTGAAGAAGAAAGAGAGAGGGGAAGAATCTGTAGCGCTCGAGGTAGGCCTACATAAGAATATATTGCAGCCCGTATGCCTTCAATCTGCGAGTGACTCTTCTGCCTGCTACCTTTCTATCCTACTTTCGCTCATACCACACGTGCCATACACGTTTCCCGTGTCGTACTCCTCGCATACGACACACCAGTGTCGCGTTTCCACCAAGTCGTCCCTCCTATGGCAGCAAGGTTTTGCCAGTCCTCTGATATCCTCCTAGCTTCTCTGCCCTGATCGGAGATATCGTGATCTTGAGTAGGCTTCCTCCATCTTTCTCTCGTCCTGAGAACAAGGACTCGGGAACTAGGAAACTCGGTGCAACTGACACCGGGCGGTAAGGCTTCGCCAGAGAAAGATTAATAGTCCTCCGCCTGTCGAGCCTCTGGCTTGGATATGTTTGTGGTTTTGGCTTTGCATTGAACTCCGCTTTCTATAAAGTTCGTGAAAGTCCTGTATGATTTTTATATGAGAATTTAAAATGACAAGTATATGTTGAATTCGAGAATAAGTTGTTACTTAGTTTTACGTTAAATATATTTAATTTTATCAAAGGCGATCATTTTTCTTTTTAGAATGTTTTTATGTTGAAGTGGGTTTCTTTACTATTACGTTCTTGCAATAGTATATTCGACAATTAATAGAATCCCGACGGGGAGTTCAGTGCGTGGTAAAACAATACCTGTTATTGAAAAAGCGGCAGGCATAGTACACTTTCAGAGGATTAAAATTAAAATACAGCTAGTTAGTGGAACGCATGAGAATGTCGGAAACGGGAAATGGAAACGACGATAATTGTTTAGTGCTGAATAAAAGGCCTTATTCTGTGGAAAACGTGAAGTAGGAGTAGCATATTTTGCTGCAATAGAATATTTAACGCGTGTGTTCGTCCGCCGTTGCTTGTTTCAGAGTTAAGATGTCATGATAGTTTAATGGCTGAAACCGGAAGAATGTCAAGTTATATGCCTCCTGTATCCATTTGAATCGCAGATATTTTCTCTCCGGTACACTTCTACCTGGTAAAACGCAACGTCATTTCGCATATTTCGTTTGGCATCCTAAAAGAGTAAATTCCATAAATCTACAAAATATCAAAAACTTGATTCTTCTCACATAATAATAAATTCGCAGTACGAAACATTAATCGAAGTAGACCATTCTAGCAACGTAAGCAATAGTAATCAAAACAGGAATCGTATCGATAGCCGTGACTATCGAGAGCAGGAAAATCCGTCACGATTCAACCTGGAACGCAGAGGTGGGGGGTGAGCGGGAAAAGAGAGTGGGTAAATAAAAGCAGCATGAACAGTACGCGGGGAAAACGAGAAATTGGCGGAGGATGAAGCCACCAAGTGTGAGTGAAAGAGACAGCTAGAGAGGGTGAGAAGACGGCGGAGGAGGAAGGAAGAGAGTCTAAAACAAGAAGGAGGAGGAGAAAGGAGACGGCGGAATCAGGACAAAGGATCAAGCCGACGGGCGAAGGATAAAAGAAGCCGTCCCATTGACAGGCGCTCGAGCTTTTATTTTACAACAGCGCGGTTAATTACTGTTTAACAGTTCAGACATCGTTGTATACCTGCTCCTCAAAGCGAACGCCCTTTCTTTCCTTCGCCGCCCCCACCCCACCCCTCGTGCTCTACCTCTTCGAAAGAGGTACTCGACGATAATGAGTGTGCAAAGGAAATGTCCCTTTAACATCGCGATAACAGCGAAAATTCGTAAGGAGCCTTTCCTGCCTGGCATCACTGCAAAGTTTCCCCCTCCGCGCAAAAATCACTTGCTCATCGAGGTGGAATGTTTCTCCGGCGCGGTAACAATTGGTACTTGATTCGAAACACGATTTTATCGAGGGTCTATGTCGAGTCGATTGCTCGATCGGCTTATAATCGAAATCAACTCTTGTCATAGTTTGGATATAGTTTGTACATCGTAAAATGGAAGAAACATTGTAATTTTGTTTGTATCGTATAAATGTTATAGTTTCTCTGATTGTAGAAAAGTCTAGCAACTTTTGTGATAAGTTTTTTTCGGTTATTGATTAAAATTATAGTTTGGAGCTTTCTTTAATCTTTTGAAAACTTATTCTAGAGATTTCATTGACCAAACTCGTATGATTCATTCAAATGTGTATTTTCCAATTTCAACAATGAGATATTTAACCCGAGGTTACCTGGATCTTGTAGGGCGAGACACCAGCTGACCCTGCCGATATTCGCAAAAACTATTTCCACGCGAAGTTTGATTTTAACGGCGCACTGGTAACGGAAGTTCAGCCATGGTGGCCCGCGGCTACGTTCGATAAGTCCTCTCCTTTTAGTTCATAATTTTCCCTCGATACCTATTCCCTCCGCACGATATATCCACAATCGTAGAACACCTTACACGCAACTCCACCACTCACATACACACACACATAGAAAGTCGATAGCCTTTTAAGGAGGTTTCTGGAGAAAGTTCAGATGCGGCCAAGAAGTCGAAGGAGAACTCGGCTAGCCGTGTGTGTCCACGGAAAGTTCGCCCTAGTACTTATTATTTTCTCCGGCACATGACGGACTTCACTACGTCTTACAAACTTCTCTGTTCTCTTGACGCCATTTTTTTAGGTTTATGTGATAAATTTCGATTTTTATGGACCAATTCTTTGAGTCACGTAAGATGGTGTTGATTTCTACTACTTCGCCCGCCGTTCGTTTACCTAAACTACTTGACCCGCTTCGTATAGACTCGTACTACACGACGCGCCATACGTTGACCTATACTACTTAACACAATATTACATATGTCACTAGACTTTCAGCTATTTTATTTACTCAAAAAGTGATTTTTTTATTAATTTCATTATTAAGGCAGTTGTCGCGTAGATTTGTTTTTTCAAGAATTTTGTAAAATTCGAACTCTATTTATTTAGAAATCATATCTGGTGCAATCGAAAGAAATTCTCTGTTCTAAACTTGAGGTAATCGCCGTTGAAGTTGGCACTTTTTGTTTTAATTTGAACGAAACCCATTAGCAAAAGAACATAATATAAACTATTACAAAAAGCATAAAAAATATTCTCTATTTGATTTAAAAAGTACAATTATTTAAAGTGGGACATTCGGAGTGATCACACAAACTTCCATGTGTAAGTGCATTCGACTCATATTACTTTAAACGTTTTAATGCTACTGTCGCGCGACAGCCACCTTACGAGTAGGTACTTGGTACAAAGACACAGACAAAAACCTACCAATATTATTTATTCAAACAATGAATAAGTATTGTCTCTCTTACAAATAATATCATGTCGAAGCGAGATAGATTTAATCACTCGAAACATCCTTCATTGAATAATTCAAGCCAACCTGCTTTCACCAGGCTAGAAAGGGGGAGGTGACACAATGCGACCAGTGGGACAAACATTAATAATGATAAGTACGTTATCACGTCGTTCGATCGCCCTCCAGATCACTGTCTCCCCCTTCTCGGAGAAGATAAAGCGGGCGAGTGCCGAGAGTTCATAGAATAAAGATCGCAGAAGGGAATGTGCTGCAGGGTACTCGGCGTAGGGTGATAATTCCTTTACCGGTCCTCTCTCGCGTTCTCGAGGCCACTCGAGGGGGTGACAATGGGTGTTCCCTCAGGGTGAGATGGTGTTCTCTCCTGTGTCGTGCCGGCCTGGCTGGCGGAGCGAATCCAAAGTCGATATCGAGTTGCCCGCGCGAGCGTTACTTGCGTTGAATAACATGCATTAGCCCGCTGGCAGATTAGAGAGTCGATCCGACGGAATTTCGATGTAGAATTTCCGGTTGTAGTTGTAGCACGAAGATAAAAGGCGCTCAGAGAGAAGACGGACTTCCGCCGGAAATAGATGGAGCGACGAGCCTGGCAGGGTGGACCAGGGGCCGGGTTAAGAATAAGAATAAGAATGGGGAAAAGAATCGACGACAGAGCGGCCAGTACGGATTAGCATATTATTTACGCGCGACGTCCCTCGACGTCGGCATCGTCGCCGGACGGCAGAAGCCGCTCCGAGGGTCGAAGACACTCTCTAGCCAGCATCCCCCTCTCTTGGAGAGCTAAACTTTAAATCTGCTTCCGAGTAACACTTCGCGCGACGGCCTAGCCGGCTCGTCTCACCTCATTAAAGCGGCATGCCTGAGAAAACTCCCTGGACGACCTTCGTCCCCATACCACCCTTATTTCCCCCCCATCCTTCCGTCTCAGCCCTCACCCTTGATATCACCGCCATCCCCTTGGCAAACGCCAAGCACGTACCGGTGGCGAGTGTCAGTCGATGGGAAAGGAAATCGCATTCATTTCACGACTAATTTGCCCGGCGAACCAGCCAACCGAGTTCTGCCAGTCTTCCTACTCTGATTGGAAATTTAGCAAATAGTTTTTCCAAGCTAGTTCGATATACTCCAAGCATAATAACTGCCGTCTAACACTCAAAGTCCTTCGATATTCGATCTAGAAAATCATAGATACTTCATTATATAATTCGTACTGGGAACAAGGAATTATGAACACTGATTTGCAATTTAGCAAATAGTTAGTTCGATATACTCCAAGCATAACATCTCCCATCTAATACTCAAAGTCGTTCTACATTCTATCTACAAATTCACAAATACTTCTCTATAATAATTTATAACATAGTTAATATCATTATATAATATATACTTTTGAACAAGGAATGATGACCACTGATTGACAATTTAGCAAATAGTTAGTTTGACATACTCCAAGCATAACATCTCCCATCTAATATTCAAAGTCCTTCTACATTCTATCTACAAATTCACAAATACTTCTCTATAATAATTTATAAAATAGTTATTATCGTTATATAATATGTACTTTTGAACAAGGAATTATGAACGCGCGTTGTTCATAGTTGATAGGGTGTGTTGTGTATATTAGAGCAGTTGAAGTATGCCTCACCCAGTGACGATGGGGCGCATGGTACACCTGTGCGGAAATTAGGGAATCTCTCTTCAAATTTAACGAGCCAAATAGGATTAAGTAATAGGATACACTCCGATCGGTCGGTGCGGTTGACTCTCTAGCGAAGGCACACCATCTAATTTATTAATTGGTGGGAAAGGCCGGTGAAGGGTTCGGCGAGAGAACCGGTTAAGTAATGTGCTCTCCGGTGGAAAGCAAAGGGGGCGGAACCAGGCCGAGTCTTTAGGTTATTATTGATTTTGTATTAGAATCTGAGCCGTCTGCGAGGACGTCGCGACGCCGGCCGCGATGTGACAGGGGTCTTATGGGGCTAATTATACTTACGTTTGTTACGACCACCAACCAGGGAGGCCGCCCTCTCGGTAATTGGACACTGTTTGTTATTTCTTAATTAATGAACAAAACAGGATTACACACTGTGTGTGTGCCTGCGCGGCTTCCATTCGGCTAATGTTCGCGTTCCGAGTAGTTTCGTAATGATTCTTTGCTGGCTGCCTTTATCCGGTGTTTCGGTGAAGTGCACGCTGAATGAGCGGTCAGCTGCGAAAGACACTGGTTGAACCTTCCGGTGGAGATTGGAATCCGCGATTTCGGCCGCCGATAAAGAGGACAAATTAGTTGGCTTGCCGGCGAAAGAATTCAATTAAAAATGGGGGAGATCACTGCGAACGACAGATTGATTCGGAAGGGCCGCGCACACACGGACGGAGTCAGCTTACTACGACCTCTTGCGGGAATTTCGGACATAAACCTTTCACCACGATTCCCCTCTTACGGGTAATAAGTTTTCGAGCTTTCCAGTTGCAATTGATCGCCTCAACTATTCTGACTTCCAGTCGGTAATTTGATTTATTAATTACGAAAGAATCTTACTGTGTGATAGTCTTCTATCTCGTAACGAATTAAGGAAATCTGGTAATTAATTTTGTTATTTCCTATGTTTCATCATAAAAACTTTTTATTTAAATGCATTGAAGGTTTCCGTTAAGTCAGAGTTGGGTCCGGGAACTTTTCTTTGTGCACAAATTAAAAACAGTCACTTTGTTGGAAACATTCCTCGCTGATGCATCAACTGGTCATGGCATAATTGTACGAGCAAAATATGTCGCTGTGCTTGGCTTAAGTTTCACTGCGCTTGGAAAAGGGGATTTAGATTGATGCTGGGAGTCGGCTTTGCCAGGTATGATTCATTATCGAGGTCCTTATGAAAGGTCATTAATATTATCCAAGGGACAAGCCAACATGCTTTGCCACTAGCAGTTCCCCTGGAAAAAAAAGGAATCCATCTCGCTGTAGTCGTACATGCAAATAATGTCCACAAACTTTTTGTCACTCCCGGTGCCTGTTACAGCTAGCAAAAATCTCGACTGCTCTTGCTGGCCTTTTAACAAAACCCATACTGGCAAACTCTAATATTAATTTAACATTATCACGCAATATTGCAAATATTTTATTTAATCTATTAATATGGAATTGCTAGATTATACAAGCAATATGTAACACCTTCAGTTTACTAATTATTAATTCCAATGAACTACCTTTTCCATCCAGTATAATTATTCATAAGTTAATTTACTAGTTGATATATCAATTTAGCAATCATATGGTCTTTATGTATCTCTGTTAATTCGAAAAGGGGAAATCGGGATCTTGTTTTATTTCATTCAGACGTGATACACAAATCAAACAATTTTCTATAGTAAGATTAATTATCAATCGATATTAATTTTCAATCGATTGTACCAACTGTACTTGAGACAATCCTTAGCATTAGAAGCGATTCTTTCAAAAGATCGTTGGCAAAGTAGGTCAAAATAATCCAACACTTTTAAAGCACATGGACCGGAATATAGATATAAGCGTGCGAGGGTTTAATCGATTGGATTTCATGATTTGTTAAGCCGTCTGTTCGATTGAATACCTTTTCAGTGGGATGCAAGTCTGCAGGCACGCTGTGGCTCGCTCTAACACCGCGTTCCGAGCGCATCAATCGTTATTAATTCAGAAGGAAGCGCAGACTGACACACTTATCGAGAACATCGGAGAGATCCGCGCGGTAAAAGCATGTAATCGCTCGGTAAAATGCATGAAATGCATGTGAGCCGAAGGGCCGAAACTTTCCGCTATAATTCCGATGCTATCATCAATTCTTTCTCACTTGCTTCGAGAGCGGTTCATTTTGGTCGCCACAACTTGTTCGGACCGTTTCCACTTTGTTTTTTCTTACACTTTCGAAATATTACCAAATCCCTTATTATTCTCAATGTTAATAATTATTTCCATTTGATTTCTTCTAACCTTTAAATCTTTTTTCAATTAACAAATCTCTATTAAAAACAATGATAATAGTGCATATTCCCCTAAAGGTATTATTGGAAGTCCCAAATTTCCCCAGGCGGTCGAGCTCAAAGCAATATTGGTGCTCGCCAATTAGGCGCGTTTCCAATTTATTTATTATGTTATTAATTATTCGTCGCGGCCGACCGAAAGGTAATCCATCAGTTAATGCAGTAAGCCCGTATTTCGTTGGCTCCATATTACGAATTATTAATATCCGGCTCGCTGTCGTTCGCGTATATTTAACAAAAGCAACAGGATACCTACTGACACACACACACACACACACACACACAGAGTAACCATTCTCTTAAACATGAACAAAAAGTAAAATTGAAAAAACAATTGTCCATCGAATGGAGAATTCCATGGACTTCTCAGTGAAGCCGTCGCATAAAATAGAGAATGTGCGGGTATCTCGTTGGTAGAGGCGTCTGTCGAGGAAAGACGAAGGGGCATGGATGGTTGGAGAGGAAAAGTAGTAGATACGGCGGTGACTACTAGATAGTAGGAGCATGAAAATTCCAGCGGCATCGTGGCGAGCGCTGATAGAGAGAGGCTGTGGTGCAAGTTTTTCGAAGCTCCCGCACGAGCACTCTTCACCTGCGAGCAAATCAGAATAGGATCAAAGGATCGCAGGATACCTCGATCAGATGGATGACCCAACCGGTCTCCACACCGAGAGAGACCTGTTACCTTTGCTGGCAACATCTTCCTCGGTTTCGTTTCCTCACTCCACCATTCCTACTCTTCTTCCTTACTCCCTTTTCCTTTGCTTTCTCCCTCTCTGACCTCTGACACACCTATGACACTCTCTCTATGTGCTTCTGTGTGCGTCTATCGGCGAAAAAAGAAATCCCGCTGGGGGATCCGTCCGATTCTCCACGCGATACTTATACGGCCTGGCATGCTGAAATAATACATACATTTGCATAGCTTGACAGAGGGTGGGATTCGTCGGGGAAAGCGCGTGTAGAAGCGGCATCACCCGCACCGGAGAGGGTGGAGAACTCCGAGGGCAAAGGACACCGCGGATGGGGAGAACGGAATTGCGAAAATATGAAAATAATGCTGCCACACGGGGATCTCCCTCGTTTTTCTCTTTCTCTTTTTCTCTTCTCTCTTTCTCGCTTTGTACGGTAACATCCGCATGTCATATTCGTCGGGCGAGCTTAAACTAAGGATATCACGCGCAACACACCGGCATCTGTCTTTGACGTCTTCGTAGTTCGAGGTCTATGCGTGCAGAGAAGTTGAAATTTGGTGGAAAAGTAGTAAATAATAATCGTTGATGAAACTCTGTTGTACCTCTCTGACAAATAGGAAAGATTCTTAAGAAACAAGATGCTTCATTTTGGATTTGGAATGTAATATGTAACTCAGTTACTATATTTATTGCATTTTATAAAACTATGTGTCAGTGAAAATAAATGTGTTAATTTGTACAAAGTTATACGCGGTGGCGAGCAGAGAATCGTGGCGCGACAAGATGTTATCAAATTATAATGTTAAACTGTATTTTGCGGTTGCCGCTGGCTTCGTTCGCTCCACTTTGTACCTGGAAATACCAAGTAATCATTTAACTCAAGTTCTGTCTTTATGATATTAACAGTCGTCGCATTGTTCAAAACTTATTGTTTAGTAGATGATTTTTAACGAGAGGTAGAATTATCAAGGGATTAGTACGAAGTATTGTAACCGTATGAAACTCGCCAAACTATTAGGAATTTGTTATACGAATTGGTTGACGGGTGGCTTATGAATACATTCATGAAGTTAGGAAGTGCCAATTCGCAGGTGAGACACTTCTCCCTTTTTTCCACTACCAGTATCATCACCGGAGCTTGTTTCGGCAAGTGCTCCGCGTCCCTCGGCGTATTTCGCGCATTGCACTGTCGTTGTTCGAGAACTCCACGTGGGCACAACTACATGTAGACATGCATACATGGTATTCTCTCGCACCCTTGGGTTTCAGGGTGGCGTAACGTCAAACAAACAGGCTTTTGATTTCGAGTTTAATGTCCGCCCGCATTATTAAAGGCAAAACAATGAGCACTGTTTTTTTTCTCTCCCCGGCGGATGCAGGCAGACATGGCCGATCGCGAGCTATGGAATTTGTCTTGCGGAGAATCGGAGCGCATGAAGAGGGAATAAAAGTGAGAAAAAAAGCAGCTCGCAGGTAGACTTGCGAAGCACTCGGTGAATGGAAGACCGAAAATTCCAGCGGTTTAAATAATGTATGGCGTCGTCGTTGTCAGTGCTTGCTCCTCGGCGCTTATGGCTCCTCCTTCGACAGAAATCATTAAACATTCGTTGCAGCAAGGCTTCCGCGCGTAATCAGCGCGAAATGCGGACCGATAATACTCGCGCGCATTTGCATGCAACGCGCGCTTCATGCGAGCGAGGAATAAGGTGAGAAGACATGCTCGGAACAAACGTATTGAAGTCCTGTGGAGCAGCCTTTCTTCGATTGCAAATCGCACGGGAATATTCTCGCAGGTTTTCCAAGAAAATTGTATTGTATTATCTTTGTTAGTAATTGGGAAATTTCATATTCTTTTTTATCGATTGGATAATCACTTTTTGTCTTCAGAAGTTAATTGTTAGGTTAAGATATTTCAGTTGTAATTTCGATAGATCTGACACTGTCTTGAGTTGATGTTTGGTGAATAACAAGTGTCTGCTTATTTTGTAATATTATTTCGAAATGTGTATTGCGATGTTAATTATTCAGTATTTCTCAGTTAATACGTAATTATACAAGCATGCCGAATGAGATATCGGCAACACTCTAGCAACGTGGTTTACTAACAGAGCTATTCAATTAGAACTACGATTAATTAATTAAAGCGGTAACACATAGAACATCCTTACGCCCGCTCTCGAAATCCAGGCAGTCCCGGTGGGATTTTCGTCATCTTGAAAAAATTTCCTTCTCTACCGGAATACGAATTGAGCGCGCTTCAAGTAGCGCGGAATTAATAGGGTAGAAAATACTTTGAAATTCACTGGCGCGGAATTCTGCATTCAGTGCTTTCTCCCTCGAAATTAAAAGGCAATCTTTCCCGAGCTAATTCGAGGAACAGTCGCATCGTAGAGGTTTCAATAAATTAATAACTTTCAGTGAATAATATCATTCGTCGATATACAGACATATAATTAATGTCTCATTTGGAAAAGGAGAATCAGAAAGTGTGAATTCGAGATGCGCGTCCAACCCTTCATCCTCTTCCGTTTCTCCGCTTCTGGCCGACATACATAGCGCGATCTCAAAGGTTCCAATGATAAAAGAGTTCGAAGCTCCTGCATGAAACATAGGAGACAATTAAAACCGTTCGGAATATTTGCGGCGGATTCGATGGACTGCACAGTCGAGTCACACGCGACACCGAGAGAAAGCAGCACACAGCCTGTGAGAACAATACAGTTGTAAGAGGATAGGCGCTCATTCTCTCAAACATTTCACAAGTTGTCTCTCGACTGAAGCGCTAAAAAAAAAGCTGCCCAAAGCGGAATATCCCGGATTTTCAGCTGGTATATTTTGTAGCAAATAACGTATGGGCTTTCGCCTAGCTAGCACACAAACGACGTGTGTAGGAGAGAGGGAAATATACGGAGATAGAGTACAATGTAGGATTAAATTCGGCGCGGTCCGATTAGTTCGAATTAGACTTTACATAATTATGTATCGTACGCGCCGACATTGTACGTACATTACTTACTATACAATTGTATTAACCACTGCAGAGCATAAACATCACTATTATAGTTGGTCTTTATCCATTTTAACTATTGTCCGTCAATCCAGAATTGTTTTCGGGGCGCTTATCCTTTCAGAAATGATCGTTATACTTTCCATCCAATGCTTTGTTCAGTCTATTGATTTAATATCACAATATAGGTAATAGATGATTTTATTAGTTTGCCTATGGCAATGATATTGAAAGTCATGAAATGATTCGGGTCAAAGTGGAAATTTCCTTAGATAGACAATCAGGTGACTGAGATGGGGTGGGAAAAAGCAGCGTCTGTGAATGCTCTGTTCTGGCCGACATTGGCAGAGGGGAGTTAGGATTTCAAAGAGACGGGAAAGGGAGACATTAAGGCGTGAATATCCCCGACACGGAGACCGCCGGATTCGAATATTACTCACACTCAATTTAACTTATTGAGAGAGAGAGCGCGCGCTCGGTAGCGCCAGCAGCCCACGGGAAGAGGAGTCGCTTGATGGCTGAACCTATAACGCCGTAACAATTAATCGTTGAATGGAATATTTCAGTGCTCCTTCATTTCCTGTCATTAATCAAAGCCGCCTTCCTGACACTCGCCAGACAAGAGCGACGTTTTAAAAGAATTATTTATTATCGCCTTACATACCACCGCTTAAACATATCGAATGGCAATTGAATGATATCAAGGGCAAAGTATCGGAATAAACCGAGCAAACAAGCCATTTTAATGATTACAATTTTGATGTTCAAAGACTCCACTTTCCTTTCTATGGCTGCGCAATGTTACTGTATGGACGAACGGATTGCATATTTATGTAATTCCGTATCTAAATAGTCTGTGGTAATCCACGTGAAAATTCCATATAGTAATTATCGTTTTAAACACCACGAAATACTATAATATAGTAATCTATAATATATATATTCCAATATGGATTATGTCTAATATATAATATTAAAATACATAAATAATATATTTAGTTCTCTTTAAATACACTTGCAATATAAGTTATACACAATTCATTATAAATATAAGATAGGTAATACTTCCACATTCAAACAGAATAATTGCTAAACTTTCTAATATAACTCTTGCATATTATATTTCAGTTCCATTCAAAATCGAAAATAAGATAGCATAGCATAACGAATTCCAAGAAGTTCGATCAGAACCAGATGGGTGCAGTCGGTAAACCCAGGTAGACGACCGTCGACAAAACAGAGATGGTCAACAGTCGGTAAAACCGAAATATGCAGCGGCCGATAAAACTCAAGTAGGGAACCATCGATAAGACAGGACCCTTTATAAGACGAAAACCGAGCGTCGGTACACGTGTTCGCCGGTACGTCGGTACGCAGTTGGTATGTCAGAGGGGCGATGCACCGGATTGGACGGCGCGGTAGTGGGGCGAGCATGCAGCAAGGTGCCCGACACCTGCAAGCACTCGCACTCATCATTCTGCGCGCAATGCTCGAACGATACGGTTGGAGAGACGTGTTGCTCTTGGTGTTCCCGATTGCTTTTCTATTATCTTCACTTTCGGCTATTAATTTTCGGTACTACTTCTGAGTTATTATACGCGTTCCCAATACAACATCGCGAATTATTTAGAGATTTTAATTCATATTGAAAATCATTTTTAGTATTTTCCGAGACTGAAGCTAGTATTTTAGAAATAAGTCCACGGTATTTTGATACAATTCGTACTCACTTGCTAGTTGCTTTTATAAGCATTTCTAATACAACTTCGACAATAATTTGAACAGTTTATTTGATTTTGGAAATTATTTGAATTATTTTCGAGTCACGCGCACGGTGTTTCTTATTCGTGTATAAAATAATGAATAGCTGAAGGAGAATATACTGTAGGATTTTATTTTAACGGTTCAAGCTTCGTTGATAAGTTCAGATAAATACTTGTACTCTCTGTTATATTTCTCAGTTTGCTTCTCAACTATATTTCCTAGTTTGACTCCTAGAATAGAATATTATCAACACCAGAGAATTAATTTTATAAAGAATTTATTCCAAGAGCGATAGCATAGTTAAAAATATACAAATAAATGATAAAGATTTCGAGATAAATATAAATGAAGATCGTGAAGCAATAGTGAGTCTAATGCTTCTAGTGAGGCATGGAATAATGGTAAGATTTTCTTATAATAATCGTAGTATTTCACCAACTTTAAAAATTTGTCATGTTCGATCACTGTCGATTGCACAAATTATTCCTACATTTTGATTGAAGGCGCGCGTTAAGAATAGAGCGTTGTGGAGAGAATATTCAATTATTCAATAGAACTGCCAACTGTAAACGAGTACAAAACAAAAATACGATAAAAAGGCGTCTCTCTCTCTCTCTCTCTCTGCAGGTGTCTCTCACCTCACTCTCATTTGTACTTTCATGTTTAACAACTGCTTTTCGGTATGATTGTTCAACTGCAACGATTAGCGTTAATCTCCAACGTAACTAGAAGCAAATTTCTCATTTGAACTTATCTGTCACGGTCTCATTCGAAAATTAGAGGTAAATCTAGAGCAGTGCGGAATCTCGCGTCTCTTTGGCAGTATAATGTAACATCCTCCTTAAATTGAAAATTCCGCCGTGTGTTTCTCACGGAATGTCGTTGTACTGTTTTTCTATTCCGAAGAGTATCGTCGGATGGTACAGTTGCTCGCGTCGAATGCGAGCTTTTAGCTTTTATCGGTTTGATTCTTAAGTCTTAAGCTTCGCCGCGGAATGTAAGGAAGGCGTCCACGAGAAGAATGGCTCCCTGAATGATACTAATGGAGCCCTTGGCCAGACCAGTGTCACGGAAAGTGGAATTGAAGGCCAAGTGCTGGAACTGGTCAATGTTGAGGGCTCCGGCCGCGATGAAAAGGACACATCCCACCAGAGAGAAGAACAGGTCCTATAAATAGAAAGCACTCTAATAAGAGGGGAAAGCAATATAAATCAGACATTCGCTCTTGAACTCTTATTAGTAGTAGATAGTCGATCACCTTTTGATGTTTCCTCTCTACCATGAACTATTAATAGTTCTACTCGGTAAAATTAAATTCGAACAGAAATTTCATATTACTAATTATTACAAGTTACAAATACCGTTTCTACGAAATAAACTCTATATTAGCATAGAGTAATATTAAACTTCAACATTAAACTTTCCATTGATCGACTACGTAATACTCTAATCTTATTAATAGTTCAGTCATTTTTTGAATCAGAGTAATGTTTTCGTATTCGAGTCATTTATAAATTAGTTCACTCGTATTTTCTTACCACTCGGCGGTTCACTGGTGTTCCCATAAGGCTGCCAGCGAACAATCCCACGAGAATAATTAGATATCCGCCGAACGTGCCCATCGTAATCATCGCGGTGTGTTGGTCTCCGATATTGAAGGAGTGGTAATGCAGTCCTATGAGGATGCATACTATCACCTGCAACGAGACATTGGAGAATTCGTCATGCAATCTGAATTAAAAGCTTCCTCCGCCTAATTAGGATCCCATTAAAGATTCATTTGCAATATCGTCAATTGCCGCCTACGGTACAATCATCTTCCCAGTTGCTGTTGTGCTTGGAGTTGTATTGATGACTCGGATGACAATACAATGCATTATCATTGTCGGATGTTCCTCTGATAAAGTATTAATAGAATCTTGGAATGATTGAGGGAGAACTAGCAGCAGCAATTAGTAGAAAACTAGTAGCATGATTAATTACAAGTGGAAATATAAGAGATATTTAATTCTTCGGCATATTAAATAGATTTGAATTTAAATTAAAAGTACTACTACATTAGAAATTCTATTATAAAAAAGTTCAATGCGTGATCAGAGGTTGGATATTTTTTTGATTAATTTATTCTGTCTACGAAGTTTAATTATTATCGGTTAGTTTAAAATTTTCTCTCTATTGAACTCTTTTTTTAAAAATGTGCAATGAGAGCATGCGCACTATTCCAAGTATCGAGAATAAAACCGAACAAAGTTGTCGTAATGCTCTCATTCGGAAGAGGTCGAACTACCAAGGAGGCAACAGGTGACTTTCCCTGTACAAGCAGATCGATAGCAGCTAGTATCCAAAGCACACGTTGCTATCGCATCAACTATTTCCCTCGGCACATACTTTTCTGTGCCCCCACAGCTCTCATAGCGTGTGTCATTGGCATAGTTTACCGTGTGCGAAGATACGCGCGCAGCGCATGATTAATTAATTGCAGGAGACTGCGCTTGCGTCACCCTATGATTTCTACTGTCTAATATTCCGCGCGCATTTCTTTGATAGATAAATGCACGTTCTAATGATTAAATTAATCGTATTTGCGAACTGCGACTAGTTTCGTGATAATTCGATGCGCCGGGAAATGACACATTGTCAGTGATAGATGATTTCATTTTAGTCTTTGTGTAATAACAATACATCAGGCATTTGTGATGGTGCGGCAAATCATTTGGACGATAAAAAACTTTATTTGTGAATAACTGAGCCTGCCATATGTTAGATGTTCCATTGATGATTAATTTTACTATACCGTTTTTTTACCCCACAGCTGCGATCAACCTTTATTTCGGAGTCCAAAGTATTAGATCCTTGTTTTGCAACCGTGCATTAAGAAAAAAATGGCTTAATAGATGTTTTAAAATTATATTATAAATGAAAGAAATAATTTTTTGTAGAATTTTGTTTGAATGGCAAAGCAAAGTAAGATATTTATTAAAGACGAAACACTTTTGTGAGACTAATTTCTAATGTTTGATATTCGAAATAAAATCCAGTCAATGATGAATTCAAGTAAAAAATCATTATGACACTTCGTCAGCGGTAAATAATTTTCATTCTCGTCTTGACATGGTTGTAACTCGCACGCTAAAGAGCGCAAACTGGCTGAGCAATGCGTGTCTTCCGGTTCGCAAGGTGCTTTTAACGAGGCACGAATCTCGCCGGCGTGATAATTCTAGTAGGACGATTATGTCACTTTCCATTCTGGTGGAGTGACTACTCGGTGAAGATATGTCGCGATCTCGACGTGCTATTTGACACGCGATCGCGTTCGCAAGGTTACACTGTTTGTATAAATGCTCACATACTGACAATAGTCACGAAAAGGAACACCTTTGTTTTAGTTAATTACTTAACTCAAAGTTATTACGAAGTTAGAATTAAAGTAATACCTCGGAATATTAATCATATTATTTCATACGTGAAATCGAAATTGTTACTGATACACTTTAACAAAGTTCGACGAGTATTTTTTTTTACTTTTCTCTTATCTTTTACTGGTAAGCGTAAATGAAAAGTCATCGAATTCATCCCGCGCAATGACTTTGTAATTTTATGGTTAGCTGTGTTTGTCGAATGCTATTCGGCAGAAATACAAAGGATGTCAATCGATAAGTTACTATATGTAGGTCGCAAAGTTCCACTTACCAACTCTAGGAATTTGATTATGGAAAGCCTCGATATCGACGCCATTTTCACTTCTCTGAAACAGAAATACATAACTTTATTATTCAGTTAACTAAAATTATTTACAACATTATTCCAAGAGAGTATAATTTCTAAAGATCATCGAGCGTCATATTGTTATTCAGTCGCTTACAATAATTGCCCTGGTCAATTATACATGATTCCTGCACTGTTCTATTAATACAACAGCAGAGGCTGACTTGTAAACAGCAATAGATATTACGACTGGGCGAATGTCACGACACTTTATTCATTCTTACGCGTTTCTTTTTATAGCAATGATTAATGTCGTCGCGTACACAAAGTTAGAGATTCTCATGCTAGAAAATCTTGAAGGCAAAAGAGTCGAAGAAAAATTGCAGTTTAAACCACTGGAAATTCTGTTTATAGTTATTCTGACAGAAACCAGTTGCAAGTTTTGAGGGTTTTATGAGGTGGTGGTTGATAGTTTGCGGCACAAATCATTTCGAGTCGAAATAGTTCACTTTGCATTAGGATTCGAGGCACGTTCGGGAAATTCCAGAGTGCGGATCAACAATAAGCAACGAGGGTTGCTATATTTAGGTGTGTACCGGGTGGCATTCGAGAGTGATGCCGGTATCGAGGGCGTCTCTAGCCCAGAATCCGAGTTCCAGATCAGCCGACGCACTCCTTTTGATCTGGCGCTCCACATGCTTCCCATCGAAAACACATTTAGCACGTAAAGGCCACAACATAGGAGTATTCTATATTCGTTAATCCTCGAAGATCTTTAATTAGTGCCTCTTAAAATCGTTCCGCAGCATTCCGATTCATTCCGAACAAGTTCATTCAACAGATCTCTCATTTTTTTTAAATCTAATATCACTTGACTTGCTGTAAATTATAGACTTTTATTTTAATGGCATTAATTATTAATACATAATAATTAACCTTCAAACAGTTGAAATAATATATTGCTGTAACTGAATGGAGTAAGATAAATAGAATAAAAGAGTACTCAACTACAGCGGGATTTAATTGCAATTCAGTAGACGATCCTCTTACGATATCCAAGCAAGCGAGACTGTGGTCATTTCATTCATATACAAGTGGCTTACTGACAAACAGTCATTTATAAAGGTGTGTCGACTGGCAGAGTGTAACACTCGAGCGCGAAAGTTCAGCCAAGACGCACGTCTTGGTTTTGCGCAGTTGCACTTGACTTTCTCAAGTCACGTTCGTAAATAATATCCGCAGTTGGGTTAGTGGAACACGATACCATGAGATAGTCGGCCATGGGATTCCAAAGATGGGCAGAAACGAGACGGCGAGCGAGAGCACGTTGTAGTAGAAGCTTACTACCTGCGGCGAATACTTATGTAATCCGACGATCGAACAGGTTCTCTCTTCGAAGGGTTCGCTTCCACGCAGTGGAATAGCAAATCGTCATCGAGTTTAAATCACTCGGAATCCTTTTACCAAACCCGCTCATTGTTATTCGAGCGCTTTGTCCGCCTCTTTAAACTGCACACTCTACTGAACTTTAGAGAGCGATCGAGTGTAGTTCGATGTTTTTAGAACTAAAGAATCGATTAATTATAAGCGATTTAATTTGATTAGTTAATAGTTTTTAATTATGTCCTTTCTGTTCAGATAATAATTACTTTCTGTAACTTTTGCGTTAGGATTTCGACAAGGACATTCCGTTAGTATTGAAGTTACTGGAAAAGATGATTGTAAAATAGGTTTACAGTAATCCAAAATTAGGCATACACGGAAAAGAGCGAGGTTCAAAAGTGCTCTGAATGGTGCAATTGTTAGAGGGGAATACACACACAAGGCTGGAGGAGATCTTTATTGCGATATGTAACTTGGCCTCATTTCACAGTCTCTTCACTACCTATCCCAGAGATCACGCATTTTCACAGCGTTTACCCCAGAACGAGCATCGCACGTAACGTCTCTGGTATTCGAGCTATAATTCAGAGACTTTCAACAAATCTGTAAGATGATTTCGTGAAATCGTAGAAGTCTCTCTTTTTTTCGCCAGTGAAAGAAAGTGTTTGTCGAAACAATGGGCGGACAAGAAAGTTACGGCGACTGGTGATTTCTCGACGTGTCAGAAAGAAAAGGGGAGCAAGGAGACTTTCGGAGTCATCGACCGCGCCTTTCATGGAAGCCTTGATTCCTTTTTCGATACATTTCTCTTGGACAAACATGAAACCCTCCGAAAGCACAACACGGCTGCCTCGAAATACATAATAGTCGACAGGGCGTTCAGTTGCGTGACTTCTCTCAAGGAATGCGTGCACGCATTGCGTCCTATCTGTTATGTTGTTTATGCAACGCGAGACGCAAAAGTGTTCTCTGTTACAGCGGACTAATCTATGCAGGCTGCAGCATATCGGTGAGAAAGTATACTCTTCCTTCGAGCGATTGCCCCTGCGCTAAGAATAGCAAATTGTCCGGGATCTTGTTATTGATGCTTGGACAGCAAGTAGTTTGAAATTCTAGAGCAGATTTCTGAGCGGTGAAATAGTAAATATAGCGTGTAAATTATTATATTGAATATAAGAAGAATATTGCAATTTTAATATTGAGTATAATATCGTAGATTGCACTTTTTGACTTTAGAATTCTTGAATGAACGATGTCTCTGTTACTCGAAAAATAATAGAGTCAAAGCTCGCCGACTTCTATTATTTAAAGGGTTACATAGAGCGAATTTTTGCTATTGCTTTTTGTATTGTATTGCTAAATGGAAAAGAATGGTACGTCAATTACTAGATTATTACTAGAAAATCTGGAGTAAATTTCATAATTATCTGTCGATTAGTTTTCGAGTTATGTTGACCACCATGTTTCAATATCGTATCTCAAGAAAAAACCGCATGACATTTTTATAAGTTCAGCGTAACTTTATTAATACTTGAGAATAAGCCATCAAATCTTCAGGATATATTCTGAAAACTTCAAACTTTCTTAACTTCAACAAAACCTATTACTAATGACCCGCTATCAATACGTAACCCTTGAAATAATATCCAAGCAATAATAACAATCCGCAGAATTTTCCATCGAAGCGCTGACAAATACGTTCCCGTTTCATGTGTAACTTGATTTAGAGGTTCTGAAAGCCTTTACAAGCTCCGGCATTTGTATTACAAAGAGTGCTTGAATATAAAGTGGGTATGAATGGTCGAAACACACCGATTACAATCACTTGCGTCGAGTCTCTCTCTGCTTCTCCACTAACATGCACGAAAGCATACGTTATCTCGAGATACTCTCGTGCGAGCTTGTGCTTCCACTGAAAATAAGTTTGATTCATGCGGGAGGCAACGATAAAACCAATCCTCCAAGCTGGGCGTCCACTTTTACGAATTCGATCGTATTCACCTCATTTCAAAAGCAGTTCTCGCACTCGTGAATCACTCGTCGTAATCGTAAGTCCGTCGTTAAACAATTTGAATTGCTTTGGTTAAGTGAGATTTACATTTTGGTAAAACAACGTGAAATCGAATTGGAAGAATTAGTCTATGTTTGAAGATCGATATTGTCACGTATTTATTGGAATAAGAGAACACTCTTGCTGAAGGTTTACTCGGTAATCTAGTTAATTTCCTCTCAGTTTACGATATTTAATTACCGTCGTTTTGATTGACTATCGTGCATGGATGACTGAGTGTCGAGTTCATTAATAATCGGGTTATCGTTGGGTTATTCACAGGGTGTGCAACAGTATGACAACTTCGAAATAAATATTATTCGGTGCAACTTATCGTCATGCGTTGCATTGCAAACTTCGTATCATTCTAGATTATTTAAAACTAGATTCATGGTACATTATGGTACAAAAATTAATTGTTCATTACTCATCGGATTCGTAGTTTCATTTGTGATATTTATATTCTTCTGTATTTATCAAATGTCAAATAATTAGCCTGATTAGTAATTAATAATCAAATAATTATTTCGCCAATAACATCGAACAGCTATTAAATAACTGTCTGTATATATCTCACATCTGTCACTGCGAATTCTAACTGCAGTTTTTATTTACACATCAGAGTAAATTACCGTAAAACATCTGTCAAAACTCAACATTTCAAATCGTAAAAACTCTGAAGATATTTCAACCTTTTCTATCCCTTTATAGTTCAGGATACTTTTTCCCAGACTATTATCGTAAACCCTCAAAACTTTCCGATTGTTCTTCGAAAAATATTAGAGAAAAAGTATTCGTATTACTAATTCGAAGTCATTAAGTTCCGAGTTGTCGAAGAAACAGGTATTCGGTAGATGCGCGTCGAAGTAAACAGAGTTGTTCAATGCGACTTACGCGTTAGCTGGGAATTGGCTGCGGTTATAGAGTGTGCTCCCGGCGAGGTGGAGGTTCACCAACAGACTGATGCTGAAGACCGGTCACGCTTTGTGAAGCTCGCGTCGCGTCAGTCTGCCCAGCCTCGATTTTTACGATCGACGAAAACACGCCGAGAGCAGAGACTCCACGCTTCCTGTCGTGAACGAACGTGAGTTCACGTCATGCCACGGGCGGCCTCTGTCTGTTCCTTTTCCGGCATCAGTGTAACTCGTCAGTTATGTCGTACGACGTTACTAAGCAATCTATTTCTTGTTATTTTCATAGTCGATTATAAAAGTTTATTGGTATTGATTTATACGGAATTCTCGCGTTAATACTCCTTCGAGAAGTGTTTAGTTTCGTTTTATGTTTATAGCACTTACTTATTTGATGTTAAAATACAATACGTGGATAGTAAATTCAATCTAAGATGTTTGTGATTCAGAATTCTAATTCATTTCTATGTAATGTTCATCATATATTTTTTTTACTCTACGATAGTCTTATTAGTCAAGTCCTTAGAAATCGTTTTATATTTGGTACTAAAGCATTCGACTACACTTATTTATTTGATGCTAAAATACAATTCGCGGATATTATATTCAATCTAGAATGTTTGTTTTTCGAAGCGATTCAAAACTCAAATTCCTTTCTACGTAACGTTCATCATATATTTTTTTACTCTGCGATAGTCTTATTCATCAAGTACTTATGAATAGTGAGCTCCAGATATTAATTCTGATGATCGTTGAACATAGGACACGATTAAATCCTTGCGGGTCAATACAAAAAAGCCGAGGAAATCTTAAACTCCTATTAGTTATCATTCAGTAGCATAGCGGTGCATGTCAAACAAGAACTCTGTAAACAAGAGTCAGCAAGTGCTAATTGTTCGGCTTCCACAAAAAGTTGTGATTCACATTGCGATCGTTCATGACTCGTATCTATCAAGAGAGTGTGATGATCTGGTCCGATTCCATGACTCACGTGCATTATTATGATGTTATGTCACCTCGCTATATTCAATCATATCATCATATCGTAAATCTCTCGATGAAAGTCCGGCTTAAGAGTTCATTTCCAGAAAACGTGAAAGCGAACTGCATTTTCAGAATTATTACTAAGGCTTTTACAGACTTATCGTCGAACCTTTCCCTCTTCTTAAAAACGTAATACTTATCGCTCGTGATAGGCGGATTTCTACAGTGACAATTAATTTTTTTCGATGGCACTTTAGATTCGTACATTCGCTGGCATGAATTACACGCGTCTCGGTGTGCGTGTGGCCTCCTAGATGACATCATCACCCGCTGATTGCGCTCGATGACGACACTCCTTGCATCGTCGTAGGCGTGTACTGCAAAACATTACGAAATTCAGTCAGGACCATTCGATGTTTGCATATGTTTCCTACTTACAATTTTTGGTCTTCCAAATAGAATTTCTGACCTAACTTTTCTAATAATGTTAGAGTAATACCATCGTCATTGTACTTCGAGATACTTATAGAAACCAGAGTCATCTGTGCATTTATTGAATGACTTAGTAATGTATAAGGCATATACCGACTAGTTATACTAGTAATTTCTCTAAGTCATTTGAATTCTTCGTAATATCACATTTCCGGTATTATATTAATTTCTTTTGCTAATGACTATCGTCACCAAATCCAGGAATACTGGCCAGCCTAACATGTAACGAACGATATTATTAAGATCGATACTATAAATCTATACCAGCAATTATAGTTATAATACATTAACTGTTCAAGACTTACAATTAGGCACACAGTCTAATATAACAAAATATTGTTTCGAACAGTAGATTTAAGAATAGTCCTATTCATAATAAAGTGGCAGAACGCCTCAGTATAATATATAATAATAAGGAACATGTATAATAACAATGTGGAACATTAACAATTTCGTAAATAAATGAAATAAATCCAATAAACTGATGTCTTTCTTTTACAAACAAGCTGTTCCTCTTTTCCTACTTCCTAAGTCCCTAAGTTCTAAGTTGTAACAGTTTCCAATCCCTGCTTTTTCGGAATCTCTGCGAATTTTTATGCTGCCATGACGGAATTCATGACGTCACGGGAATTCTTGGAATTCATGACGTCAATGAAAATCCAGGAATTCCCTTCACGTCACAGACTCCGACTACCTTCTTGCACATTCTATGTTCCTATTACAAAGTTGAAAATTTATCCAAATTTTTCGGCCAAAAATTGAAATATCTTAACAGGAACATAGAATGTGTGAGGAGTGTGAATGTGGAATTTATGGGTCAATGACGTCATAGTGTCGTCATGAATTCAAAATATTTTCCCGCCTTTGGACTTAGAAAATGTTCAGTATTGAGAGAGGAAGGGTTCATAAGTACAACACCCAAGTTAGTTTATAGACTTAGTTTATTCAAGAAGTTGTTGGTTTAATACAATGGGATTATACATGTTTCTTATTATTATGTTTTATACCGGGGAGTTGTACCACTGCAGTATCTCCCGAAGGATGCAGGAGATCCGTAGGTCTTGAGATGCAGTTGATATGATGATAATCCATGAACATTCAGGCTGTGCTCACCATCTATAACAAATTAGTATGAAATGGCTATTAAATTACGTGTGGGAGTTTGTTTTATTGTACCCAGATGGACACATGTTGGTATTGATGGGGAATTTTTTGACGATTGTTCAACTGAAATAGAAATGCTGTATAGGAATAAATGACATGTAAGGATAAATTGCAGGTTTTCACTGTGACTAGGGTCGAAAATGGCAAAACAGTGTTTTTGTTGAATATCTCTTATACCAGTATATATAAAATTCTAAAAAAATATAGGGATATACCCATTGGTAGGACACACGTTACGGTGTTTCTACAGATTCTTTAATTGAAAATTGTAGCTATGAAAAATAAAAAACGTTACAAAATCTCATTTTTTGTCAATATCTTCCATACGAATACATGTACGATTTAGGAAAAAAATCAGAGGCATGTCTGTTGATGAGATACACATCATATAATTTTTTAGGATTTTTGAATTCAAAATCCTGGCCGTAAAAATTTTTTAAAAAAATTACGTTTTTGGTCAGTATCTTTTATACCGACACGTGTACAATTTTGAAAATAATCACAGACATGTCTGTTAACGAGGCGCACATCATGTAATTTTTTAGGATTTTTGGATTCAAAATCCGTTGGATTACGAAATATATTAACTCCTGCTCCTGATCTGGTTGAATGAGGGGTTTTCTTAATACAAAACGGACTTACGTCTAATATGTCTTCTGGGGTTTAGAAAAATATGAGTTTACTCTATATATGTATATCTGATTATATTTACTCTGACTATTCAGAAAGGATAAACTATTTCAATTTGACCGTTCATGCACTGCATAAGACTTTTAATAAGTATTTGCGATCTACCAAAGAAATCAGGAGTGTGTGCTTGATGGATGTCTAAATATTTTGAAACATCTAATTGAAATCGACTCCTTTGCAATCGAAGTACAGGGTTGCAAACATGTACCAATTCCGCGCAAGTAACACTGTGCGATGTGAAACGAAATGGCACATATGTACAGAGTCAATGAAATCCCATAAGTAACTAAACATTCTCAGGAGAGAAACACTATAAAAATATATCCAAATTATCTGCACAGAATCCTTTTATGTCAGCAGTAACCCTGCAGATTAAATCTCATATTCAAAAGCGCGCCAAAAACGTAGAGGTGTAAACTCTGCCACGTTCGGCGAACGACTGACGAGGCAGTCCAACATCACAATGCTTAAACAGTAGTAATAATCTAGCGAATATCTACAACCGATAGTCCCGGCTAATTTAAAGTTATTTCGGACGAGAATAATGCAAAGACTCGCAAAGGGAAATAAGATGGCCGCGAAAAGGGAGACGAGGATGCAACGGAGGTATCCGGTAGAGGGCATCCGATGCGGATTACACACGCAATCGTTGGCCGCAGGCGACGCAACAGCAAATGGTAGTGTGTCTCGTTGGAAAAAGCCGTTCATCGTGCATCGAATCGACCGTTTTGCCTTGTGACTTGCACGACCCGCTCTTATGTGGGCCTGAATGGCGATCGCATCAGGGCCGATCCGACCTCTTGCTCGCTGCCAATCGTTCGACCGCCGACACGAAAATTTCAAGTCAGTGCTGGCAACTTTTTACGTTTATTATATGCCGCATATCGCGAGAGAGACAACACAGACACTGCCGTTCGCGAGAAACGCATGCGAGCGAGAATTCCTCCCGACGAGTTGTGCGCTGTGCTCATCACACTCATCATTGCACGACGCTTATCGTTAGTTAGGGTTATTGAGTTTTCGTGGTTACTCGCTTCGATCCGAAGCGTGCCTGCCACTCTCTAAGAGACGAATTTGCTTGCTGCTGTGTGAGACGCACTGTGCAGAGCTATGCGAGCCTTCGAACGCGAACACTCACTTGTATTTAAGCGCAATCATCGTACTGGAGGAATGTTCGCTCGAGGCGGTTCCCGCCGTGCATCGTTACATAAGGAAGACCCGCCTTTGAATGGCTCTTTTCAATTTTATGGAACAGCTGTCTTTCCGTATGTGTCGATCACGCGATCGCTCTGATGCTTCGACACACTTTCAGTACACACTAAATACACTCTAATGTCTAATGTCACACATGCCTATCCTTTCAAGTTCACAGAAGTCACCTTCGTTTTGTAATAGATCGTAACAAAGAAATGATTAATGTAAACGAAATCATCTCCCAACCTAAATGAGCGATCAAACGATTACGATTAATTATTAATCTACGTTACTCCTTTCCGCAGTTGCCTGAAAGATGACGGCTGACGCAGAGAAGGACAGTACTCACTGCCTGATTTGCAATAGCAAAGTAGGGGTATCAAGCAGGAACTGTATAAGAATCTTTAGCGAATCATCTGTCACTCCATCAGAGAAGCCACTTGTAGATACTATCTGTACTGTCCTAGAGACAGATCTGACAGAGGAGAATGTACATTCCCTTGTTTTGTGTAAGAAATGTTACAAGCTGTTCAACGAGGTAAACAATATCCCCGAATCACGATGCTCTACTTTGGCTATACTGATTTGATGGCGGACTAAGTGTGCCAACTTTGAGTCTAGGTAGACGAACTTGAAACTAGATTAGTGGAAATCAAGCTAGAGTTGTATAATAACTATAAGAAGACCATAAAGCAAGTGACAAATATCAGTCAAGTGGAGGAGGAATATAACGATCATGATTATATTGAAAATGCGGAAGACCAAATTCTTGAAGGAGATCCGATATATGTGGAGGAATTGGAAAGGAGAGATGAAAGCCACGAGGAAGTCAGTTCATTTCCACATTTGTGTCCAGCCTGTCACTTAGGATCTATTGTCATATACGTGTATATGCTATTGACCATTTGTAGGAAAGTCAAGATCATCAGGAAATGGAAGTAGAAACACTGCACCAGGAGGAATCGGATACATTGACTGAGGGTCAAGAACATTTTATTAAAGTAGAGGTACAAGAGACAGACATACAGGAAGCCTGCAGTGCAGAAGAAAAGAAGAAGAATAAAAGACAAAGGGTTTCAATGAAACCACCGGAACCTCCTCAAGAACAAGTAAATTTTTGACCTGTGGTGACCTATTTATATTTTCCGATATTTGTATGCGATGTTATTTCTGGTTTTTAGATTGTATCCCGCGATGGTAATTTGTATACTTGTCTGTTATGCTCGAGCGACGAAGATCGATTGACGGGAGATGCGAAATCAATAATTGCGCACGCGAGAAGCGTACACGACACTCGCCTTTACATTTGCGACATTTGCGGCGATGATTTTAGAAAACGAAACGAACTGTCGCTTCATCTTGATGAGCACGTAGCGAAAGAAGAAGGCGATTTCCAATGCGAAGTCTGCAATCGAATATTCAGTAATCTAAGACTTTTCAGAATCCATAAGAGAATACATTATCCACAAGTGAAATCATGGCCATGCGAAACGTGTGGTAAAAGATACAGGTGTGCAGCACGAACTTGAATCATCGTTTCGTTTTATAAACGAAACTATATCTTTAGATCAACTCTATTTATAATACTGTGTTCTTACAGTTCGAAGAATTTATTAGATGAGCACATTAATACACATACAGGAGTTCGACCGTACGTGTGTGAAAATTGCGGGAAAGATTTCGCGTCGAAGTACACCTACAAAGCGCACGTGAAAACGCACGAAGTGCGTCCGCGACCATTTGAATGCTCGCAGTGTAACAAAACGTTCTTGAGCCAACAAAATCTTAATCAACACGAGAGAACCCACAATGGCGTTAAGGAATATGTGTGTCACCAATGCGGTACGAACTTAAACATTCCGATTATACATAACATTTATGTTTCTTACTTTTTATGACTAAACACGAAAATCTCTAGGCAAGGCATTTGGTTCGCCACACAACTTGGAAGTGCACAATATAGTGCATACTGGTTACAAACCATACATTTGTAGAATGTGTGGTAAAGCGTTTGCCCGAAAGGCTGAAATTAGAGATCACGAAAGAACTCATACGGGAGAGAAACCGTATCAATGTGAATTCTGTGGTGCAACCTTCAGGTAATTTAGCACTTGCAAGAGTAGAAATTAATGAGACTGACTTTACTGTTATACATGACTTTTTACAGTCAAAGATCGAATTTGCAATCTCACAAACGAGCAACGCACTATAATGACAAAAGATACAAGTGTGATGATTGCGGCAAAGGTTTTAAGCGTAGAAGACTATTGGACTACCACATAAAAGCAGCGCACACTGGAGAAAGGCCATATAAATGCGAAATATGTACAGCCACATTTGTATATCCCGAGCACTTTAAGAAACATATGCGCATTCATACCGGGGAGAAACCTTACCTTTGCGAGGTATACTAATTAGAAATGCTGTAATATCTGGATAAAGTCCTATCGAACATTCGACATAATCAAGAAACCCTTCCTAAATCGTAGGTATGCGGAAAGGCGTTTAATAGTAGAGATAACCGAAATGCGCATCGCTTTATTCACAGTGATAAGAAACCATACGAATGCTTGGTTTGTGGTATGGGTTTCATGAGG
Organism: Ectemnius lituratus; assembly: GCA_910593735.2. NCBI lineage: Eukaryota > Metazoa > Arthropoda > Insecta > Hymenoptera > Crabronidae > Ectemnius > Ectemnius lituratus. The sequence continues at coordinate 17,261,337 of OU343033.1, forward strand.
AAACCACTCTTATATGCTCACATGCAAACTCAGGTAAATGAAGAACTCACGTACACTCACCGATGAAATACAAGGTTCTAATTACAACTCTAAATAATATTTACAGGGTCACTTAAACGACACTATTGTAGTTAATCAGCCACGATTAACAACAGAGGAAGATCAAGTGATAACACTACCGGATGGTAACGTGGAAGTTCTCATGGAAGGCGCAGAGCACGAACAATTAGAGGAAACGGAACTCTATGTTACCGAATTGAAAGACCACGTTATCATACAGCAACAGGGCAGCGACCAAATATACAATGAGGAAAGCGTTCTCAATATTCCTACGGAAGACGGTGTGTGCGATGAAGAAGTCAATCACTTAGTGGGTGAACAGGTACAAATGACATAAACTTTAGGCTCACGAAAAACGAACATTCTTAACACAATATTTCTTACAGATAACTTTCGCTGAGAATGAAGTGATAGAATGTAAAACCGACGACAGTCAGTCGGTTGAAGAAGTGTACAACTACCACGAGAGCGAGGAAACAGGCGAGACGATAGTTGTACCTACCACTACCGAGTATAAAGAGATAGGTGACGATAAGAGTGCTGTACGATTAGTGCAGATACGTCTGCCAGCTAGTATTGCGGGCGATGGTCGAAGTTGGTTAAGTTTAGTACAAAACACGTGAGAATTCGTGCCGCGTTTCTCGCGGCACGCGCGGTGCTGAACGAGTTTCTTTACAATAGACCCTCAATCACGGCGCTTTGAGCTCATCTGCCAAACGGAGAATGTGTATTATGAGAACATCAAAGAGCCCGAGCATTTTGCCTTACGCGGTGTGTGCACGTAATCTAGGATAATAGAATAGGTTTCTAATATAAGCGCATGTTCTTGTAAGATTCGAGGGAGGGCCCAGCTTTATGCTTCGATGACAAATAAAACCCGTGGCTACTTTTAACCACCGATAGAATACCGACGAACTTAACATCCCCCTGCACGTTCACTTTGACTAGCAAGCCATTGTAATTTTATCAATGTCGAACAGTATGCATCAAGCAAATTGTATATTAATGATTTTGATTTGTTGCTTAGTTGAAAATAAGGTCACTCGTTTTTAAGATGGTAAGCAGTGCCTCGTATTTATTATCCACCTAGTTGCCTAGTGCTTATCGAGTAACTAACTGACATAACTCCAGGGATCACTTTGTATTTATCAGAGGGCCACCGATATTGATCTGTCCATTTTTCACTCCGCTGCCCGCATACCATCCAAAGATGGCACTCTAGATGCTTAAATTGCGAAACGCGTACCTAAGTCATGGCAAAAATTACAATCACGTTTGAAATATCCGAACTAATGATTGCCTTAACAACACTTAGGCATATGTTATTCTTTTCAAAGTATAGCAAAGCATACTGCAACGCTATTCTCATTTATTAATGTATCTGGAAGAGTACTCGAAAAGAATAAATGAAGAAAAATAATTGCTATATCTATATTCTCATTCCCTGACAAACTATTATTGTTGATCGAATATATGTCAAATGAATCTGGTAAAATGAGAGCTCGAACGAGGATTATGTGTAGTGTATGAATATAACAAAGATGTTTCCGAAAAAGTACCCGAAATCAGCAGAAATTTTCATTAGGTATTCCGAGATAATTAGAAAGTAAAAATAAAGAAACTAACGAATAAAGTAAAGCTTTTAAATTAATTATTGATAACTAGAAATAACACTACTAAGTGGTTAATAAATCATAATAATGTTGGTATTAATTGAATAATAAAAGCAATCCATGGACAATGAGTGTAAGGTAATGGTTTAAATTTTGAAAAATTGGAGAAGAGATGTTTAAAAACAATTAAATTGTTTGAATAATTCACGATGTTATATTAGGAAAGTGTGTAAAACAAACTCGCAAGTGAATATGAATTGTATTCAAAGACCGTGCACTACTCTCTAAGATAGTAGCTTAAATCTCAAAAAAGAATAAAAATGATTTTCAATATCAATTAAAATGTCTAAATAATTCGCGGTGTTGTATTAGGAACGCGTAAATAGTTCGGAACTAATGTCGAAAACTAATAACCGAAAGTGAAGATAATAATGAAGATGCAATTCGGAATATCAACAGCAACACATCCCTCCAACCGTATCGTTCGAACGTTGCGCGCCGAATGATTAGAGCGAATGTTTCTTCGGGCCGCTGAGACAAAGCAGCCGGTGAGGGACGGTAGACAGGCGGATTATAGTCGGGCCGCTGAGAGAATGCGTCTGGAATAGAGTAAAATTTCGGCTTGGTCCGCCTGTCTACCCTCCCTCACCGGAAATTTTACCCTCTCCAGTTACGTTTCGGGAGTTCCGTAGCTTGACTTCCCCTCACGCGCATTCTACCCACCATGCTACGGCGCCTTGTAGCCACGCTATGCGTCTGTGTTTGAGATTTGAAGTGAGACGGAGACCCGCCTGTTCCCTTTCTTAACGTAGAGAGTGAGTCTAATTCTCATTATACATATGTTTAATAACACACATGCGACATATTGGGCAGATTTTTATTCTACTTTCATCCCCTTTCTATAGCTCCGTGGAATAGTATTTATAGTTACACCTGTAAACAAAGCTTTGCCACCCTGGACGAGACAGTATTCGGTAAAGAAAAGTCCATGTTATATTTTGCAACTTGTCTTAGAGTGACCGGTGCCAGTAAAGTAAAACGTCCCATTTGGCCTGGATTAACCCTTACCAGGTAGGCCGTGCCTGGTAGGGAATGTTCGGAAAAAGGGACTGAAATTTACACATGATCTGCAAACTGTAGCAAAAACTCATTTCTGCTTACAAATATTGAAAAATGTAGAGAAACAACAACCCTTATAATGTATCGATTAATTCTTATCTCTGAGAAATCATAATATAGAGTCACGGTAATCTCGTGTGATGAATATAGTATCTCATTTTAGTTTAAATCGGCGATTTGATGCAAAAGAACTGATCCGTTTTAAGAAAAATGGCACCCAATCCTGGCTTGCGGATCGCTCAATGTGTCAAACGGAGACAGACGTAGGTCTGTCTTTTCTAAGTCTTTATCTTTTTCTAAGTTAGGCTGACCCTATTCGGTCAGGCAACCAATAGCGAAACCGTTGATGCATAGTGCCAGGACCGCGACGCACCCAAGTGTCAAGGGAAGTGGCGGTGACTGCGCTTGGGAGAGGGTAATTCCAGACGCATTCTCTCAGCGGCCCGACATAGGTGCCGGGCGACCTTGCTGCGTGCTCGTCCCACCACCACGCCGTCCGTTCCGGCGCGTCGCTTCTCCGATTTACCGGCTGCACTCTGCTGCGTACCGACGGACACGCTCGACTCCCCTTCTATCTTATCGACGATCGCTTACCTGGGTTTTTATCGACTGCTGGACAATTAGGCTTTACTGACTGTGTCTACCTCTGTTTTATCCACATGCGACCCACTATTAACGACCCCATATAATGAGATAATATAATCTTTATGCTCTTTCGGAGCCTAAATAAACCTCTTTAGCTTCGTTATTCTACCATTACTGTAAGGCCGAGGAAGATTATACTTGGCAAACAATGACTTCTTATCCCAAAAGTCTAGAATAAAAATTTTCCGAGAAAGAACGACGCTATTTCCAATTGTACTTTTCTTACAACGTTGATATTTCAACGTGTTATGAATAAATAATTCGATGATTTAAGCATTAATTTCTGAGCGAATAGATACAAACTCGGCGTTAACTACACTATTAATCATTTGTAACAGTGCCGCAATTCTAATGTATGTACATCGTGCAGATATCTTTTTTATTTTCGTCCCACAGAAAGCTGCGGGAGCGTCCTCTCGTAAGCCAATGTCATAATTACACGAGGTTTATTTTGATGCTAATAGCATCAAAACGCAATAAGAATATTTATAATAACCTGGACTATCTAACAGCTGCCAATCAGCCTATGACTAATTTTAGTAAAAAAAAGAAGGCGGCAAATCCTGATATTCCGAAAACTCCCAACAATACTCGCCTACTAGAATTTTCTCTCATCGTAATGTACCAACATATTTGGTTCCTTGTCAAAGGTGGTAACTATGTAGATGCATAAAACAGTCTCAAAGGAAGATCGATTGCATTAAAAAATCATCTGTCGAAGCGTCATTGTCACTATGTGGTTCCTAACTAATTCTGAAGGTATTGCGACTTTTCTTTCCTCGTCTAAATACTTCAGCTGTGATACGAAAAACAATGAATTGACGGTTCGATTTGGCAGGTACTCGAATTTATCTCGGACGAGACAAAACGTGGACGTTTGGTAGAAAAAGGGGTGAAATCCTGCTGGAGAATGACGAATCTATCAGCAGGCTACATGCTTCTCTTATTGTCACAACCAACAAACCCGTGAAGGTAGAGACACTAACAATTTACTTTGCTGTTTAACTAATCCATCGCACAGTTACCCATGGAGAAATATTTACAGGATAGAGAACCTGGATCAACATGTACGCTACAGGATCACGAATCAAAGTATGGAACATACGTCAGCAATAACGACAAGCATTTTGTAAGAAGACTCTCCAGCAACTTGGAGAATCAAGATAAAATAAGATTCGGACTACAGAATCACATATATATGTAATATTGTTATCATTAGCTTATTCCTTACAAAGTAGTTTAGAATCTACTCTTACAAAATCATATTCTAGTGTACACCATGTGCCGTTTATAACCGCTATGTCTACTGTAAACGAGGAAGATAAAATGAAGCTAGAAAGTTTGATCGACGAAATTGATGGGATCATATCTGAAGATTGGACTACTACGTGTACACATTTGACAGTCTCCGATGCACTACTGACTGAAAAAGTTAGTTCAAGATAATGTTTCCTTTGTTTCTACTTTATTTATGCAGAGAATGAACTTTATTATTAGGTTGTGTGGTCTATGGCAGCGATTGTGCCTATAGTCACGATTACTTATTGGGAGCATGTGAAGGAAGCAATAGACAAGGGCGCAGAGATACCCAAGGTGGATAATTTTGTGCCACCTATTGGTGAAAACTTAATTAATAAGAATAAAGTATCACTGATTCCCAATCCGGCGAGAAAATCTTTATTTAAAGATTTGATATTTATATTCTTCTCTGCCAAGCAATTTAAAGTCTATGGGAAAATGGTTTATCTGGCAGGTGAAATATACTTGCCTTGCATGGTTAAGTTTCAAACTTTTGCAATGTTATAAAAATTAATCACTTTGTATATTTCAAGGTGGTAAATCTGTGGTATATGGGAAAAAGCCGCTGACTTTTAAAGACTTCTGTTTACCAAATGTAGTATCTGTGCAATTCCCTGATGATGAAGCATCACAAGCTAGTCAAGAGATTTTACCGGAATATGACGAAATATGTAAGTCGATGTACATGAAAAATTCTTGTCATGATTTTAAATTTAATATTCATGCCGTTGCTTTTCTCAGACGATCAAATGAGAGAGAAGAATCTAAGGATTGTGCCTGAAACCGAAATACCGCTGGCAATATTACACTGTTCCATAAAAACTTACTGCAATCCCAGACACAAGTTCAAACTACGCTTTGAGACTCGTGTTCCCGATTTGGGCAAAGTTTTAGTGCCCGATACGCAGGACGTCGAGCAGGATATTAGAGTACTTCCTACTATAATATCTGATATAAGAGTAAAGCCGAGCGTTAACAGGCAAAATCCTTTATTGAACGTAATTATTCCGGAAACATGTGATTTCTTAAACGACGAGCACATAGTTCCCGAATCCGATGATATCGAAACTGAGAAAGAGTTACAGACTGTCGCTCAAGTACATTCTAACTACGAGCCGGAAACCGAAGACAGGCACCCCAGATTGAGCACTGAAAAAAGAAGTCCGACTAACTATGATTCGAAAACGGGAGACAAGCACTCCAGATTGAGCACTGAAAAAAGAAGTCCGATACTGAAAGAGGGACAAATACTTGAGAAATCGCTTATAGAAGATAATACGGAGGAAAAGGTCGCATTGCCAATTAAAACAAGTTCCGAAGATAGAAAGGGGGGTATTATTATACCTGAAACATTGGACACTTTAGATGATTCCAGTAAACGACCCGGCAGTTCTATGTTATTGTCACCGGAAGTATCTATTACGGTTTCTCCAAAGGTAAGAACACTGTGGGTAAGGGGTGTTTATATTTTGGCGAAAATTCGCATCACTTAATCCGCAGAAAAAACATGTTCCGGTGAAACATATGGAAACAATCTCAAAGACTCCAGACAGAAGTCCAACGATGAGTGTGTCTAGCAGATTATCTCCGAGCCAGTCGAGAATAAGCCCTGTGTGCTGTGAATCAAGTAATACAGTTATGAATTGGTTGGCTCGAACAGATCGTGTCATTGAAGAGACATTAGAAAATACCGGACTGTCACCTGTAAAATCGCCAGCTCGTAATAATGACAGTTTCGGATGTCCGGTAACAGAAACACCTATTAAGAAGTCATTCAAGAAACGTAATAGGGCATCAAGCAGTTTCGAGGATGACCCAGAGTTTATCCCACCAACTAAAAAGAGTCTTCGGCGTAGCAATTCACTAAAGAAGGAGACAATCTCTCCAACAGTAATATTTTATTAATAATTACTCTCTTTCAACTAATTTACGAAAACTTACTGATTATTAATTTTCTCCATTTCCTTAACAGGAGGCTTTCCGAAAGATAATGGGATTAAGTCCGCCGTGTCTGCGACTGAATCCACAAAAGAAACATTTTCAAAAGGTATGCTGACACTGCACAACTAGTGCATATTGAAACTAAGTAACACGAGGTCTCCTTTTATAGGCGAAGATATTAATTCCCGCGGAGAGAATATCGATCAGAAGTATGACAACCTGGTGATATGCAGACATTGCAAGATAAGAATTGGAAACAATTTCTTTTCTACCACTTTATTACTGTTAATGGATAATGCCGTGTTTATTTTTGTATACTACAATAAAATTCTTCGTCCTACTAAAATGCTGAGTAAACACTATCATCTCCATCCGCACTTATCTGCTCTACATAAATTTCCTGCAGCCCCGTTGTGGCAAGGCGAAGCATAATTCGAAGAAGCATTAGTGTTCGAAGTTGAAGATCATTTCTTTGTGCCGAAGATTTACGACGTGGACATAGAGTGCGACTCGTGGCTTCTTAGCACGTAGAAATGCCGCGAAGGAACTAATATATACTCCGCGTTGACAACACGCCGTCAGACCAGACCAGCTCCATCGTTCTCGCAGTCGCACGGATAGATCGTTTACTTACATGATTCAATCGGTCGCAACTTTTACTCCACACGATTACAGAGCGGACACGCGCTATAAACGATATCTGCAATATTCTGGACTACACCGGTAGCCTTGATTACATTAAACCTTATAAACTGGAAAGCCGGTCACCGAAAAACTCTTAGATTGACAGCACTATCGTTGTAAGTAGAAAACTTCTTTATTATCGAGGAACGTGTACACTCAAAAGTAATAAAACAAGACAATAAATCCATCGGAAATTTCTAATCTTATAAGCATTGCCAATCAAAATGAGAATTATGCTTCTCCCATACCTCCAACAGAATTTTTCTCTCGACTGACATCTGCGAACGTGAGTTGCAAATGAAGTACGGCGATTGTAAGACGCGTGCGATGATGAATGCGATTTTTCTCGCGCTTATCACAACTGCCGCATTATCCGAAGCCGTCGATTACTCGGGGTAAGTGTTCAATTAAGTTTCCGCATAGACTTTTAACTGGTTGCGGTTTTTAAGTCTTTAAGTATGATACTTTTAATTTAAAGTAGACACTGACCAAACTTGCATTGACTGGAAACCGCGTTAAGGAAAATGTTACATGTATAATCCCGCGCAAACTGCTAATCACACTTCATTTTTACGCAACTGGTATTCCCCGACTGACTATAAATATTCGCATGAATGTTTAGACTTATTCTCGCGAAACCTTTTATCGCTAACGCGCACGCGTATTTCTCTCGCAGCATCAATTTGCATATCTCTATTAATTTTTGAAGCCCGAATTCAGCACTGTCTCGAAACCGATAAGATAAACTATGACTATTCGAAATAAATCGCTTGAGCAATGATGCTTGCAATGTGTTGAGACCAGAGTGCCATTTGCACTGGTGCTTTATTTCCTTATCTTTTGTTGCGAGGCAAGCGCAAGGCTGGCGCATGACAGTAATTAGTTTTTCGATCCTTCGTACCGATATTCACCGAGCAGAACGTTTTTAGATACAAACTTTACAAGGCTGGCCCAGTCACGTCCGATTCCCCTGAACTATTGCGTAAACTGGTTGAAAGGGGCTACGACCTTTCCGGTAGCGGGCAGGATAACTCAATGAATATTCTAGTCTCGCCGGATCAAAAAGATGAATTCGAAAGCATAATGAGCGATGCCAACATGAATAGCAAGGTACAACTGATCCAACCAGTATTAATAAAAACTACTTTCTATTTCTTTCATTTGCTGCAAAAATCGACTAAATCTGCATTGAAATGTTGTAACTTAAATTTTATCACAAGGTTGTCGTTCACGATTTTGATAAAGCGATACAAAGAGAGAAAAGAGATGCGAAGAATAAGAACTCGACATTCGAGTTCGATCGCTTTCCAAGATATCATGAAATAGTGAACTGGATGTACGAAATGGTGAACGGAAGTAAGTACGCGCGAATGATCAAAATCGGAACCAGCTTCGAGGGGCGACAGATACTTGGAATACGTCTGCAGTCGTCATTCGAGAATCCGGTAGGTGGAAACTGGAGAAAGTGCCCAATGAAGGATACGTGCACCACTTCGCCTTGTACACGACTGACTCTTTAACGCCCGATAAAAGACTACAGCCTTATGTTTAGAATTGACTGCCATTTAAATGATGAAATATTTTTATAGCCAGCAAAGTTTCCAATCATTCTGAATTACGACTCTGCATTCCGCATGCAGTTCTCAATGATTTTTAAATCGCACTTATTGTAAACAATTACTTAAAGTCGATTACAATTAATTAAATTAAATTTCTAGTATACCGAGGAAAATAAAATATCTTTTATACGTTCTCAGTTTCGACAATGGGAAATTACGTTTCACGTTTGTTTTCGAATTGAATATATTTGGAAAGAAATTAGTGCAGTCAAGAATATCTTTCTTAACAGGTGATATTTATCGATGCTGGAATACACGCTCGCGAATGGGCAGCCCCGGTGACCGCATTATACATAATAAAGAAGTTAATCGAACTCGAAGAAATTCTCGCAAAGAAAGCAACCATCTACGTAATTCCCTGTGCGAATCCCGATGGATACGAATTCACGCATGAGGAGAATCGTTACTGGCGAAAATCACGTTCCACGAGCAATTCCAGCTCTTGCGTGGGTGTTGACATTAATCGCAACTTCGACTCTTATTGGGGAGGTAAAATCATCGAAAGCCTGTGTTCTATTTTTGTTTGTACAAAAACTCTACAATCCATTTTACTCTAAAAAAACTACAGTTGTATTGTAGTTCGAGACACACACGCGTTGTAAGTGTTCACGTTTATTCTTACAAGGACTTTTAATTATCTTTCGGTTATAATTAGTGAGTACTTAAAAAAGAAAAGTCTAGATATGACTTGCGAATGCTTAAAATTTCGAAGTATCCAACTTAAACGCGCTCTATATTTGCTTTACATTTACTCTATATTCGTCTATGGGATTCTGTGGACAGAATTCGGTGTTAACTTCCAGCCTTGCTCGTCTACGTTCCCCGGATCCTCGGCCTTCACTGAGCCGGAGGCGATTGCAATCGCCAATGCCATACTCAAGATTAAACCGATGATGTATTTAACACTGCATAGCTACGGTTCGGTAAGATTTCTAAGTTTCTTTAACAAGGATATAACGTAACTGTGTAGTCCGAGCGAAGTAAAAAAGAATGTGGGGAAATCAGAGGATAGAGTTATCTAAACTGTAAAGTAGGAACAAAACGTTCTTTATTCCTTGTCGCGACTGTCGCTTTTTCTGAATCGTAATCTAGAGTTTTACAGTATGCTATCAGAAATCACTGTTTCTATATTTCAAACGACTAGTTTGCAAAAATTCGCTACAATAAATACTAGTGAATTTTATCAGCTTTCAAATGCTATTTAGTTTTTTTAATTTTGGAGAAGTAGTTTGACATGTACATTGCACCGAATGGTGTTTGGAAAACCGGGCTTCAAATAAGTATAGTCATCACTATTGTTCATTAAAATTTTGAAATCAAAGTTTATGATAGCATAACAAATGAATCTATCTTTCCATAGAAAAAACTTTGGTTTCGCTATTGCTAAATAATTGTAATAAATATTTCAAATAACTAGTGTAAATTAGGCGTCAATAACTAGAGCGGAGATTTCTGTTAGATAGTTTTTGCTAGTCACTGAGAAAATGACTAAAATTGCGAAAAGTAGCTACTGCCTCTAAGAAAATGTAGGAATTCTGCGAGAGAAACAAGAATGTGTGATCGCTCCGACGGCTCGCAGACAAATGCTGTGTTATTCTCCACAGTCCTTTAGTATAAAGTCGTTCAGCTTTCCCCATTTCTTAACCAGGCCCAATACAAACCGGATTCCTGATTTAAAGCAGTCGACAATACAACGTCGGGTTTGCTTGTCGTTTTTCATGCCTTTCCTTTGTTAAAAGTAATCCGCTATTAACATCTGGTGACCATCGGGTCAAACACCTCGGACCCTTTAAACATCATAGACGACCGTAAATCTATTATTCTACCGCTTCCGGTTTATGTACGAATTCTCATAGAATTTATCGCCGCTAACATCTTAGTAGGTCAATATCACTGATTAAATGATCAATAGCGCAGCCAAACTATAATCTTTTGCGCAGTGTGTTTAATTTATCAAAAGTACGAAAAGTTTGCGAGCCTGGTTGCTATAAGGTTTGTGATTTCTAGCTACTGCTCTACCCATGGGGATTCACCAACGATCTACCGCCAAACTGGAAGGAACTCGTAAGTCCGAAACTTCGAATGCGTACTTTTAGAACGGAGAGATCCCTTACACTTCGTGTTTGAAATAGGACAGTCTAGCGCGCAATGCTAGTGAAGCTCTGAGCAGGGTCAATGGACAGAATTACGTCATTGGAAGCTCTACCAATGTCCTGTGTAAGTATTAACAATTTTGGTCGAATCTTTGTATATTTTTAATTCAATAAATATTTATCTATCGAAATATCTTCTATTATATTTAGTTACTTTAAATAAAAGAATATGTGTTAAGAGATTTCCTATGTTTTTCAACTTACAATAACAGACTAGCATCGCGAATTTTACCGAATACCGGATACTACGTCGAATCAATAACGAAAAATCGTCGATTAAAATTAATAACCCGCATTGCTTTGCACCCTGTTTCACAGACCGGGCAAGCGGAGGCAGTGATGACTGGGCAATGGAAAAAGCAAACGTATCGCTGGTCTACACCATGGAACTCCCGCAATACGGGACAGGCTTCGTTGTGCCGGTGGAAAAAATAATACCGATGGGAGAGGAAACCTTCGCAGCTTTCGATGTTTTCGTCCGATATGTTTGCTCGAAAGCACACAAAAGGAACTGCGACTAAATAACGTTCGATCGATGTTATACCGCCTCGAAAACACGGATCAGCCTCATCCTCAATCCACATTAATTTTATACTTCGAACAGAATATAAAATATGGAAATGTTATGAACTGAAAATTTTATGCTACGTTACTTATTGTAAATAACGATATTTATAAGTGGCACTGTTTTCATTCACTTTGAATTTTTAAAAAGAGACAAATCATGTATAAAATTTATTCGTATGAAACACTGTCGAGTTTTGTAAATAAACCTTGTGTAACTAACAAATAGTGGCAACAAACAACTAATCCCGTAAAGTTAGAAATTTTATGGAAGGGTGCTTTTAAATGAGCATTGCCAATGAGCGAAAAGCTACAATTGTCACTATTCATGTGTCCTTGACTACCTTTAATATCTATGACACAAAAATTAGAGCACAGTCATCTTGATTAGATTGATCTTTTACGCATTTGACCTGACTGTTCCCTAATATACGCTTCAACGTTCACGAGGAAAGTGGATGCCAGCGAGTGATCGATCGTGCTTTTATGAGAAAATAAACAAGTTCGTTGAATGATTTTACAATGACGAAACGGCACGCTGCAAATACTTCGAAACTAAATTAAACATTCCACTGATATTGCAAATGCGATTCCCAGTCGATATCAACTTTAAAATCGAAAATATTGAAAATGTTAAATGTAAAATGGACAACCTCAATTGAATGATAAATGAAAATATAAAACATCAACATGCTTTTGACAGTTCCATGAGAATATCTGCATTAACTTATTAATGACTGTAATTCCTGTGATGTAAGCTAATAAAATATAAATTTCAAGAACGAGAAGTTCCACTTTATCTAGCAACTTGATATGCACTTACAGTTAGTCTCGCATAAAGAATTACCGTCCAATTAAATCGATTTCCTGCTAACTCGAATGCGGTGAGACGGCGCGCTCGCTGTGTTTACGGAAAAGGCACGCGAGTGTAAATACTATCTTGATTAGCTGTCACGCAATGACAGTCTACACGGATAACGAATGTCTTTCATAATTACTCGCTCGCGAGTAATCGCATCGTCCATCTTATCGATCTCTGATTTCGAAAGATTAGCCCTCTCGAGACTCGCACGCTTCGGCTACGTTTCAGCAATTCGTGACAGCTAATCTGAAGATTCCTGCTTCTTTATCGCAAAGTTATCATTTGGGTGAAAGCTACCTGATATCTGCTTGTGCCACTATATATGAAACTGAAATTCTCAATAGCGAGTTTGTTGCACCCGATTCGACCATGCGTGTGCTTTTCTACCTTGCGGCGGTCATCGTCGCCGTTTCCTGCTTTGAGGATGAGGAGCAATTACCAGAATTGGAAGGGTAAGTACGAGATTCTAGAATTAAACAAAGGAAAAGAAACGCATTGTATTGTTCTAATACTTTGATTTACGATTTCATCATAATTTATAGAAATATTTACTAGTCGATAATTCCCTGAACCACACTAATGAGAAAATATCCTCACCACTTATGTAACTACATGCTTTGTTCATCCGTCAATTTTAAATGAATTATCGATTAATATCAATGGAAATTATCCTGTTTCGAGAATGTGAAATATATATAGAAGACAAAATATTAATAACAAAATGTGCTCATAGCATGCAGAGCCTGGTGATTTTCTGTGACACCGGAGAAAAACTGGGTTTGGTGAGAAGTTACGAAGGAGTACCTGGCTTTGATTTTACACGATCATCTCGAAACCTGGTGGAAGTACTTGTCACGGCTGACGAAGTAGGACTGTTCAAGAAATTCCTGGACGCACATAGCATTTCTTTCTTAGTGTCGCAAGAGAATGTGAAGGACGTTGTGATCGAGGACTACATTGCGCAACAAGTCGAACGAAGGGTGCAGAGTATAGTGCGCGGCAATGATCCCAGTGGAAAGTTGTCTTTTACTTACTACCCACAATATGATGAAGTAAGAAAAAAACAAGCAAACTTTCTATTAAAATTATAATAAATCTCAATTCTGTTATAACAATAGAGACTACTTCAAAAATAACAGTAGAGAATAGTACAAACTCTGCAGAACACTTAGAGTCACAAAAGCCCTATAAACTCGAGAATAATAATAGCTCCTGTAATAGGAGAACTCTGATATAATCTAGCAAGTGTCTGCAAGGATCAATAAAATCCGACCTTATTAATTCCTAGTTTCTAAAAATAAATATCTTTATTTCTACGCTCAGACAATTCTTGAATACCAGAAATAAATAAGAAAAATTGAATTAATATTCTTCAAATGTAACATAGAGTCTCCCATTTTTTTGATCGTCACTCTAATTAGTAGGCAGTGAAACACTTTCTTTATTGCGGCAAATGGCTGACAGGGAAACGAGCCACTCTACTAATTGTCGTGGCGAAAGCACCTGGCTGGATTGAGTTTATTCGACGTGGCGACTCGACTTAATGGTATCATTTCAATTCGGCAGATCATCAATTACCTCGAGTACATGGTTCGCAGTCACGGCGAGGTGGCCGAGTTGATCAATATCGGCTTGTCTACGGAGGGACGCGCACTCAAGGGTCTCAAGCTTTCGACGCCCGGCAAAAATAAGCCAGCAGTTTTTATCGACGCTGGCATCCATGCTCGCGAATGGATCGCATCCGCCACCGCGCTTTACATCATTGATCAACTGGTCGGCAATAAGACCAACAACCATCTCATACAAAACGTCGACTGGTACATCCTGCCTCTCATCAACCCTGATGGCTACCAGTTCACCCACTCCAACCCAGGGGTAATCAAGTTGAACGATACTAATTGCTTCGACACTCGATCGCATCGACGCGCACAACTTTTATTCTAACTCTCTATAAAGCAATTTTTTTCTCCGCGTTCGATTTTATATTGGAATATTGCGTAAGGCTTCCCCTATGGAAAGACGAAGTACTAGAAAAACTGTGGGAAACAGAGGAAGCCTGCGAGAGACAACGAAAACCCACGGGAAATTGTGGAAAAATAATTGTACTAGGTTTGAAAAAATTAAGAGTATGAAGAAATTAGTTTGGGAAAATTATATGATGATACAAAGCGTTAATGGGAAATGATAATTGATAGTGTGAAGTTACCTAAGATTCTGTCTATCAAGTAAATTTGTATAGTAATAGAATATTTAATCAAACACGAGAGATATTTTATGGTATTTATTCTTTGTTAATTGATTTGGTTTAGAACCGATTGTGGAGGAAAACACGCTCTACTAACGGCGGATCAAAGTGCCGTGGAGTTGACGGAAATCGAAACTTCGACATGGAGTGGATGAGTAAGTTGTCTGTATACAAGCACGTATATCGTCACACGATTCAGGAAATTCCGAGCGCTTTTGCAATCTAAGATGATTCAGATAAAAAAAAAACCATTTAAACGCCGACGACAAACTCTAACTGCGTGGGTCATTCTTCCTTATCTATCGAATCAAGCAATCAATCGACTTTATCGGAGCAATCAGAAGCACGTAAATCGCACGAAATCCCTTTTATCAAGCTCACTCGAGTGAATTTGATAAAGTTAATGATTGACGATATAAGAAACTGTGTCAATCCAGTTTAATATCAGAGAGCACGAAACAATAATACTGAAATCAAAATATAAGAGAAACAAAATATAAAAACTTCAATACGGTCCATCGAAACTGGAAAGTTTCTCCTTAAGAAATAAAAGTTTGCGCAAATACGAAAAAAATTATGAAATATGTGAAACATTAAAGCTTGCTATGTTTATTAAATTTATTAAACTTCAATCTAGCTGACTCAAACGTTCTAGAAAGTTATTTGCCATAAGAATAAGCGCGATATAATGTTTAACTTTTAAAAGTTTCAATGGCGAGCAATTGAATCGTGTTTCCTTTCAGTCGCGACCGATTGTTTTGAAATGCTGATTGTTGCGAATACTCGACTTTACGGACGTGAGCCGAGCACATTCTTTTCATCCTGTCTAATATCTACTAATAGCTAGTAACGAATACGAACGTGATTCCGACATCAAATAAAATAAGGAAATAATCTCTCGAGTCAATAAAAATAAAAAACTAAGATGAAAGTCTTTACGCTAATATTAAATTTACTATAAAATTCAAAATAATGCAATTAATCCAAAAAAATGAAGTTGGAAAATTGTATCAAGTGATTCACTCATGTGCAACTACCAGCAAATTTCTCGCGCGTTTTCTCTTACACATCTACACTCCGCGAGTTCCAAATCCATAGTGAAGTTCGTCGCTCTCCCTGACTCGTTTTCTGCTTAGTTAGTTCTACTATCCCGTTCCGAATTTACTACCGTGCGCCAGTGTGTATGCACTGTATACACCTTGCTTTCTTTTCCGTGAGACGCCGGATTATATCTCGCGAAACTAGTACGGAGCAGTTCGCGCAACAACTGCGAAGTTATGTCGTATGCGATAAAGGTCATTTCAAGCTTGAAAGCTAAATCTAGCGTAGCAAATGCATTACACACGCGAGACAAGTATTACTGCAGTTTCACGCATAATACTCGAGACTTTAGGTGCCGAGGATTCCTGTCATCCATGTGTTCTATTCTTGAACGTCAATCTTTTGTTGTTCTTTCTATTTTCCTTATTTCACCGAGTTTAACTATTACTTTACTCTGACAACTCTCTTGTTATGAAAAATAATTATAGGATACAAAATGTACAGTATTGTTTATCATGAAATTATTTAAATTTTTATAGCAATCGGATCGTCATCGAATCCTTGCAGTGACACCTATGCCGGACCAAAACCAGCTTCCGAGCCAGAAGTTCAAGCTGTGCAGAACTTTATACTATCGAAGAAGCGATCAATCAAGCTGTATATGACACTGCACTCTTACGGACAAGTAATTATCACTAAATCATTACTTTTTTGATTTGTAATTATCGAATTATCTAATCTTGTATTATTTTATTTCGCAGTACATTTTGTACCCTTGGGGCTACACGAATGCTCTGCCAGCTAACGAAAAGGAACTTGTAAGTTTTGATCACGAAATAATTAAACTGATTAACACCATTTGATATTCAATAATAATCAACCTCCAACAATATTTTTAGCGTCAACTTGCTGCCCAGTGTGCCAAAGCAATTCAGGATGTCAGGAAAACTAAATACACTTTCGGAACGTCCGCCAATGAACTTTGTAAGCGCACAACTATTGAAACACAATTGAAACAGAAAAGAATTTTCACTAAGCACTGAAATTTTTAAATATTTAACGCTAGTTATTGTAACTTTGTATTGAATTAGAATTAATCGCTATTTGTGATTTGAAAATGTTTAGATCCGTCTTCCGGAGGAAGTGACGACTGGGCAATGGCAGGTGGTGGTGCTGATCTGGCGTACACTTACGAACTACCTGGAGGAATTTACGGTTTCGTTCTACCACCCAAAGAAATCATCCCCGTGGGAGAAGAGACGTTCGAGGCGGTCAAGGTGATCCACAAGCACGTGAACTCTAAATACAATTTGCTGAGACGCCCGGCTCCCCTTGAAATCTAACAATAAATCATGCTCAATTTTTACCTGCTCTAACGATAAGTTAATACATAATTTAAGCGACTATTGTAAATACTTTCTGACGACGAAAGAGTAATTAAAAAGACCAATAACAGCAATACTGCAAGTCCCGCTGTTTCCCAATTATTCGCTTTTCCCTTTACTCTTTTCTCCCACTTTCATTCTACCGCCTACTTCAACAGAACCGGTTATTACTATACAAATGAAAAAACCCAGCGGAAACCGTACTGCGCCGGCAGCAAGCGGAGAAAGGACAAAGAGGACGTCAAGCATTCGTCATTCACGGGTCAGTTATTCATGCGACCTTTCATTAAAAGCACGTACCATTTCTTAGTCGAGCAAAGGCATCATAAAAATTATCGGGTCGCCAGTAAAATGAGAGAGAGAGAGGGTCCCGTTTGTCGGCAGGGCCGACGAAAAAAAAATTCAACCATGAAAGGTGCATTGCTTATCACCCAAGCGTATAAGCGAACCAGAGCTATTGTTCGGTAGCGCAACACCCTTCCTGTACAAAAAGGGGGCGGGGATCGAGGGAGAGGTGCGGAAGGGGTGGGTGGGTACTCAAAATTTTCCCGCGTAGATCCGCGCTCGGGAGACTCACCGAAAAGCTGACTGAAGGGGCCTTTGGGGCTCGAGATTTCCAAGGGGGTCTGAGAGAGGAGCGACTGGGGGGGGGGTGGAAAGAAGAGAAAGCTGCGGAAAGAGAGCGCGGTAAGCGAGGGAAATGAAAGAATATGGAAGAGGGGTGGCCTCGAGGATTTGGTTGCTCTCGAGAGGGTGGAACACTTAGCACGTAGAGGCGCAGCAAGTGGACTGGGTTCGCTCTCTCCTTCTTCAGGCTTATTTCTAACGTTTCCCTCGGTGCGTGCTCTAATTGGAGAAACAACGGACTCATTAGCCGCGGACTCGAGCCAAGAGACGAGGGCTCGTTCCAGCCTGCCGACCACTGGCTCGTGAAATTTTTGTGTAACGAGCCACTACTGCCGAGTCGTCTATCCGGCTCGCCTACGAGACCCGTCAAAAGAGGCCTAAACAGCCCTGCAATTGTTGTTGACTCGAATGAGACGCCTGTTTTTACTAGAGCGCCTGTGGCGTTAGAACAATGCTCGAAATGGCCAAGCAGACCCACTCGCGACCTTTCCCGTAATTGGGCCAGTGTTTCCCTGAAAATTCTACAGGTACTCTTACGCCGCACATTTTCAGATATAGCTTGCCACCACCGTTGCTGCCGTGTAGACCAGGGAATCTGCGTTTTATACCTGTTTACCTTGTGCTAATTCCGAAGGTACCGCCCGCAAGGATAACAGAGTATGAAATATGTATAGGCTTTCCCCACAACTTTGATTATTTCCAGCTGCAATATGTACAGTCCGCTATCGTAATATACAAATGAAGTAAATTAAATATACATAGTTGTTTAGAGTATTTAGTTATATGCTAAAGTATCTATAATATACTGTCCAATATATTAAAAGTTACGATGTTACTGTAGAATGATAATTTAACATGCTAGTATCAGTCGAAGTATTGTAAAAGTCAATAACTGTAATTATACTATACAATAAGTATATGTATTATAAATAGAATGTTACGACAGTATATACAAGTTACTGGCTTACCTTACATTATTATTTCAAAACTACTAGCAGGACTACCCTACCCCTACGGAATAAAGAACCCTCCCTTTAAAAGACGTATTATATTTTATTTAGATAATAATGATCCATAAAACATTGTTTATATATATAATATATATATATAGGACTATGAACAAATAACTCTTGACTCTAGGATCTAGCAGTAACGTAACGTAGACGACAGGTGGTGTGTGTGTGTGTATCTTCCAATCTCGTACATGGAGAAGAGAACGCAGGAAGAAGACAAGCGTCCAAGGCGTCGACTCCTTCTTTAATGCACACGAGTTTCTCTTTCTCTTGCCGGCTGAAGGACGCTTCACATTGTACCGATATCGTCTACATAAAACAAAAGTATAAACGGCACCCAATAATTCCAAGCTATCAAAAAGTACACTTGCTGTATGTTACTCTGTGTTACTCTTGAGTTTGATTCGTGAATCTTGCCATCCAACAATAATGCAATCAAAGTTTAAATGTAAATAAGTTACAACCGCGTAATTGTTTCTGTTATACCATATCGCCTCGTGCCGGACAATGTGAATCGTTTTGAATAATGACACTTCTCGCGTCTTACGAAAGAGTGACAATAGTGAAGGGTTTAAACTTATACAGATCATTGGGGGGATATGACCTTTAATAAACGATCAAGGTAGCTTAATCTAGACATCGCTAAAAACTGTCGCGCCGCTTCGTAACTCGCCGCAATTATTCGCTCTCCTCGTGCGATGGATCTCAAATGCGGTCAGACAGTCACTGACCGTGCAAATGACTAGAGGATCCCTCGGACACCCATGTTGGGTCATTTGTTCCAGTGCTTCTTGGGAAAAGGCTCCTAGGAAAATGTCAGGTGTCCAAGAAAATTCTATATAAAGTATTCAATCGGCCAATGCCTTCTCTGGCTATCGAGTTTTACAATACTGGAAATTAAGCGGTCATCCAAAGTCTCATCTTACGAAAAGCTAATCCAATTAATGAAAAAGCATTGGAGCGAAGTAGGGGCGGCGGATCAACGCAAACAGCATGTGCAATTACGAAGTGCCGGAGACTCGAATGATTATAGACTCGCTGAATGGGGCGAGGTGCACGGGGGAGGGGGAGGGGATATGTTCATAGGGGATGATCCCCGTCGAGGTGAAGTTCACACGATGTCTCGGAAAAGCACTGTCACGGATTTCCTTAATCGAACGAGGATTTATAGTCTTTAATGGATTTTGATGCATTTTGAGTTAAGCTTAACTCTTCCAGTATACATCGCAACTCGATGAAGTTTTTCATCAACTTTGCCTCGGATTTGCATCAAAGTTCATCAAGAATCGGATATCGAAGGAAGAATTGTACCGCGTTTGCAAGTATGCAATGCGAATCTTCGTTAACCCGCGTGCATTCTTTGCCGCCCTGACGAATGAGTAAGAGAGGATTGTCATCGTGAGACCTTTAAAACACCGTGATGATACTCTGATGGTGGTGGTGATGGCAATTGAGATACGCTGGGTGGGGGGGTATATCGATACGTGGTAAAATGTCCGAACATTATGCGTACGGGTACGATACATTTAAAATTGAAGAATAGACGGACAATTCGCGTACGTTTCCCTAGGGCTGCCGAATTAATGTTCACACACACTCGTACACTCTCACTGTCTCCCTCTTTATCCTTTCGCATTCACGCAGAACGTGCGACCATCTTTCGTTCTCGCGCGCTCGCATTTCACCTTCGAATACATCTTTTCCGTAACTCCCGCATTCCTTGCGATCCAAACCGTGCGAACACTTATAGCGATCAAGCAGCACAGATACTTCCTATTTAGTCGAATAGTAAAAATATAGGTATGTACGTATGAGTGTACGTTATATGTTGATGATTAAATAATAGTAAAATATACAAGTAGCGCATGTGTACAATAATGATCGTATGAGTGTAGGTGACTGCGGGTGTGGATGAATCCCTTATCGATATAGTACGCACACTAAGCCTTCTATTGTACGATTCGAACGCAAGGTTGCCAACCAATTGAGTGAATGTATTTCTTAAACCATTTCATTTTGTCTATATTTAGACGAATGTACGAAACCAAATATCGAGACATTGGTTGTGGTAGGATCTAGTTCTTGAAGTATTCTTAATCAAAAATAATTATTTGATTAAGAGATTAACGCTATAATTAAAGCTGAAATTTGTCAGGACGTTTTCTACTGTATTTCGAAGTTTTCCACTAACATCTGGCAACCCCGCTCAAACAGATCGTGAATGCGTAGCAAGCACTCACGCAAATGGATGTTACACGGAGTCCGTGCGACGCAACACTTGTACATCTTCTCTCTCTCTCTCTCTCTCTCTCTCCCCCCTTCCTCTTTCGCTCTCTCATCTCGTCAGCTGCACCGTGAAAGCTCGACTACTAGAATATTGTAACAATGAATATACCCAGAATAAATTATGCAAATCAGAGGGTAATTGTAATATGCCCACCCATGCTATTATAAGAGTAAATAGTTTGGTGAAACTGCGATACAGTTGTAATATATGCGGTATGCTGCGCGCCACGTACTGCAGTTGACATAATTAATATATTGCAGACGATATAATAATAATAATAATAATAGTAAAGCTCGATGCTCGAGAGAAGCACTAAACAACAACAATCAACTCTGATATCTACAGTAACAAACGACGAATCATTGAAATAATTAAATAGATAAATAAGTTCTAAAATAAATATCCTAAATAAGTCCTGCCATAGCTGATCGGCGCACGGTCGATACTGGAAGAAAGTAACGATAATCCTGTACTCCTTCTTCCCTCAGGAAGTTCTTACTCTCATTAAGTACTTACAAGTAAAGCTCTACTCGTTAACTCTCTCCACTCTCAGTACAAATGTTGGAGTTCTCCAATACTATGTTTTCTTGACTCTGTGATCTTTAAGCGTCCGACTCCGTTGCTAACTCTGAACCGCCTGGCTGCCTCGTTCTTGAGTGATTTTTGAAACTGAGTGCATGTCCGAACCCCCTCCATTAACTTCTAGATCCCCTCCCTCCGCCGAAACTTCTCCAAAGCGCGAGGTAATTTTGATTGCATTTAATTATGCTGGAGTCCAAGATACCTTGAGAAGCGGATTGGACGACTGGAAGTATTTTTTAAACTTGATAATAACTGGAGTAGAAGACAACGAGTTGATAAAAGACAACCAGTAAGGCTCAGAGATCTGTACAGTCCTAGTTTCTGTCGGCCACCAGACTTTCTCGAATTTTTTCGACCGATCCAAACTATCGTTCATGTGCTCAATGCAACCGTTCTGCCCGGTTTCCTCTCTGGGACATGAAGACTCGAGACTCGCGCGCGCGCGCGCGGCATTTCAGCCCTGAATATTCAGGACGCTTGCCCGCCGGCCCTGTGCGCTACGTGGTCCAGCGATAATGACGTCCGAAAGTTGACTCGACTTCGAGCGCGCGTGCAGAAACTCCCTCATCAGTGGCCACTCTCGCTCCGATTGACGATGTTTTGTATGCTGTGAGTGGGACGCGCGATCAAAATGCTGCCGATCACTCGACGGTCTCCCGCTCATTGAATGTCTTTTATCCAAAACTACTAAGTGGGGCTGAACCGGTAGGAAATGAAACCTATGAAACCCTTGAGTAACCCTGGCTTTCTATTCTGAGATTTGTATAAGATATTAAATTTGCATCCGAGTCGCAAACTAAACGCATGAAATCCTTGACCATTTCTGAGTCTTGGGACCTGAATTTTGATAAGAAATTAAACCTATGCAAGTATTCTTACTCTTTACACTCGACGAAGTTACTTAAATATGCATGAACTGAAATTGGACTTATGGACTTTAGATTATCGTTGGACCAAGAGTTGCTTCTGCCTGTCAGCATGGTACATGTTTTTCTATGTATGCTAAATTGGACAATGCTTGACCCTTCGACTGATCCTTTCCGATCGGAGAAAAGCACTCGTGCGTCATCAAAAATACACGTTTGATATGCTAAAACCTATCGATAGCTCTTCATCTATACTTCACGATCTCGCCGCTACGGGTGGAGCGTGTATGTCTACTGTGAGTAGTATTCGGTACATACCCTTCGTCTCGTGTTCTCACGTGCGTACCGTGTTTTCAGCGCTACCGAAAGTAAGTTACCAGTGCGGGTTTATGTGTCGCCGAAATAAACGCTTTCACGATTATGCCCTATCAACGTCATTCGCTCTTTTGGCTAGTGCACACTCGGATCGCAAAGTTATCCTAATTCATCGTGGCGGTCAGCCCAGCACGCAATCAGCTCCATTCGGCCAATATGCATTGATGAGTCTCGAATGTATCTTGCGCGCACATGTGCGCTCGCAAGGAGTCGACAACTGCGTGATAATTTGAAGCGTTTTGCTTACACACTCGTCTCCCGTAAAGGACTCCTAATAAGTCACTGTCTTCCTCCATTTATGATAACCGAGTGACGGATTATCGACTTAACGGCAGATAAGATGGATCACTAAAAGGAGGAAGCTTTATTTACATCGCGCCTACCACTCATCTCTGATTTTCCTAGCTTTTCCCGGATGTTTCATCGGTGTCATCTAAGAAGCTACTGTTAACGGACGGCCCGGGCTATTGTTTCACAACACGACTAAAAAACTGTGTATCTCTCTCTATATTTCAATGCAAAAGCTAGGATCTTCGTGACCAACAAAAACTAATGAAGTAAAGTTTCGGTTCAATAGTAAATTCTCCCAGGTTTGACTCACGTTACCTGCAGAAAGAATCCGCAGACTGCGATAATAGTTTCAGAAAGATCTTTTATATCACAGACAGGACCATGATTTCTAGTTGCAATCTATACTATTTCGAGCAGACCTACACTACGTTCACCCTTCATCAATATCAATGCCAAGCATTTCACCCAGAACTCTGATATCGACTCTCTGTCCCCGCTACCTCGAGCCTCTCTTTAATCTCGGGGAAAGAATCAATATCTCGTTCGAACTAACGCCGCGCCTGGAATAACAGGCCAATCAAAGGTACGACCAGTGTCTAATAGCCGACAAACGAAGAGGGTGATAGGCAAAACGCTTTAAATATGTGTCACCGCTGGCGAAGTCCTGGCAGCACGACTGTATGCCCGAAGCAGCCCGTCAATACTGAACGTTCGCCAAAATAGGTCCCAGTACTGGCATGAGACGACCCTGAATTATTTGTTAGGCATTTAAGCTATATACAGATATGGGTGTGTACCTGTAGTACGTGTGTAGTACATGTAGCTGTCTGTCTGCGTCTCCCCTGCATGGGAATACAGGTATTGACGTATACGTGTTTCGCGCGTGTCTGTGTTTTATATTCTTAAAGGAGATCGATATGTCTCGTTGGTGTGGCGCCTCGGGCACGGGGTCCGATCCGCGAATGCAGGTGCACTGATCGACACATGCACGCCGGAAGCGAGACCGTCGCGTCCCGATGACTAATTCTTCGTTTCACTCGAGAGCTTCTTCGTCCGTCCGGCACCGCAGCGAGCAAGCGAATATCCCAGGGCTTATTCCTTCGCGGAGAGAGATCCATTAGTCAACGCCATGACCGGGCCGGAACTTCCCCTCGAGTTCGTGTCGGAGTTCAGCTCCAAGGACGAGTCCTGCAACGAGGAAGCAAACCTTGTCTTACAATCGCTCGCTACTGAACGACTTGTCGTTCCTGTCGTTGCCTCTAGATCTACTATCTGCAACTCCTCGATGCTGTTACGACAGCGTACATGCCGACCTTCCCATATAGCAACCGGATAACTACGCGCCGGTCTGCTACTCGCTGTGTAAAATTAGTAAACTCCATACGTGACGCGTGCTGCAATACGAAATTCACCCGCTCCTTCTCTGTCTCTTGTGCACTTGAGCCCTTCACTCTCTTACTGCATTCCAGCCGCTCTCACTATCCAGTTCTCCTTCTGTCCCTCTGTCACCCTGCTCCTCCCTCGTCACGGCGTTGTTCTCGTCGCTGTCTCTAACGGTTGTTACATTTATAATCGCGACTAGGCGCGCTTAACTACTGAAGTTTCCTTGGCGACGTCCCGACGCTCCGCCTCACTCGAGTTACCCGTCTTCCGTGCTACGTGTCGTGATGGTGCGATTGATGCTAAGCGTGAAAATGAACTACACCGAACGTGGCACGGCTTCGCGTGACGCACTACTTTTTTGTAAAAGATAATGGGATAATAGAGAAACTGATACTGCAGTTCGTACAATAGCAGATATGAAACTGTTTTGAACATTAGTTTTTGTAAGCTCGATTTTGTGAAAAGAAAGAGCATTTTGCATTCATTAGCGTGGTTTGTACATATTTCGAGAAATGTTATACGTCCCTGAGATTGCATAGTTCTCGGGATAGAGTCGTTTAATCTCGATAGTGTTGCATTAACGTAGCATGAAACACATTTGCGTTCCATAATGGCAGCACTCAGCACTTTAGTCGATGTGCATAGAAACGGTGGCAGTCATTACGGTATCCTACTTTTTCTGAACAACCTTTAGTCTCTCGTGTTACTAGAAAACCTTACTTCTAGGATTTCAAAGATTTTCTTGCAAGAAATGTAGCGCGACATCTAAAATCTATGTCGTACTAATACAATCAATAGAAATTAAACATTTATCAATAGGCGACTTATAAATCTTTTACACAAATGCAAAAGCGAGTAAATTATACCAAGATAAGAAGCATTCTGTATGCCGAAATATAATAAATATTTGAAGATAAGAAAAGCACGGAAAACTGCGAAGTACTGTAAAGAACCATACAGTACTCCAAGAAACGCAATAAAGATATGCTATGATGGCCAGGATAGATCTCCCCTTTCCTGTGACAAATCAAGTGGAATCAAGATCTAACGATATAGTGAACACAACAGGATTCCCTGGAAGATGTTAGATTCTGTGGTCCACGTGGATGAGATGATGGATGCGACAAGATCTTGTATACTTACAATGCTGAGAGCGTGCATGATACAAGCCTGCGCTGTGTTCCCCACGTGGATCAATTCGTCGCAGTCCTCGTGATCCAGTCCATTCACGTCCGATCGTATTTTAATCGGCGACAGAGCCACCTCGTTGTCCATCGACTTGCCACTGTCAGGGGACGGTATTAACTCGTGTCCATCGAGATCCTCCTCCTCAGCGCGCTCCTCGCACTCGGACGCTTTGATTTCCTGTCGGCCGGTGACATGTTCAAACAACTCATTATCCATAATGCACCTCCCCGAACCCCACAACCCTCGCCCGACCCACCAATGCCTGATCGATTGGCCACCGCAACACCCATCGCTTTCGCCTTGTTTGTTAATCAACTCCTTCGATCGATGTTAGTGTCGCTGCTTAGACACCGCATACTGATGGGCTTTCCAGAGATTGCTAGCCTAATTGATGCTCCTTTCGGCAAATTTCGGATATGCCCTCGTATAGTTCAACCCGTAATGCAATTTCAAAACACCGAAATTACGCTCATATTGGTTAAGAGAACAAAGTAGAATTATCTAAAAGTATTTTATCGAAATTCATAACTAAATTCTGTCTCCGTCACATGAGTTTCTGACACGCGTCGATTATAGTACTAGAAAGAAAGGGTGAGGAAAGACAAGTCGAAATATCGGAAGAATCGGATAGTAAAAATCAGAGAAAGGGCGAGCGGGCAGCTGAATGACCGAGGCGAAGATGTCGATTCCACGCAGGCTAACCCTGCTCTTGACATCTCGACAGAGAAACGTATGATGAAGTAATATTTTTCTACGTTGGCACGTCCTTCCCGTCGCCGACAGGGTTTCTCTCTTTCACCCCCCTTGGATACCTTGTCTTAAGCAACTAACCCGGCGCGTCGCCGATATTACGTGTTATTCCTTTTTGCTCCCCGCCGACCGGGTAGAAAGCTCAAGCTGCTCAAATTGCGTTGCATTGTTCCTGGCAGTGAACTTTTGCCGCCCTGCCAAATCCAGGCTTCTACTATGTACTATCGATATAACAACACGATCGCAGTTTAATAATAAAAGAGAGTGATTTTTCAGATATTTTTATCCTCCAATCTTTAACCGTGAGTCTCCAAGACTTTAATTCGAAATAAATATAAAGGACAAATCTTCTAATTCGTATGTGTTTTGCAATGACAAAGGATTTGAAATCAGATAATTACTAATAAAATTCGTGCCCGCAAAAGTTGTATAATAGAAGATGCAAATATCGTGTCAGAAATATCA
Source organism: Ectemnius lituratus (assembly GCA_910593735.2). Lineage (NCBI taxonomy): Eukaryota > Metazoa > Arthropoda > Insecta > Hymenoptera > Crabronidae > Ectemnius > Ectemnius lituratus. The sequence goes on from OU343033.1 coordinate 17,288,394, forward strand.
AGATTATCCCCTGACTTTTCCCAGTCCTGATTTAAGTTTCGTCTCGTTTCCCGTGCATCCTTTATACGTCGACCTCTTTCCGACCTAAACATCGCGTCGAGTTTACATTGGAGCCGGAGGAAAGCACACAGCCTCTGCCCTCGGGGTGCTTAAGAAACCCTTATAATTACGTCCCAGTTACTTCACCCTTTCTTTCGAATTCCCGTCGGCGCCCCCCACCTTCCCACCCACTTCCTTTGCGAGTGAGGGATTTCCGTAAAAAGGGAACCGAGACGTAAATTGGCGAAATAATTTCAAGTCCCCTGTTTTCCTGTGCAAGATGATTGAGGGCAATTTGAATGCGAGATGTTAATTACTGTTTCGCGTATCAGGAAGGTAACCTTTGAGGGCGTCTGTAGTTAAGCTGCAATTTGGTTGAGATAATAGATCGGCTCTGCTTCCACCTTCTACCAACATCACCCCATCCTACGAGATTCGCCGAACGAAGCCATAAATCTTTCTGCCGAGGCAGCCACGTTATCGGACATCGAGTGAGAAAGGCTACGGGCAGGTGAGAAACGTAACAGAAGATTTCGCAGCCCACATCAGGGGTTGAATGGAAAACTCCGCTTGTCAGTCCGCCGGTTGGACTGCGTTTGTATTTGGGTCACGGGGCTCCGAAATCTTAAGGATATACGAGTTCCCCTACTACCGCAAAGCCTTTATCCTCATCCCCCTCCCTCTAGCTGACCTCGTAATCCGTCGGATTCGGATAACGTAGCAACGTCATCGATAGCTACCTAATGTTTTACGATGTTTTTCCACCATACACGAACCAAGCTACGAATGCCGATGCCTCAGTTTACCAAAATAGTTGTTTTATAGCCCCCTTTCGAACTCTTACTTAAATTTGGAAATAAAGTTCTTTATACTAATCTATTGTAATAGTTCATATTTTTGTGTTAATTTTCTATATGATTAAGGTAGTTGTGTCAGTACTGTATTATCTAAAGTCAATTGCTGGTTAAAGCATGCGTTAACTTCCCTTGAAGGCGATAGCAGTAACATCACTCAACTTAGTTCTAGTCAACGAGCACCTTCAATTTCTCGGAAATATCAGTTTTATTAACTATGTTACGAAAAAACGAGACGCTAAAAAAGTCTGCAAAAAATGTGTACCCATTCGTAGAATATTAATAAAACACGCGTTAGTTTTTGTATAGGATTCTACAGAAAAGTTAAGACGTGAAAATTGCTAATGAGATTAACTAACAGGGTTTACCAATGTTACATGTATTAAGAATCCAAATTTCGAAGTCCATTATCTAAGAAACGGCATTGTCAAGTCCAATAAAATTTAGCCAAAAGTTGTAGAACTTTAGAAAGACTGTCTGTCAAAGTTTGCAAAAAATCTATAAAAAACTGTTGTTTGATACAACTACCTTAAATGTTTATATTAGAATGGCGAAAGCGATGGTGTATTCGAGGGGAAGTTTAAGAGACTGGGTGTTAGAAGATATGTACCGGAAAATCCTGAGGAGATGGTGAAGACTCCTTGGGATGCTGGCTCGGACTCTGTGGCGGGCTGGGCGCCGTCCTGGGGCTCTGCGGTCGTGTGCCCAGCTCGTAAATGTTGATCATGTGAGCAGCTTGAGCGTGGACCATCAGTTCCCAGGCCGAGGGGAAAGAGACTTTGCAGAGCACGCAAAGTAGAGCTGTCGTGGCGTCTCCTGTCAAAATGCCAGGAAACAGACTTTTTAACGAGGATAGCGTCAAACCCCTACTACAGTTTACGCGGTTGTGTCTCAGCTGGATTCTAATTTTACTTTCGCAGAGTGCAAGCCCCACCTAGCCTATCTCTCTATTGTGTTTTTCAAGTATTCTTTGTGTTTTACAAATTATATTTCTTGTATTAAAAACGCCCTAACTATTTATTAATACCCGTCACTTGTAGATTTAACGATTATTCAATGGATAGCTTGTCGTTAATCCTGCAAATCTGCCATAATCTACTAATTAGAAACTAGTCTATGGTAACAGAATTTATAATTATTATCAAGCGGTTCCCATTTACTACCTACTGATAGAAATATCGACATTTGCGAGATCAATCGTCTTTAATTTAAAGCGAAATTAAGAATTCCCTGTTCAAAGTCTTCCGGGGTGATGTTACTTCCACCGTCTGGGAGAACAAACTACTTTCATAAAGTAGGATTGAAGTAGATATAACGAGGTGTTTTCTAGTCTTCCCCATCAACAGCAATATCCCCATCACTTTCGCCGCGTGTAGCAGCGCTTATTAAAGTATGAGAAGCACTCGGCTCTATTTCAAGAGGAGCGCAGCCTGACAATGGCAAGTGGCACTTTATTGAAAAATTCCTGAAAAGGCCGGAGAGGCCGGAATTCGCGGGAGGCGGCTTTCGCTCGAGGACCACTCGATCGCTTCTGAAGACGCGCGTTTACATACCGGAAGGGTATGGTAACGGGGCTTGCTCTGCCACTAAACTTTCTCTCGAGTACATACTTGGTGCGGTTCCGTTGAAGGTGTGACATTTACATGTGAACCGCAGCTTGCAATAGTTCCGCTTGTGCTCGAGCAGCTCGCCCAAGTCCGTGAACATCTCCCGGCAGTTGCCGCAGATCAGTATGTCCGGGTTGCCTACAATAAGAAAGATCACTCTCAATACCAACTCGTTTATACAACAATACAAATTCTAATATATTTGTTCGGTTATTATCAATGGATTTATTGTAAAATTTGTTTCTTTCGTTATTACAGCTTGTTTTGTTGCTCGGTAAATTATGTCAAGAATTGAAAAGATAGCCAGAACCGTTTTTCATATTATGTCTGATGCTATGAGTTTCCTCATTTTTACTTATTGCCCGCCTCGTACATTAAGATAATTAGACTGTTCCGTGCTGCCCGCGCCATCCACCCCAAGAAAAAGTGTCTCCTTAGGGGTAAAACCCAGCCCTTCTCTACATTCTTCAACGTTCTGTCGGCTGAATTCAATTTAATATGTTCGATATAGGAAAAGGGAGTGATGTATGCTAATTGAAATTTTCGGAGAAGTGACATGAGAATTTATGTGCGGTAAAATAAAATTATATCAACTGGAACCAATTTGTCATCTACTCATATTAGACATTTATTAGTAAAAGACCTTTACAATATGTATAGAAACATAACACGTAGCAAAAACTTTTCTTTAAAATTGCCGTTCACAAAAACAATAACTTTAAAACGATATAAGAGCAACAGCATAAAAATTCACTACACACTACAAAGGCAATTTCTAAAAAATTACTCGTTTTCCAACTGTTTTACCTACAAAAGTCCCTCAACCTATCCAATAAGACCAATTTAAGATCTGATAATGAATGATCAAGTGTCAAATTTACTCACTGTAAACTTTCAGCTGGTTCAAATCGGGCACGGCTGCGGTGTTGAGTGTTGGCTGTTGCTTCTGCTGCTTAGCGTGTTGCGATCGCGCCAGTGGCATTAGCCGAGGTCTCTTCAGGGGTGGCGCCAAACGGGGCGGAAAAGCAGTCGACGCATAGTAACTGAAAATCAACTTTAAATTGAGGCATTCCCAAGGAGAGAGAGAGAGAGAGAGAGAGAGAGAGAGAGAGAGAGAGAGAGAGAGGGCCGCGGGTCACGGTTACAACCCCGGCTTATTATTTATTCTATGAATAAATTAGGCGACCGCGTACACACTTAGGAATAGCTCCGCCAGGACTTTGCTATAAGCAACAATGATCCACCAAACCGATTCGTAATGGGTTCCCGATATCACATTTTGATTCTGTTATAGCCCGATTACTAATAATAAAACTGACAAATGCTGCAACGCAGAACTATTCTTGGATATATGAATCGTTGTTGATCCCTTTGCTTTCGAGAACCACTTGGTTTTTCAAGCTTGAGTTTCGATGAGATTCGTTTGCATGGAAGACTTTTTATTATTAGGATTGTAATATTAATATTATAACTAATTTATAATATTAAATAAAATATAATAGTTGTATAATCTGTGTATAAAACCATTTTATGTTAGCTGTAAGCAATTCGTCAAACATTCACAAAACATTGCTGGTTCGCAGTGGTAAAAAAGTCGACGAGTGCAAAGGGTTAAAATAATTCTACTCCAAACGTTGCAAACAAACTGAAAATAGATGGGGAAAAGTTGTTTGCGTACTAATTTGTAAATGTAATTTTTTGATGGATAAAATAAAAAGAAGTGTTTGCCTAGTTAGGAGCATATATCTGTCCACTTATTGTTAGGAGCAGTCAGATGCAATTGAATTTAGTTTATAACAACAATAAAGGATTACTAGGTCCAACTCAATCCGCAGGATTGTTAGGCAAGTCTGCTGTCAGATGAAACGCCCGCGCACATTGTCGCATAACCACGGGGAACGATTATACTCGTGACGCTCTAATTAGGTAGTCGCGAAATTCTGCAATAATGCCTGTCTAATTAACTGGGCGCGAGAATGCGCCGAGAGGTAATGAACTTGACGAGTAACTGGTCATTAAGTATTACACGCTCCGGCTACTTCATTTGCCGGCGCATATCATTATAATGCCAGGCCGAAATCAAGGCTCGCGTGTAAGGATGACCAAATGACGGTATGAAATTATGTGGCACAAATTAGTCGGGCAACCACACGAGCAATCAATAAAATAAACTAAAATAATAAATGTGTAATACGAATAGATGAATCAATTAGTACTTTCGTTACGTTAGCATAAATTTACACAATTCATTTCTCGGTGTGTATTCATTTTGAAAACGTGTACGTTGGAATTAATATTTATTATTGCTAGTATTGCTGTATTATTACTATCAAATACATGTCAATGCTCTTTACCAGAAGGCAATACTGCCTTTCCCACTTCGTCGCCAGATTCGATAGCTATGAAATTGTTAACTTCAAGGCAATTGATAAAACGGTGCCAGACTGCTTATCGTCTTTCGTACCCTCGGCCTGTCAAACACTACCTAACTTTAATGGCAGATGTCAGGTCAAAATGGTTGCCTACCATAAATTTATCATACTATTTACTCGAATAAAAATCCTAATTAAATCATTGCCATTAACACGCAATTCTGATTATACAAATTTCTTCGACTCTCATTGTAAGAACCAAAAGAAATTGGATGGAGAAGGGAATTCCTTGAAAGCGAAGACGATCTCCTTTAAGGTCAGGTACAATTGTCGCTTTAAAGTATTCCAGGGCAAGGGCACGCGGGTGTAGTAAAATAAATTAGATCTGAATTATTTAGGAGAAAGCGTAGAGAAACGCAGCCGTGGAAAATTAGGGTAGTACTACTGCCTGAGGGTGGTTTCCACCCTCTCGCAAGCTTGCTTCATTGTAGAGTCATGCACTGACATTCTAAAGTTATCCACAAATATTCTACTAGGAGAACATCCACCTCGTGTTAATCTCGAATTGCAACGACCTTCCATTTGACGATTTCATTCAACGGAACCATCAAATATTTTTCCGACCTCTTCGTAGTGCTTGATAATTGTTCTGTTTGATGTCAGCGGCGGTAATACAAGCGCGCAAATGAGAGGAAAGTACCCTTTTACAATTGTACCCTCGGCAATCTCACAATTTTCCCTCCAGCCTCGCACTTTTTTCGTCAAAGCATCCTCGAACAAGCGTCGACCAAACGCCACGCGCGCTCAGCAGTAATGCCAATTCACGGGAGGGGTCCCGTTTATTGCACGCCCCGTAATTAGATTTAATCCGGTGTGTTTAGACTTTTGATAAAATCGAGCGGGCACATTGTCAGAAGGGTAATGAGTCGTCGTTCTCGCTCGAGCTGAAAGGCTAAGAGAGAAAAAGCAAGAGAGGGGCGTATTAGTCTGAGATAGGTAAGAGACGAGGAGAGTTGTGCCGAAAAGGGTGGCAAGGAGCGTCGAGCAATGAAGTTGAAGAGTGAAAGGATAGGAAGAATCGCAAGTCTTCGTCGCATCTATCCGGCCATATACTTCGTAGCCTTCAGTCACCAAGCTTTTTTCCTCTAAAGCCTCCCTTGAAATAAAAGTCGCCTGTCTCCTTGTGCTTACTGCATCCCTCGCTTCAACCCCTCTTTCCTTACTCTTCTACTCCTTTCCACCTCTCCCCATCACCCTCCACCGGAGCCTGCCTTTATCTTCGTCGGCTTTCATTATTCCTGCATTTCTCCAGGATCTCTCCGTCCTCCTCTTTCTCTCTCAACCATTCTTTCTCCTTCGCTCTTGACTCGTTTCTTGCCTATGTCGAACTTATATTCCTTTTATTCACGGATGGTTGTACACTTGTGTACCACCGGCAAGCTTTTCCTCCTTGGTCTCCTTCTTCCGCTTTTGCTCGCTTTAGCAGCCTGTTATCAGGCAGTTTCTCCGCGACCCGTGCCTGCTGCTCCCTTCTGTTTTTATTCCTCCGCTCCCAATCGAATGATCTCTTAGAAAGACCCGGCACGAAGATGGCAATTCTCGAGAAGAAGAACGGTGGATATCTTCTTTGTGTTAAATTACGTGGTATTTCATCTGGAATTAGGAGGCAATTTTTTCATTGGCGCTCGTAATAAAGTTAGCCCGCATGCCGGCCTCATTTCGCTCTCATTATATTCGTAACAAAAGGGTTTGCACTTCACCCAGTTCTATGTGGCCCTGCGTACCGTTTCTTCCTGCTCTTTTGCTACCCTCGCAGTTTTTGCATTCAGCCGCTCCTTCCTACTTCTTTATCCTGCAGTGTAGGTAATAACTCACTTTCTCCTTGTTCCTCTCTCTTCTTTTCTCTTCTCTTCCCTCCTCTTTTGCCTCTTTCTTGCGTTGTGTGTATTTCGTTTTTCTTCCACTGCTATTCTTTCCCAACTTGTTGTTTCGGCTTTTGTCTCCGACGAGTCATTGTAATCTATGTAAATCCCGCGCCACTTTGCGTCGCCGCCGTTCGAAAGACGTCAAAGACAACCTTGCTGCAGTCGGCCCGCATCTCGTTGCGGATTGTAGGAGTGCAAGCTTTCCTCGCAAAAGGCGCAACTTCCTAATTTCATTTCGAGGAAGTAAATCGTTTCTTCACTTTATCCTGATAGCTATGCTCTAATGAGAGAAGTTTTTGGAGTATCAAAAAAAACTGTGATCAGAATGCGGCAGTGATCGAAATACAAATATGACATTAAAAAAACCGAAAACTCTTTTAGAATGACTGCCTAAAGCTTGTGACTATTCGAAATTTGATTTAAGATTGCTTGTTCTAAAGTTAATAATTTACTAGTATTATTAAATAATAAAGAATATATCGAATAAAACTACAACCACAACGTGACAGTAATTGAAATACAACTATGACATTGAAAAAATGGAAAACTCCTTTAGAATAACTGTCTAAAAGAGCTGTGAAATCCAAGCAGAAGAAATCTGGTCGCTCCGAATACATTATCAAAAGGTCGTATTTTTGTCAAGCAAGGGGTTAAGGAAGCCGGGGAAATGCGTGCTTATGACTGCGGAGCTTGAAACCTAGAGAAGTGAGTGTCTGTCCTTTGGGACTCGCCATATATCTGGCTTAGTGTACATCCAAGCCCATTGTCTCCCAGCCACATTTTTCAGTCCATTCGGTTACCCCGGCACACATAGTCAGACACACACATACACTTCTTCCTAGTGGAATCTTTCGATTCTCTCTGCTTCCTCAGCGAGGTCTTCTTCTCTCGTCGCGAAGTCCGTGATGGCGCTTGGATATCCGTGAATTCGTGCCTTCCTGGCGTTGTTAAAAGTTAGTTCCTCCATCGGCTGGCGAGGCTTTTTCTCGGTTTCACTTTCCAACTTTGGGATAATAGGCGAGAGAGGAAAAGAGGAGAGAGGGGGGCAGTGGCTGCGGCATCAGTGGCGTTGGGGATGGAAAAGGGAGGGGGTGGAGGGACGCTCCCTCAAGGGTTGCGTTAAGCAGGAGAAGCTACGAAACGCAAGAGGGGTGGTTAGTAGTCTGCAGAGAAAATAGCGAGGGTGCCAGAGAGAGGCGCTGCTTCTCGGTTCGCAAGGCTCCATGCCGGCCATTTCCTGGCGTCCCGACGGCGATTTTAATTTTTTTCTCCCCCCCCAGCCATCTCGGCGAGCGTCCAATTATTGGCGACCGCGAGAGCCGGACGAGACTGGCCTTTGTCAAGAGACCACCCGCCTTTTGAAGTGGCCCCTTAGTCCTTAAGCCTCCTGATTCTTTCCGATCTTTACCTATCCTTCCATCGAGCTCTCTCCTCTCCTCTTCCTTCAACCACCCCCCCAACGTTCAGTTATGTATCCAACCACCCTCGTCGCTGGTATCAGCGCCGTGAGCGCCGTTTAGCGTGATTTTGCCAGGATAATGACCCTCGATTGCTACTTCGAACCAGGCTGATTATGTTACCTCTCGAAAGGACGACCACTCAGATTATTGAGAAATGTTTATTCCATGAGGAAACTATCGCTATTGCGAATTAATCCTTTGAGATCGAGGGCAATATAATTGGTCTCTTATTTCTATTGTTAGTTCAAATGGAATTTTCTGAAGGAAACTGATAAACGCATTGCTTTGAGTAGTGAATAGCTTACTTTTTAATAATCAATTGAACACAAGATAATTTTTGATCGAAGGCTTCAATACAACTAGTCTCTTATTAATTCTTTAATTACTTCATAATTGAAAATGCAACTGGAATTTCTGCAGGAAACTTCTGACAAGCACATTGGTTGTATGATTAATATACACTTTAACTAAAAGAAATTACTTGAAATGAACTAGTTATGAGAATTAATCTCAAGTAATGACTGGACATTGGTCCGTCACTTCTTAATAATCAATGAAATGCGAGTTATTAAATTCGAATCCCGACTGTCGTCTAATAAAAAAGCAATCATCGAAAACACGTGCGTTCCCTAACAATATAGCTCACGCGGGAATATACCGGGATGTAAAGTAAATAATAAATTCGAGCGAATACTGATCGAAATGTTCGTACTACACACATGTATAATGTATACTCACGGCGTATAATTCCACTTATACGAGCAGGCCATCTATTTCCCGAGGCGCGCATCATCGCGAGAACTGGTGCAATCGTTCAAATTACTGGAGCACCGAGATTCCCGTTTAATCGGAATAACCGGGCGTCCAATCGTTCAAACACTCATTCACCGGTTCGCGCCATGACGGAAGAACTTTAGCAGTCCATTAAAAAGCGAGTGGCCTGTTATTCCGTTGATTTAGTCGCATCCCGAATATCCAAGGGGATAATTCAATTATAACAAGTAGTAATTATCATAAGAATCTCGTTTCTATTTCAGTCATTGCGCTTCTCTGATTCCTCATCCACGATTTCTCTTCGGCTCTTTCTCAATCTTATTAAACTGAGCTGCCTTTAATTTAGCAGAACAAACAATTCAATTTGCATTTCACGTTGATCCGCAAACAAGAGGGGATAAGAAGAAAAAGGGGTAAGAATAGTCTCGATTCGGTTAAAGTATAAGTCGAGAGAAAGAAAGAAAGTGGTGAAAGAAATGCGAGTGAGACGGGAGCCGAATAAATCGACAGATTTTCATCAAGAAGCAAAGAGAAGACTAGGACATCCTGTACGAAGGACGTCGAGCAACGAGGCCTGTGATTGGCACCACTGACAATTATTTGTTTTCCACAAATCACCCAACCCTCTGGACTCCTTGGCCCCGAGGCCGTCGTCTTTCCTCCCTTCTTCCAAGTGTCCCAGGAGCGAAGGACACCTTAAATCGTGCCTGCCGCTGACGTTTCGGACAATATTGGACGGCCTCTCTCTTCTCCCCCTTTTTCCCGTTAATCGCACCCTCGCCGGAATTGCGAAAAAATGTGTCCACTGCGCGCCACTAACGAGGATCTATTGTCTCGCGTTTTTCTAATTGAAACAGAAGTTTTGTGTCCACCGGACAATGTACTTTTCCATAAACATAGAGGAAATAATGATAACTATTTAATAAACTTTGTTTTGGAGATTTGATAAATAAAATTGATGATTTTTATAATTATTTTTAAGATAGGAAATTCTACACGACTTTTTTTATTCAATTGTGACATTTCATAGATTGTGGATTTTTATTATGAGTAAAAGGAACTAGATTGGCGCTCGGTGTGCATAGAGTTAATGTTCCGTAAAGAACTAAAGTACTCCGAGTTCAAAGTTCTGTGTGAAATCCTTTGAAAGGAATGATACGAATTATAAGAACGGCTATGTCAGTAAATAATATTACGATCGCTCAAGTAAGACCAATGAAAGTCAAACGGCAAAAAAGCTATGCCATTCTAGGTTAAAGTGGCTTCTTTCACAAGCTTAATGTGAATCGCACTCTTTCTTCCATGACTTCCTAAGACCGCAAGTTCCCCTTTGTAGACTTAGAAAACTTGGCTGGTCGAACTGACAAAAGAGGGATTCTCCTCGGAAGGAAATAAAGTCGATTCTCTCGTAACAGAGCATTTCCTGAATTTAAACTACAATCTCGCATTGGAAGTTCCGCTCAGTCTTTATTGAGCTCTCGCTTTCTCGTCTGTGGATGCGATATGCGCGCCTGTGACAGCTTGCGACCGACTGAATGAATTTTAATGAAATCCTGTATTAGAGTGGCTGGTGGTGGTGGTGGTGGTGGTGGTGGTGGTGCTGCTGGTGCGCGGTCACAATTTATCCCGCGAAATTCGGCTTCCGTACACGTCGCCTAATCTGAATACGTACACCGGTCTCGAAGCTGGACAAAGCAAACAATTTCATTGTCCACCCAGCCTTTTCGGGTGCATGCTAACTGGCTCGTCTATCGAGCCATGGAACCAGAGAAATTCTAATTCCGGACTTCTAAATTTAATATCCCCTTTTCCCAATATTGCCACTGCAAAATTTAAACGTTCCCACCTCGTTTTTGATAAATGAATTATAAATTCTAGCCAATATCGATTAATAATTGGATTACAGGACTTCGATATCTCACAAAGTTCGACAGACTTGTCGGCTCTAAAGTTGGGTTTCTTTCAAATTTCATAAAATACAGGAACATTTATACATAGTATAAATTTTTTTCATCACTGTCCGGTATCCGATGTTTTATTATCGCGTGTATTATAAGCCGACGCGGTTGGGGAAGGGTAAGAGCAACCCCTCGAAACCCATAAATAATATTTTCCGCCAGTGGCCACACCGGCGATTATTGCGTTTCTCATAACCAATCTCATAATTCTTTTTGGTAGTGCGATCATTCGTAACCCAGTACACTTCGTCCAATTTAATATTTTCCTTCTTCTCTCGTTTCCCAGCTAAAGTAATATTTATTTATTTAATTAACGCGATAAACCGTTTAAAAATATCCACTCGACGCATCTGCACAAGTATAAGTCGAAATTAGTTCTAAAATACTTCTTTTCGAAGTTAAAATTCACCAGAAGTATTAACCAATAACGAACTACAAAAATATGAAAATAAATTAATAAACTTTATAAATTATAATCAAACCTTCTAATAAAGAAGTCGATGAAATTCTACAAACACGAATAAAGATTCTAACATAATGATATAGTAAGATTCCCAACCGAGAATTCTCTGTTCTAGGTTGGACGTCTTGCCGGAAATCTTCGGGAATCGCCTTTTCTGCGCGGTAAACGTGTTCCCTGTCTATTTAGGAGGATTACGTCCGCTCGCATTAACCGACAGGACAACGTAATACCAATGTAACATTTATCCCCACTCTCTCGAGGGAGAGCGTGCGAGTTTGATACTAATCGTAACCCACATACGTCAATTGAGCGGAGCCGATTTAGAAGCCTTTTGCGACGAGCTTGCGCGATGATATTCGACGCTGTGAGATATGAAGCCCGATCTTTCTATCCGAGATTGACCCAATTGCGCCTAAGAAATTAACAATAGGCATGCAAAAGACAGATTGTGATTTATTAATTGGGCTGTTGAGCGACAAAATGACATAAGACCAGTTAAAGTGACTTGAACGTGTGACTTTTTCATTGATGAGATTTTTAGAAAATTTTATCAGCTAGGAGAAAGAAGAGAATCTGTCTTTGAGGAGATTAATTAAATTGCTTCAACTAATTTTTAATAATGTTCGATTATCAGAGATTGACTTATTTGCGCTGAAGAAATTGCGAGGTATTAATTGTATTACTGAGCGACTGAGTCATACAAGATCACTTAAACTGATTTAAACATGTGACTTTTATTTATGTATAGACCATTGGTGAGTCTTTTATAGAAATTATATCAGCCAATAGAAATAATAGAATCTACCTTTGAAGAGATTAAAAGTTACGACTAATTGGTAAAAGTGCTTAAAATGGGTCGAAATATTTTTTAATAATGTCCAATGAAATTCTCTCCACTGAGGAAGAAAAATTATGTAGTAAAGAATTGTACTTGGAAAACGAGGACGAATGATAATGAAAGAAATGGTGGTGAATACTAGAAATCCGGGGTGAGAAAACCTTTGTCGAGCGCTCGGCGTGAAATACTTGACTCGACTGACGAGAGATCGTCAGAGCAAGAAGATTTTATACCACCACTTCACAATGTGTTACTATGAAAGTCTAAAAACAGAAGATCGCACTGATCGAGAAACATACGTACTACTATTTTTTCCCATTTTTAATACATACATATAATTATTCTCCTTTAACTCTCTCTTTCACTTTATTTGACAAGTATACTATAAAAATTGTAGTTATAGTAACAGTTAAAGAATTAAATAATACCTCGCTAAAGTTTTTCAATTCTACCTTCTAAACCTCGAATTATGATAATATCAATTCCAAGCGGTATGACCGACAAATATTTAATTATTCCAAATTAATTCGATCTCATCTTTTGCGAGGTGAAGCTCGCTCAACGAAAGTGTTCAACGATTCCCTGAACGCGGGTTGCTAGAAGACATCCAAAGAGAGAAGGAGAGGAAAGAGAAAGATAGAGAATTTTCGGGAATTCGCGCTCGAGCGAAAAGTGCGAGTAAAAACTTTGGCAAGCTCGCGCCCTCTCGCCATCTCATTTCCTTTCACGAGGGAACTTTTCAGAGCGCAGCCCGCTATGATGATAGTTTCGTGTCTGTCTTAGGTTTCCACCTCCAATTAAAGAGCGCCATCCGCCAAGAACTTCCGGGGGAAAATGAGTGAACGAATTATTGGTGAATTTCCTAGTGAAACCTGCGCTTCCCTCGCCCGCCAATCTTCCCCTAGCATTACCGGCTTTCATTTCGGATTGAAATCATCCTACTGGCTCGTCTTTCTCCCACTGCTTCTTCGAGATATCCTTCGTCCTTTTTCGTGGTCTTCAAAGAGTCCGATCAATCCGGATGCTTCACTTCGCCCCGTTTTACGACAAAGGGAATATGACTGCAGGAAAAAATGAATGGTACGAAAACCCGGCTTTAAGGGGTAGTCACGTGACTTTTTTGGATTTAGCAGTTTGTTGACAAAGGATATTCACAAATCTGAATATTGAGAAAATTATGAAATTTTGTGGAAATATAAAACACATGCATATGTTCGTTTTACATATGCTTGTAGACTTGTAACTTCCTTTTGGTTACTAAGATTCATAAGACTTATATTATCCAATAAATATGTATTGATCCAAATTCAAACAGCAGTATTTATCAAGTGTTTAGTTGCATGAGTCCAACTTTTTTGAAACATATCAAAAATTGGATGATCAACTGTTCATGAGCATTTTATACTTAAATCGATGGGGAGTTTTACGGCTGACCTGGCATGTGGAAATACTTGCCATTTCGGAAACACACTTTTCTAAATTGTAAAGGTAGCCCACTGGAAAAAACAAAAACTTCGCAAAAAGCTCTTGGCTGCTTCGAGTGCCGCTACTTGAATGGGAACACGAATTTCACAATTAAACAGCCGTTAGCAAAGCGGTCGTAATTTATGGCGAAAAGTACATTTTTCTCTACGCGCTTCGCTAACGTGTTCCGAGTACATTTAGTAAAATATGAATCGCTATCACTTATTCGTCCGAGTCAAATATTGAACCATAAAACAATAGAAAAACGGCGGCAGCACTTTCGTGCGGTAGTTAGCTGAGTTATTTCGTGGTTATTAGTGCTTCTAAATGGACCCGGTTTTTAAAAAAAACTGTTCTGCCAGTCGGTCAATTGTAATACTCATTTTTATTATACGTCATTTTTACTATTGTACTTCTTTATGTACTAGAAACGGCTTGATATTAATTGCCAGGAAGAATTACTTTTAACATGAATAACTTTAGCAAAATAATAAACTAAACCTAATTTTAAGCTCGTCTAACAGTTGACTAAAACCAAAAATTATAGCGTTGCGACTAATAAAATAGTTCCAAAGAGATGTAAATTATACACATAGCCGCGTAACACTAGCATGAAACTTTCAAGAAACGATAACATTTCTTAAAGGAGTTTCCCGAGGAAATGTGCTAGCTGCACCGTCGAAAGACAAAGAGTGAAATCAAGGATCAAGGGGAGGATAAATTGGATTTGAAACTCCACTGCTCGTCCCCTCGATATCCCATTTGCAGTCTTGACATTTATTTTCTATTAACGAAAATCTTCCGCTCTCTTTGCCATCGCGTTACTCGGGAATCGAATTACAGACCGCTCGTGAAATCACGTCTCCCCTCTTTGGCCCCTTCGGTCTCACCTAGCTCAAAGCGGCAGAGGAAAGTAAACCTGCTTAACTTTCGAGCGCAATGTAAGCGCGCAATTTGTTTAAAGCATTCGAAGCACTTATCGAATTATTGCATACCTGCGCTCCCAAAACCAATCTTTCCCTTAAATCATTCCTTTCCATGAAGTCTTTTAATTCAGCTAAAGACTTCCGCATCACTTATTCTTATAACGAATTCCTAAGTGATGAACCTTCTGGATCGACAATACATAGTAATAAGACTTGTATGTGCAAGCATTATTATATTATTATACTATGTGCCTTGCAACATAATTATAATGTATAGTACAAAACAAAAAGTCCTGGATTTTATGATGTACGCAGCGAGATATATTTTTGAAATACTTATACCTTAAAAACCGAAGATGCTACGGACGTGAAAATTGCCGATTTAAAATTTCGCACATAGCTGTTGGGGGTTAAAAGGGTTATTCTCAGATTCATTAAAAAGAAAATCGTTAATAAATAATACCTCTATTTTCAATGTTACAACTAATACCCCCGTTATAATTAGAGTTCCACATAAAATTTCACGGTATTGAAAAGGTTAAACAGGTTCCAAAAAAAAAATAAAATGTCAATTTTTACGAGGCTCTTGAGAGACGCGAATGTAGTGTTGCGACAGCATGTAATCGGAGCAAAGTGTGTATCGATGACAGTCTTGTAAGCGGCGCACTCTGTTATTACATAGTATAATAGTATGCTGCACTGTTATACCTACGATTCGGGTCAGGTTTACCTAACGCATAACATGTACATCCTCTCTCCACCGCTTGCCGCCACCCCTCTTCCAATATGTAACCCTACACTAGCCGCTGGCTAATTAGAGGAAGCGATTGGGGAATTAAACCGGTTTAATGCGGCGTCGGATACAGCGCGGTGGACTAATGATTTTTGCTGAATCCTAATTGAATGGCAGGCTAACAGCCGAATCTCTAATTAACGGGAAACGAGTGGCTGCTTTCGTAAATGGTAATTGATAAAGTGGGGCAACAATGAAAGTGGAAATAGTCAAAGTACTTAATGTTCTGAAAGTCAAAGTCTTGAACATACGTAGTGATTAATTAAGAGTTTCGAATTTTTTCTTTCGCAAAGACAGTTAATATTTAATATAATAATTTTTATGGCTTTTTATATCCATCGAATAATTTAACGAACTATTAAGTTATGAAAAATATCATATAATATCGATCGAGCAACGAAGGGGAGTCGACCTAATTATTGTACGAAACGCAAAGCTACGCACACACTAAAATTTCTTTGCGGAGATTCGGCCAACTAGGGTCGCTCATTCCTGGTGGCGCCCGAGGGAATAAATTGAAGACCACGTTCTCGAGGGTGGTGAGAGCGGGGTTGTAGAGGGTGCGGAATAATTAATGCCGCAAGCGAGCCGCGCTCTGTCAGGGCGATTCTTTTGCCAGGCGCTCGCCCGAATTAACTTCCCTTTGATGGCGAGATTGTGGCGAGATGCCGTCGTCACCGCCGCCGTTGCCGTTGCCGTTGCTAGTCAAAAAGCGAAAAGGCTGGAGCGTCGAATTGCAAAAAGGATTTCCGTTTCGGCTTTTAGGATTAGAGCGTCGCCGAGGCTTCGACTCAACGGCGGCGACGACATCGTCGTCCATGGTAAAGCGGAAGGAAGGAGAATACCGCGATAGGATTTACCTCGCGCGGACAAATTAGAGGAGAAGGCGACACCCGCAAGCAGCCGGAAACTGCCTGTTAAACCAATGCAAATTGCTGCAAGACAATCCGCATCCAGACCGGCCTCTGTCGCTGCAAACTGCACCCACTGGACACACATCTTGTGTTCTCCCGGTCGGTTCAATGTATGCGAACCATTCCACAATGTTCCTAATTGCAACGCGTTATGGAAAATCGCCATCATGCACGCTCTATTAAGATTCCTAAACTGATTCTATTTAGTTAAAAGCGATTACGATAGAGCGATTTTAATTTTTATTTAGCGTTACAAGAATTTATTTGTGGAAACACAGTTTGTATACGTCTACATCACGAAAACATACAAGTTAATTTAGTAATACTGTAATGACGAACGTTTTAAAAATAATGAATTGAATTCCTAATCTATAATTAACCAATAGTTAATATATTATAATATAACGAGACTACGAAAGTATGTTTCAAAACCGAAATGCTGTTTTAACCAATCTAATAAATCAAATCTATATATCCCAAACCTATCATTAAATCAACGTTATTTTACTTGATCATTAAATTGAACTTAGTTTGATATTTGTGAGTCAGGTTGTATCGGAAAACAGGCTGATTACACTAGAATGGATAGAATCCTAATTGAGTGAAGTTGGAGCAGAGGGTGGAGGAGGGAATGGCTGTGCCAAGCTCGGATCAAGAAGGAGCAATAGTCAATTAGGGGGACGCTACACCGGCTGAGTTTTCTCGGTGCACGAGAACCTAAGATTAATTACAAATTGAGTGGAGCGTGGGTTAGCTAGCTGTCTCGCTGGCGAGCGCGCGGATATGCACCAGGGGTGTCAGGTTAATTAGGGACATTCGTCCCTCAAGACATCGTATTGTGACTAGCGAGGCTTAGCTGGACACGAAGCTTCCTGACCCCCGAACATCGACCTATAAGCTTCGTCCCGATCGACATGCATTAAGTGCACGGATATCGATGAGCCGCGTCCCTCATCCTCTATGTCAAATTAAACGTCAGCTCTATTGCATGGGTTTAACTCTGTTGAAAGGAAACTGTATTGAGTGTCTCGATTCTTGTATTTGTTCAGATTTCAGTGTATGCAAGACTGTTTTCCTTGTTTTATGATACGAAATTTAATATTCTTCAAGATTAAAATATAATTCGAAAAATATTGTTTCATCATTCATGGCTTGTATGGATTTAACTCTGTCGTAAAGAAAACTGTATTGAATATTTCGATTCTTGTATTCGGTTAGATTTCAGTGTATGTAAGACTGTTTTCCTATTTTAACATCCTTGTTTAGGGATTTGAAATTTAATATTCTTCAAAATTCAAATATAATCTGAAAAATATAGTCTCATCACTCATGGCAAATTAAATATTAGGTCTATTGTATGAATTTAATTCTGCCGAAAAGAAAACTGTCTCAAATGCCACGATTCTTATACATATGTATGTATTCATTTAAATGACACTATTACACTTTGTGTGTGAAATCACGAAATATAATATACTTCCTAATTAAAATACAAAAAATATTATCTGTCGATCATCTGAATAAATATTAACACCGGTCGTTGTATTATTTCCAAAAAATATGAAGAATGTCTTGCACAATACATTTCATTTATTTTTTCATGAAACATTGTGTTTCTGTCGTTGTGTCAAAAAATAGATGAAAAAACAAACTATGGTAACGAACCATTGAGCAGTCGAGAATTGAAGTCTATTACGCCGATATGTATACACATATCTGGTGTGCTTGCACGAGCAACTTTTGATGCGAAAGCTTTACTGTTATACGAAGAGAAAAAGGAAAGAGAAAAAAGAGAGTGGGTGTGTTGTCTCTTCTCTGGGATGTTTGCAAACTGACTCCTCAAAACCAGCACACGGAGTACCTTTACAAGAGCGAGCGCGAGTGGAGTAGGAGGGACACGGAAAATCCTTCGACTTTGATCCTGATACAAGGACGTTCGCTTCGACGTATAATCGGCGAAAGCCGCTGATGGGAATTCATATCGTGGCTTTAACAGCGCTTTTAACGGCGTGCTTTTAACAGGATTCCCCTCGCTCTTGCAGCAGCAGCGACGGCCGGTTTTTATGAAGAGCCGCGCTGCCGCTGTCGGCCACGTTTCAATTGAGAATTACCATTTTATGGCAAGTGCTCGACATAAAAATGTGACCTCCACCAGTGCGAATGCCTGCCCTAAGACCACACGAGTACTATGTACTCCCCTCCAAATACTGTCCCATATTCGAACGTTGAGATAACGTCGACTAGACCGTAAAAACGATATTGTGAGTCGTATGTAAATTGCTTCCTGGCTCCTGCACGACTTTGAGGTATTCGAGTGCAGTGCTCCGTTACGAGCATACTAAAGGAAAATTAAAACTGTATTAATCTTTCGTTTTACAAAAGGAAGCAAAACGAATTACAATTAATCCTTTTATAACCACAAAAGATTATACTGGTCTATTCTTGTGCAACAAATTGAACTTTTAATTTTGAAACTGTTGGCATATAAATGGACTTATTTCACGAAATTTATGTACATTTTAATAACTCTTAACGCAAGTTAAACTTGCATTGTTCTACTTATTCTTTTCATAGAATTCCTAGCTATGGAAAACATGTTACTGACGATTAATCTGGAGTCTTACCCAATCAATTCACCAGATTTTTCAAATAGAAACGCGTCGCGCATCCTTTCTACACTAACAGAATCTATTAATTCAGCATCCCTTTCCATCGCATCCGTGCATAATACACAAAAAAAATCCTAATGTCGAACTTCAATAAAACTTGCAACGCAAGGGTGTTCGTTCGATCCGAGGCAAACTGGACTGGCGACTGACATCCGCATGCATCGTAAAATTTGCTGTTCGCTATCGACTGACTGTTTGCGAAATCCCTTTCATCGAGGCCTGAACAACGTGCGCGCAAAAAAGGGAGGGAGAGTTCGGAGGCTGGTGACCGGAAATTGGCCACGGACGGAGTCGCGGTGGCCGATATAAAAAAGTAAAACGAATACAAGCGGCTTGTGAAGGGGGTTTCTCTCGCCGGGGGTGGTAGAGGGTGGGTCAGATAGAGTGAGAGAGAGAGAGAGAGAGAGAGAGGGGGGGGGTAGAGAGTCAGTGTTAGAGAAGGAATGAAAGCAATCAATTTCTTTTTATCCCACGAACAATGCCTGGCCTCGTACGTTCCTGCCACGCCACGCCATGGAAGCTGCATTCCGAAATATGTCGCGTGTGCCGGACAACACAAGCGGAGAAAAAGAGGGGGTTGTCTAGGAAAGAGTGAGTGAGAGAGAGAGAGAGAGTTGCTAGGACGCTTTTCTATGGGGCACCATGTTGCATATTTAAATGGGGAACGCGCGCGCGCGAGAGAGAATACAGAGAGGATACACCATCGAATAGAGAATAGACGGAGAGAGGAACATAGGAAAGTCCTGTGTGGTGCGCTGCTGGTGCACTCGCTTTCTGTTGTCGGCGCCGCTGTCTAGACCGAAAGAAAAAACCAAGCGCTCGACCAGGAGAATTAATAAAGCCGTACGGCACAAGCCGCAACTCGTGTCCTATGGTTTGTCACCCTGCGAGAGAAAGAAAGGACAGCCACCCTACACATATTTCGCAACTTGAATTCTCGCCATCTGCTTCCTCCACAACGTGTATTATCGCTCTGGAACATCCTATGGTGCTGCGGATATACTCCGTGGATACTCGTGGAATTATAACTAGAAATTATTGTTGGGCTAAAAAACGCTGCTGGATAGAGTTATTCAGCAGTCCGGTATTTTTGAATAATGCTGTACGTTGTACTCGCTGAGCGTTGTCCGTGGACTCGGGAATTTTGATTTGCGAAATTTAAGGCGCACGGCTTTCCACCTGTTACGCTATTCCGCACTGTACATATTGTTTAATATGTTTCGGAATCGACAAGATTTTCTGTATTTTCTGTTCTGATTGAATACAGAAATTGAACATATTTTTTACTGTGTAAAAGTTTTTGAAATTTGTGGAGAATTAATAATGAG
The DNA here is from genome assembly GCA_910593735.2 of Ectemnius lituratus. Lineage (NCBI taxonomy): Eukaryota > Metazoa > Arthropoda > Insecta > Hymenoptera > Crabronidae > Ectemnius > Ectemnius lituratus. Next base: position 17,308,778 of record OU343033.1, read on the forward strand.
AAAGTTGATAAACTAGTATGAAATTAAATCGACAATTTTATAGTGATTTTTATCATTTAACAGAGTATAATTGTTAAGTAAGAGAATGAAACAAGTCTTTGCAAAATCAAGCTGAGTTCGTTGAGAGTTCCTACACGCGACGAGCATCCCAAGGATATGTGGATGTATTTTTATGTAGCGATGGCGCGCGAAGAGCTTACGTGGATGATGCTTTCCTAAGCTGGTCACGAAATGCCGCTGAATCACGACAATTAAAGCTAAAAAAAGCTTGACCCCAGCTTTCCACTTTCCCCGTCCTCGTGTCCCTCCAAGTTCCGCGTTGCGAATAGATGAAGTGGAGAAGAAACGCGCGTAAATTGATCTCGCAAGCTCACGTAATATCCCTGTATGGGGGACTTGGAAAGCTCGTGCGCCACCCATTCAAGCACCGCGATTCATGTTCGTCTGCCGACCGCATTATTCATGGCCGGCTTGGAAAAGTCGTAAAACGGAAAAACACTGCCGATGGATCAACATGTAAGTGAATTCGTTTTGGAGACAACGAGTGTCCATCACTGAATCATGACTTAGTTAGGGAAATTTAAATTAGCTTTGCAGATGTTCGTCATAAACGTATGATGGGAATTTAAAAATGAAAAAAGAGCGCAAACGAAAAGATGGAAGAAGTAAAGTGCGAGAAATGGATTTTTTAAAGTAAGTGTAAGGTAGAATCGAAGTAAAAGGAGTACAGAAAATTGAGAATGTTTAAGTGCAGTTGGATTAAATTAATTGGAATGAAAAAAAACTATAGTATGTAGAACAATCTGCGATAAATTTGCACAATTTTCGAAAGAGTCTAACAAAAAATCACCGGCACAACGAAAACTTTCGTATAATCAGTCTTCGTTGAAGCTGACAACGGAAATCGTACACTATTCCCGGATTAAGACATATCGGGACGGCGCGCCGGTGAACTTTCTGTGCTTGAAATGCAACGTGGAAAAGTTCTAATTGCAAATTGTTCTTCGGGCTTGTTCTTGATGCACGTAACTGCACTTGGGAATGGAAGATAGCCTTTCGAAGTCCTAATAGCCACACGAGTTATCAGTGGAACCTCGAGGAAACTACGATAACACAAACTCCATTGGCATTTCAACCTAAAATGACTTGAAATTGAATGAGTATGTACGCGGCAAGTGATTTCAAATACGTGAATACAAAGAAAAAGAAATTAAAATGAATTCACATGTTCAACAAAGTACAATTCTACATTCCTACATTATATTCGCGCCAATTCAAATTCAATCGGCATCTACCTTCTTTTTATCTAATTTCCCATCTTCAATAGACGGAATAATTTCTACGTTTATTCTACGCGCCGGGCGCATTTGCAATTGAAAAAAAGGGTTATAGGCATGTGGGGTAGAAGGTGCAGGGTACTCTCGGGCATATTGTGGGCGGCGATGGCGCATGGATCGTATCGGAATTCCATATGCGAGCAGCAGGAACAAAATGGACGGAAGTACCGTGTCGCGGCGGACAACACGCTCGGGGATATACGCCGAGCGTGCACGCTATGTCGACTTAATAATTATTATCTACGATCGCGTGAACATAATACGTGCGGCAGCACCCAAGCCTATTTTGCACCGCCGATAAATCGCTCGTGCGCCCCACCTTTTTCAAGGAGGCCCATTCAATCAGCCGCCACCTTGTTCCTGGCTTTCCGGCACCATCGCAACCCACTTGATTAGCCTCAAATGTCTCCTGCACTCTTGCAAAACGAGCACGCACCTGCGCTCTTGATTAATCAAGTTTTCATTGCAAACTTTCAAAGTTCGACACGATGCGAAGTGTGCATTTTTGAAATAATAGTCAGAGTGTAAGTAGGTTTGGTAAAATTATGCATTTTGCAAGGTAAGAGTGAAGTGTTTATAAAATATTAAATTAAATGTGATAATTGATTTCGAGAAATTAAATATCACAACGATGTATACGATACGAATTATATATTTCGTTACAATTACAGATTGCGGATTTTTTATTTAAATTCGATTTTTCTTTAGAAAATTGAAACACAGCTACACAAATTTGCATTTACACTCTGATTACTAAGAAGAACTATTTATGCTCTCTTGTAACACCGTCGACTTCATTTACTATTATAATATTCCTCAAACATGAATAAATAAAAACCAAAGTATCCAAGCAGAGGCAAACTGTCAAATCACAGAGAGTTAACACAGGCTGATCGCGCGGGTTGCTAACTGACTCACGTCACTTTCGAGGTCTTCCGGACAAATGATGTAATCCTCTTACAAAGCGGGCACAGGCCTGCACATGACACGATCAAAGCCCTAGTGGTTGCTCAGTCGTCTGTCGGCCGTTTCTTTAACTTAAGGGGTAATACCACTCTAGCGACGAAAGAAATATACGAAATTTTACCATTTTTGATGACAACACAGTAAATGTAATACAAACTCTGTTTAAAGACCTTCATCGCAAGTAAAACCTCTTGTTACGTGTAATATTGTTCGGGCGAAAAGATTTCTCTTATAATTTTCAATCTAGCACAATAAAACAAACATTTTTCCATTCTGTATAACTGTAGAGAAATGAAAAAATATTGTTATTTGTTAGAGTGCACCATTCTAATAAAAGCAATATTTTTTCATATCACCACGTACTTCTCACGCTAAGCTTATACAAAATTGAAAAATGTTTGTTTTTTTGCTCTAGATCGAAAGTTAGAGTAAGCGCTACACGTAATGAGAGGTTTCACTTGCAATAAAAGCCTTTAAACAGATTTTGTATTTCATTTATTGTATTATCATAAAAAAATTGTTAAAATTCGTATATTTTCTTGCTCGTTGGAGTAGCATTAGCTCTAAATGCATGATATCAACAGGCTCGGCAAAAAGGATTTGCCGAAAAGCTGGTGGGCCAACAACAAACAGTGCCACGCCCGTGTCCTTGGCAATTGGAATAAGGCCATCGGGACAGGCAACGTTTCCCTTGCTCACCGTGTTTGAACTTCGGATGGAAAACTTCCTGGATAAGTCGAAAATTCCCTCAACCTTTGAGAGCCCTGAAGACCCAGCGCTCGTCCCAACGAGCTTCGCTACTCACTCCACCAGCACCCTCGCAACTTTTTCACCATTCCAGAGTGTTTTAAGTCCCGGGAGATTTAAACGAAAGACTAATCTTAGGAGACTTGGATTCCCAAATAGTTCGCATTGACTTTTCTCCCGGAAAAAGGCATCCGAGCGAGATTAATACGTAAAGCGACCGTCAAAGCTGAGAGTCAATTATAGAAGACGATTGATTCTATTAATCTCATTAATTCTTGCAACTCTCTTGCGAGTTGAGAAACTCTGAACTATATGAAAACTTAACCTTAATGTATATAAGTAAAAAGTTCTGTAAAAATATTTAAAAAGGCTCTCATTACCGTTCAAATATTTTTAAATATACTAAGTTATTGATTCTAGTATTTAAAACTGTCTACGATCATTGGTTCACAAAATCTGACAGAGCTATTCCGAAGTTCGACAAGAAAATCAACGTCAATGTCGATATCCAATTCGATACTAAAACAGATGTCCGCGCTCCTCCTCGAAACACATACGTACACCATTGCGGACGACGACCAGGCTCACCTGTCATAGTAGTAGTCCCTGAAACAGAAAGAAATTGTTTCTAATTAGTACAAGATAGGTGAATCAATGGGAGAAATGGCGTACAAGTTAATCCTTCGATAAAATAACTTTCGAATATGAATTTCACTTAACAAGTAAAACACACTCGAGTTTGCGATTCGCATTCGCTTTGTGAAGAAATCGAAGTACAATCAATACACAAAGATTAAATGCTGACGAGAAAAAAACTGGGGTGGAAAAAAGGAGGAGAATTGTTACAGAAATACGCATAACAAATAAGCGGCAAAATAAAGGCGAGCGGACATGCACGCGATGAAAGGAAAGCGACGTGAAGTAGCGGAATCGATTGACAAGTACGATTTCCGAGCAACGTATGCAAATCTTCTCGTGCGGGTAAATCTCGATCGCGGTGAATACGAGCGCTAAGATTTACTTACTGGACTGCGTAAAAAAGGTTGAGAGATAAGAAAATCTTGTAGTTAAACGCACAGGGAGATATTCTAGTACTTGTTTTGAGAAACGGAAAACTTGTGAGAGTGTAAACCGAGTGCGAAGGTTTTTATAGATTCTTGAAAGATCACATTATTTCCTCTACTTATTTCATTGTTATACTTCAATTCCTGGAAGAGATATAAATCAATGGGGAAAGGTTTTCCACAGATGGTCAATTGTTTTGCATACGTGGAAATATTTGCCTTTTCAGACAGACGAAATAATATTGGTTGGATATTCCGGACTCTTTACACACAGACACACTGCATTTCCATTTCAATAATATTACTAATTACTCTACTTTTATTATTTGTATACAATCTGTTTAATGTTATAATTCAACTGTGAATGAAATCATTCAGATACGTTTGACTTCTTAGCTAATTGATGCAGATATTTGCACGAGGTTCGAAAGCTTTGTACACGTTTAACCCAGAGAAATGTATACCCATCGGACACTGGACAAAACCACTGCTAATTAGAATAATTAAATTGAGCATCAAGTTCCAAATTGCAGATAACGATTGGCCGCTCTCGTCGGGAAATTCAAAGGGTATCGAAATAATTAGTTCCACACAGTGGTTGCCGAATAATGATAAACTTGGTGGGCAACCATAGCGCGCCTTTGAAACACGAGAAGAGCGGTCATTTTTTAAATTCCCAATTTATATACAAAGCCTGGTCCGCACAGGGAGCTTGATCGCAATGAATTTTTTAATTCCCATAAGAGCTATAGCTCCTTTATCGGTTAATCCGTGCACCGTGGAGATCGGCGTGGGTCGTATCGTGTGCAAACCGATAAACACACACATATAATACACTGACACGTGGCCACAAACTCGCGTGGATAGTGGAGTGGCACGTATCGCGAGCGAGTATGCGTGAAGAAATAATTGACGAATAATCGAAAAGCCACAAAAGCAAATTACTCGATAATTGAAGCGGGAAGAACTTTAATCGAATTTGCGTTGCACCAGGCCCGCTCGAGCGAAAAGTGTTTCGGTCAATAAACGCTCCATTAGCTCCAGTTTAAACGGCATTCTACGGCTACCGAAAGGGAGAAACGGCCCGCTTGCGCACTATCGCTATGGATAGAACACCAAGAGCACAGAGCGAAGGAAAGGATTGCTCGGAAAATTGCCAATTACACTGATTGCGACCGCTCTCTACTTCGCCGCTACCTGCTTACGCCCTCTTGTGTCGCGGACGTTTAACAAACTATCCTTAAAAATAAGTAAGGATCGTGCTCTTCCTTCTGCGGGACAAATGGGATTTTCATGGATTAAATAGGTTAGTATGTATTACTTTATTAAAAAAAAGAAAAACTGTGATTTCGAAGGACTTCGTAAATTAGAATGCAAGATTTAAAAATCAAGCTTGGAGAGTTTTTGTTTACTGATTGGCTAAGTTGTTTCATTGTATTTCTACAGTTTTAATTATTGAGAAGTTCTGTTAAATTACGTAATGTTTTTTAATTCATAATAAGTACTACGTCGAATTTAAAGAAACGCGTTGAAAAGCCGATTAATTTTCTCCAAACATTTCATAATGTTTAAGTCATTGTAATAGAATATGAAAAATGAAATCAAAAGATTAGATATGACTTTCTGAAAAAGCGGCTGATTCTCTCGGATCATTCGACTCAGAGAATTTCAATGGTCGAATGCCTCGAATTAAGTCAGCCGCAGGCACGGCCAGTTCGATATCGGCGGGCGAACGATCTCTAAACGGAGTTGGCGAGCTTTCAGTTGTGATTCTAGGGGAGGTACGCCGTAGCTCATGTAGCCGGAAAGGCAGGAAAAATGGGGAAACGGGCGTGCCTCGGACGAAAATGCTAGGATAGGACGAATAATATTCTCCACCCGGTGAGGCAACTATGACGGGCAATCGCGATTCGACGGGGATTGGCTCGACGATTGGTGATTATTGAAGCGCGTATTCCGAAACACAGCTTTCATCAAAAGATCGAACCACACGAGTAATTCCTATTACGCTGTAATATCGAGCAAAAACATCGCTAAAAAGAAGCCTCTTCAGTTTTCTAGCCTTTGCGTGATCGACATGACAATTCAGCCTATTATTCCCCATTTTCAGTTACTGAACTATTGAAATCCACTAGTTTGGACAAATAATGTACGTCTAACATTTGATTGTTCTTAAGTGGTTTTAAAATAAAAATTAGTCATTTCTTGATTCTATTGTAACACTCACAAAAAACTTACGTCACTATATAAGCAAATATAAATTGTGAGGGATTCTAATATGCATGTAAAATATTACAAACTTTTGTCTATTCACGTATAGAACTATTGTTAGTTCGTGCGTCTGTCTATCTCGATGTTGAATATAACAACGTATAAATAAAGATTCATTGAAAAACTAAATTATCGCTGTTTAATTTTCAAACTTCTCGTTTATTTGATCAATTTGTTAGCCGATATTGATTGGAAGGGTGTACGTCAAAACCCCATTCACTATACCGAAAGGGGTCAAAGTTGCCGCACCAAATATGTTTACCGCTACGGCAATAGTTTACAATTAATACAACCGGCACTGTTCGGGCTATCATTTTCTAAATACTGTCCTGTTGATTTGGATAAACAAATACGGCGAGTAGAGTGGATGTTCGATTAAACATTGAAACACTCTATTTCCGACATTATTACCGGTTTGCACTTCGCAGCTCTATGATATAATTTAATGACCTGGCGCGTCTTCTCGTCCGTGCGATATGTGGAACTTTCGATCCATTAGTTCGAGGGAGCACTGTGCGAGCGTGTCCGATAACCAAAATGCGACGAAGTCAACGTTCCCACATTTTGCCTTTGACGCATTGACATAAATGTAAATAAATTTTTGTTTCGTTTCGTTGCGCCACGCATTAACTGCTAATTCACCGAACCATTCCCGATTATTACTGTTACGGGCCGGATTTATTTCAATTAGCTTCATTGCGAGCTCGTCAAGTTTCCTCATTAGGTTGCTTAAAGTATTTTTAATTCACCGTCCGTGATTCCGAACGTGCGCACTCGTATTTCGTGTAGCATTTTACACATGTAGAGTAAAAGACTTCAAGATGAATTTTTTAAAGGTTTTCGTAGTTAATTATATGAATATTATATTAGGTATTAATAAATACGTAGAAACGTGCAAAATCTCGGAGAACGGTGGAGTGTTGAATACTCGAATGAAAAGTTTCTCTAATAAATTCTGTCTGGAACACCAAATACTTTGGTTTTCAACATAATACAAGATGAATTCTTTCAGACGCTTTCCTAATTAATTAAATAAATATTATATCAACTATTAATAAATACATACAAACATCTAACACTCATTCGAATTTCAAACCTGCACTAACCATTTTATAAAAGGCAATGATTCCAGGGAATTTGATAGAATCCTTATCTATTTACAGCTAGGAAATTGAATGCAAAATCTCAGAGACCGGTGGCGTACGATCGAGACAGGAGATAAAACGTTGGAGAGTTGAGCGCGTATCGTCGAAGTGGCACGTGGAGGAATTAAGGTTGCTATCATGGGGCAGTCGGATAGTTGGGTCCTCAGTGAACTAGCTGCTCTGTCGGGCCACTCAAAATCCGCAGGCGAAAAACGAGGGTGGAAATGGTAGCGCGCGGCATATCGGGCGGAAATCGTAGCTCGTGAACGTTTTCCGACTACGAACACATAGCTGGCAAAGCAAGAGAGAAAGAGAGAGAGAGAGAGAGAGAGAGAGAGAGAGAGAGAGAAAGTTCGCGCGCGAACGTGATTTTCGAGCACTCGAGCGAAAAGTGGAGAATGGTGTCCACGGCACGTGCCTTCGGGCTAATCCGGGCCATCGTCCTTCATGTCCATGAAGTTACCCTCGGCGATTTTTTGTTAGAAAAATAGAAGATAATTGTTGCACTGCGCTTTATGTACGCGTGAGCCGGAAGTATCCTTTGCTCTAAAATGTCACTTTAAAGAAGCAATAACTGACATTTTACCGTTCTAGTATCATCCCTGGTGCAATAATCGTACTAGGTATTAATTAATGATTATTAATTCTGGAATTACATTTTGATCGAATTTTTTTAGATTCGTTAATATTTGATTTCTTAATCAATTTTTATTTTTAAACACGCAAACCATTGGTAGGACTTTGGAATCTTGAATGGAGCGACACGAAAATGTTAACGTATTATGTTCGATAGATTTATGTTGCTGGCTTTTTATTAAAAGAGGAAAGTTTTCCGATTTCATTCAGTGCTACTCAGCGCGGCACGTGCGGCAACTCGAAAGTGTGTGATATCTTTGTTAGAGTCATAAGAATGAAAGGAAGAAAGTGCCTATAGCGAGCGAGTTGGGCGTCCCGACGCTCTTGGCGCTTTAAGTTCTTATGATTCCTCCGCCACCTTTCTCTATCTCTAACGATGCAGCTGCTGGCTACATTTGTCCTTCTTTACTTGTCGGATATAGCTTAAACTCTCGACACACTCTGTTCTCTCCGCTTCCGCTCGCCCAAAGGATTCAGGGATCGCAAATCCTTCAATTGTTATACCGAAAATTTATTACATCTTACTTTTGAAAAACTATTTGATTATCACTTGAATTTCATCACTAACGGTTCTGTATTTTTACGATTAACAAGTGTTATACTACAAACGAACTTTTAAGTTTATATTTCGTGGAAAAACATCACGCGCTGAAATCTAAATTACTCATAATAATCAGCAATTCTAATATCACTCACAAACTCGACAAGTCGTGACAGCCAAGTAACTTGTACGTCGGACGTATCCTAGTTTATCATAGAAATCAACCCGACTCTTCCCAGCGTCAGAGTAAATTTAGAAAGCTGGTCGAGAACGAAGTTGCACGGATCTCCCGTTAAAGGTTACTTTTGATTGAACGTCTTAATCAATTAAGAACGCTCACGAGACTTCAAGCGAAAAGAAAGCAAAGTAAGTCCAATGCAAGCTGCAGTAACTCTGCACTAGAGAAAATTCACACACACATGCACACACTCATAGGGAGCAGCTTGTTTATTTTAAACTGGCGCTCTCAACATTTTAGCAGTGAGACACATCAGCGCGCGCTTCTCTCTTACTTTGCCCCTGACTAATTGCAAATGCTTAATGAGTTGCTGTACTTTTCATTTTTATTTTCATACGGCTTGTTAAACTGACTTTTGCTTTCGCAGCACGTAGAAATGCGCTCGCCGGTTCACTCGCACCGGATGAGTACCAGGCAGAGAAAGAGAAGAAGAGAGGAAGAGAGAGAGGACAAGTGTGTGTTTTGAGAAGAGATAGACGATAGGCGAAGCAAAAGCCTGTGGATATCCTAAAATTGTGCCGAATACCTCGTATGTATATCCTGAAAACGCCATCAGAATATTTCCACGAATTTTCCACGCTCTTTCACCCTTACACACACACACATGTACCCAGGCTTTCCCTCTTACACGGGGAGAAGATTATCAAACACCAGTGAAGGGCGCACACACCCATCCAGATAGCATTGGCGCCGAGCTACGTCGTTTATACCAACATGCATCATCAGAGAGAACTCTTGTGATTTTAATGGCTGCATCAAGAACGCCAGGGAAAATGGACCACCCCGGCGCACCACCCCATTGAAAAATCCTCAACCCTCCACACACTCGAATACGCTCGCTTTTCTCTCAGTACGATCTGCCGGTGCAAACTGTTTTCGCTACAAAGCTGCTGATCCTCCTGCCACTCGATTTGCAATTTGCAAAGTCTCCGCGACCGAAACCCGCGAGAAAACTCTTCATCACTCAATGCTGCTGGATTTATTTAGTTCTTTTGATAATAGAGTTTTTCATGGACTTAGAAAGACTATTTTATCTTGGGGAATAAGTTCATTTGTTTTGAAAATAAATTGAATTTGATTAGTAGACAAGAGAAAAGAGAATATTTTTGAAATTATAATCTGTTTCTAATTTCTGTAATTCTGATCATTAATGTTTGATAATCAATATGAATCGTTCTCTGAAAACTTACAAGAAAAGGTTGAAATTTGGTGTCAATGGGATTATTTGGCTTGGCAGTTATTGTTAATTAGACTGGGGATTTTTGTCGTATAAATTTGGGTGAGAATTTACATTTTCACACAAGACTGTCCACTACTTTCTCACAAAATCTGGGTGAAACTCATAATGCAGCCGGGTAAGAAGAGAATATTAAGGATTTTTTAAAGACATTCATCAACATTTTTCTCCGACAATACCTTGAAGCGCAGCTTTCAGGATTACGCTATCATCAGGCATCCACCCACATTGAACTCATTCCGCAAGCGACCAGATCAAGGAATTTCTTTTCACAGCTATCTCCGAGAATTTCAATAAAACCTCTCTAAACTCAAAAGGCAGCTGTCCTTTATATTTTTGCTCGCAAACTAAACCTTAAATTCAATTAAAATGAAATTCATGGAATTTAATAAAACAAACAATCGTCTCCTCAATTTAGAAAAACACCATGCGACAAAAATAAGTAAACAGACAATTTTAATTAATTTAGAATTAATAAAAATATAAGGGAAACGAATTTTTAAATAAACCTAGTTTCAGCGAGAATCACATCTTCTTTTCTTTCGTCTCTCTTTTCCTTTGTTTACTTACTCCTTTCATATAAATGTAGAAAAAAGATTGTCACCCAATAATATTATTCTAATTTAGTAATTAAACCCCAAATATGATTAATAATTTTACAATCTAGACCGGAATACCCTCAAAATCATACAAATTTCGTTCTTCTTCAATCTTACTTTCAATCCACCGAAATACGCAAAGGACCAAAATTGCAGTGCGAGCTGTTTACCGGTGCAAACATTAGGCGTAGTTACTGATCGCGAGCTAACTATCACTGGCAAACCCTCTAATTAATTGGCCATAGAGTTTCCATAAATTCACTGATCAATGATCGCAGAGAGCATACTACCATGGGTCTATGATAAAGGGGGTGCGAAGCGCACGCGTGCTCCAACTCGACAAGTTTTCGTCTCGCCAAGCTCCACGCGTGTATACAACATCTCATACATACACACATACACACACACACACACACACACACACACACACACACACACACACACACACACACACACACACACACACACACACACACACACACACACACACACACACACACACACACACACACACACACACACACACACACACACACACACACACACACACACACACACACACACACAAATACACACATAGTAATGTATACACATATGTATGGAGTCTGTTGCGCACCATCACAATTATTGCCGAGTGATGATCAATCTGGCCGCTCTCCGATATATCGTCGATAGCCGTCGCTACATTCCGCACGAATTTACAGGGGGCGCGCGCGAGCACGATTGTCAATATTGACCGAAGAGTGAGGAAACAAGAAACAGAGAAGCAAGGGGAGGGAGAGAGAAGAGGACAGATGAGAGATGTGAGGGAGAAAGAAAAAGGGGTTGGTGAAACAGGCGTAAACTATTCCATGGTATTAAAATCGCGCAGGATATCTCATGGCTCAAAAATATTACGGCTTAATTTGAAAGCTGCTTACCCCATGTGGATACAACCCCCGCAATACTCTCCTCACCCCTTCCGCGACCGTTAAATTTTGAAAGCCCATATGAAAATGACGACGAATATTTAGACTGCCCCCCTATACCCTATACATTGCGAGGGTACTAAAGCCGATAAAGTTCGGGCAGCTTAGTTTAACGTGGCCGAATATTGAATCCAATGTATCGATGAACGACCTGATTCGGTAATGAGGCTATGAACGACCAAACGCACTCTGTCGAATGAGGCGAGAAGTATGAATTTAAATTTCAGTGGGTTTGAGATGGAGTTTACAGTCTGATTGAAGGGATTTAATGATAATGATGTAATAATTATTGTTTACAGTGATTGGAGTTGTAGATTTACTGCCGATTATTTGGTATTAAGGAAATAATGTTTTATAAGAGGGATTGGAATTATGAATGATTTCGATGGACTTCGATTCGACTCTGATTCACTATGATTTAGTATTAATATATAAATCTGTAAATTGAGAGAAATTTCCTATACAATTTTTCCACGATTTTTCACCCAAAATGGGAAGAGAATCGAGTTCCGCGCGAACACACATTTGAAAAGAGAGAGACGATAACAAAAAGATTATAGGATAAATCAAAGGTAATTCGTAGTGGAGGAAACAAAGGGAGCGGCTGGTCGGCACCGATATAATTAAGATCCGAACGGACGGGCCATTATCCCCTGATAAAATGAGGCGGAAAGATTTAATAATCCGTCTTGTTCATCTTTTCGTCTCATAAAGTCGAGGCAAACGAAGAAGAAGCGCGGAAAGGGGCGGCGCAGTCAGGGCGAAATTGGATTACGCTCCTGCTCACTTTAGCCAATTTTAACAGAACCCTTATGTATATACACTACATAGACCAGCCCACTCGTCCTGATACCACGTATACATCATGTTTAATCCTGACCATAGGATCTGAACCCATATAAACCCTATGTCGATTCAGTTTTGAATAAAATTCATTTCTCCCCTGCCACAAATTATTCGGACTAAATCTCCGCGGATCAACGAGCGCACTCTCATTCTCCTCAAATATACTCATTCACGCGATTTTTATTCGTATGACAGGGCAGTCCGATTCAAACATTTTGCTTTGTATAATAAGCTCCGAAATGTTGAACGGAAATCAGAGTTTAATGAAACAGTCGCGGAAAACCGTACTGATTTCTTGAAATTCGATAAATTTCTCCTCACTGACAGTTTTAATCTAGTTTTTTCAATCCACTTTCTACAACTGTTCCTCTATTTCCAAGTGAATTTGAAATCTCGAAATGGCAAATGTGAACGAGTACATTTTTATGCGGTGTACGGAACACACTTCTGGCAGTTTAAAAATGTATTGCTTTCCGAAATTATTGCTTTACGGAAAGCATACAAAGTTAATGCTGACTATTAGTTATAAATGCTTTTGTCTATCTAAATATCAAAGAGAGTTTGTCCCACTAATCACTCAATCACTTAATCGCTTCATTTTTCAACGTGAATTATACTAAGAAAAAAGCAAAAAATAATTACAGTCAACTGAATCCTTATGCAATATAACTGTCAACGTACGTTAAAGACGATCGTCAGCGCCGATCAATTTACGAGAGAAAACTATCATTTCCTATACACACCAACAAACGGAATTTACCATAAAATACCGTTAAAACAAATATCGCGATCACTCACTCACTTGATTTTCCAACGCGAATTATAATAATAAAAAGCAATAATAAGTTCGAAAGCCCCAAGAAATAATTACAGTAAACTAAATCCTCATGCAATAACTGTCAACGTACATTAAAGACGATCGTCAGTGCGGAGCACTTTACGAGAGAAAACTATCATTTCCCCCACACACACTCCGACAAACCGTAGTCACCACTTCAAAGGTCGAGTCACGAATGCCGGCTAGGAAACAGGATGACTTTGATCTCTTGCGGAGAGGCCAGGTGATCAGCGCGCGTGAGGCAAGTGAAGAGGGCCGGCAATAATCGTGTAATTGAATGTTAACGACGCCGAAATGTTGGCAGAGCGCGCTCGACTGGTTGGCAAATATGCTTTTCCTCATCGCAGCCCGATGCTTCAGGGCAAGTCTGTTTACCCTGCTGCTTGTTTATCAGGTGTGCTCCTGACTCGACCTTTCAGGTGAAAAGTATACAATAACGTGAACCGTGTAGCCCCTCGGGAGAACCTAGGACAATGTGACTGACTTCAACGACCGCACATTATCGAATGACGGCAGACTTGACCTTTTCAGGTCACAAATCTCTATTACCATATGGAAGAGATATTTACTGCCATTTTGTACCTGGCAACCTCAGCCCTTTCTCCATTGCTTTTCAATGACCTTTGTGCGGGTTTGTTTGAAATCTGTTTTTTTTAAAGTACTGTTAACAAATTTGTACATATTTGAAAATTGTGGTTGGTAAGATAAAAATTAGAAAAGTAAAAATTACTTTACACTTTATTTCGACTGTTCTAAAGTCCGATGCTCGATTAACACCCAACTTTGCATGTCAATGCATTCAAACATTTTTCTTGGAAAGAAATGTGAAACCAATTGAGTCGGATAAATGAGATAATGAAAAGAGTGATGAGTGCAATTTAATTTAAAGCGAGCACATCAATGAATGGCAGGGCTGTCGCTAATCAATGTTGTTTAACACATTGTTAGGTCTGGCTTACCGAGTTATGTCGCGGTTTGCGGTAAACCGAAGCGCTATCGAGCAATGCATTCGGATATGAATAGCGTAGAAATTACAGCAGCTACGTATTCGGCTACGTTAACGTAACAATAGCTATCGGCCAATACCCCGTCGTTATGTCATTAACAGATTCATTCATCAGCCAGCCGCTCTTACCACTCATCCCCGAGGAAGCAAACGAAAACCTGTCCTAATTATTGATGCTTCGTCCACCCTCGAATCGACCAGTCAAATTTCACACATACCCATGTACACCTAATTCGCGTATGCAGATCGATAACAAAACGGTGATCGATGGAAATGGAGTATTAAACTTGATGCAATTAACGCCGCGCTGCCTCTGAATAAGTCCGGCTTTTTGCTATAAAACTTTCATGCCGAGTTTAACGTCTTCCATGAACTTTTTAATCTCTGATCACGCCGTCGGAGGAACGCGGCGCGAGTCAGCGGGAAAGTATAACTGAGACTGGCCTTCGTTAGCTACTACTTTAATACACCGGGGCTTTGAGAGAGTTCTCATCTGCGCGAGCTTTAAGATTCGATTAATTAACCCTTCGGTGAACGAAGGGCGTTGCCAATCGACCAATCGCGTGTATTACGCGTAGGTAAATCGAATGTCCATATGGTTTAAGATAGCAATAGTAAACTAGTGAATTATTTATTTATACTACCATGAAAGAGCTTCTATAGGTCAGAAATTAATAGAAATTCTCAATGAACAATACAGTTGGCAGTAACAATTAGCTACCTTGCAGAATTTATGCATATATAATTAATAACAGTGTTTATTATTTACATGCATCGAAATTATCCTACATATACAAATTTCCCCTTTGGCTAATACTGATTATTCACTACCCAATTAACTATTAATGACTAGAACTACCAAACATCTCTAACGTTGATTCTGTTGTTAAAAAAATCAGTAATACTAAATACCCACTTAATGCATTAAATAGAATGAATTCAATGTTCCAATTTCGCAGATTCTCTTCACAGATGCCACTGTAAAGTTGACAAGTGTTAGGAAAAAGGGATTCCTGAACGAGAAAAGAGCTTGCAGTCATGGTGCGTAAAAACGTTGAAGTACGATAAAGAGCCGTAACCCGCTAAACGGCAGTAACAATCTCTGTTTGATTGGCAGGGCTCCCCTCGTAATACTAAAAGCAGTGTAATACTGGCCGGGCGAGATATTTGCCGTGATAAAAGTTGTTGCTTGCAGGAATGATAGCCGTGACTTGAGACGAAGGGTTCGGTGGGACTGAAACTAGGGGGTGGCAAAGGCGAACCATGGTATGTAAATGTTGACGTGTTTTCTGCTGGATACACATGCACCCCACGTCGCGAAAGGAAAGTCACGTTATCTCATGTAAATCTTCACGGTGCCGCGATAAGCGTGAATTTCACCGCCCGCTTATTAATATTTATGTCTAGTGTTAAGGGGCTACCGGCGGACCGACTCGGACATACAAGCTTGCTCAAAAGAAGCAGCCGCTATGAGAAAACGTCTTCCTTCTTGAGACGATTTTGAAAAGAATGAAGAATGTAGGAAATACGATTTTGGGGTAAATATGTTTGTCATAGAAAAACTAGCCAATGATGAGAACTGAAGTAATGAAATTTACACTTGCTAATTTATTTATGTATACATATAAAAGTCAAAATAAACAAAAATACCCCTGATGCAAATATATATATTAATTTCGTGTAAATAAATAAATAGACTCTGTGTATAAAGTTACACGTACTTCAAGGAACTATGTAAAATGTGAGAGTTCTTGTTGAGAAAATCGAAGAGCAACTCGAAATACCTCCTTGAGTTACGCATATACTTTTTGCGTGGAACAATAATGATTGTAATACTAGAGCGAGGATGGATCCGAGGAGAGTGCGCTTGGCAACAAACACGGTTACCAGCCGGATTCCACGGGAAAGTGGACCAATTAAGGGAGTTTTGTCCTGTGGGAGCTGAGAGGGAAGCAACTTCCGAAATAGCATTAGGTGTATTAATGCGCTTCTCCACTTCGGCTCGTTTTCTAGGTCAGGAACGTTAGGCGCCGAACTCGCGGCTGCTTTTATTCTTCCGTAATCTACACTTGCACCCCCGCGTAATTGTTATGTTGCATCAGCCATTGCCGAGATTAGTACTTTCCCGGATGCTCTCACAGAGCGATAATCGGTCGGTATTTTTCTCCCCGGCAAGCTTCAACTGCCATTATACTTGGTAATAGACTCGCAATGTCTTTTAAACGACGGGACACTTCTGAAAGTAACAATTGCGACTTCACATTCCCGGGTCTGAGGGTCTCAAGTTTTATGGCGGCAAATTTACAGGAGATACAAAGCGTTACTGCCCTTATTCTCTCAAGTCATGATGTGTGTTACGATAATGTTGCTCTAATGACCGGTTTTATGCTTCAAATAGTGTAATGACTGTTTTAAATAGGTTAACTATATTTTTATATTCTGAAAGAAATATCTGTTCCAATTCAATAGCAAATAATCATAACTATCTTACATACTGCAATGCAACATTCATTTACAATCTAACTCCATTTAAACTTTTTTCTTTTGAATATTTACAGCTTTCCAACTAATGAAAAAGAAAACCCTAAATAATAAAATCGATTTAAATGAATGCATCGGCAAATAGAAAGGCTTCCGGCATCAAAAAGCTGGGGGGATTCATCGATGGGATTTAGGGGATCGGCGGGAATTAGAATTCCGCGTACATGCATGCGCGCCATGTGAATTCCAACAGAAGCGAGTGAACACTTGACTTAGGAATATATGTATTGCGCGTCACGGAGAGTGCTGTACGAGGGAGAAGCAGGATTGTCCGACGAATTTTGAATCGCCCGGTATTCTGGTCGGGCAAAGAGAACTAGATAGTCGCCGCTCGGGATAATGGTGCGTGCCGCTGACGTTAATTATGTGGCCCTGTTTGCAAGTATAATTTTTAAATGTCCTGCCGTTACCGCGGACACGCATACCTATTAAAATATTGCTTAATATGCAAATCTATCTCGCGGTTACCTGTTAAAGGAGCGCCGGGGGGTCGCGCGGCTAGTTTGCATCCTGCTTGGCGATGCGCGCTAGGTAAAAGTCAGCGTGACAGATAGGATGGAACACGCAATGCTTAATTTTCCATTAATTGAAGTCTACAGGGAGAAATTGTTTTTAATATCTTTATTATATTTAAGTTTTTATTATTTCGCGTATATGGAATTTGTATGAATTTCTTTATGAATGAATCTAACGTGTATAAATACCGTAATAAGAATAAGAAAAGCAATGAAAATCGTGTACTTATTTTGCATCCTCCTTGACAACGCTTTTAGAAATGTTAGCATGACAAATGGAATAAACCATGGAATATTGGATTCTCCATTAATTGAAGTCTAAGGGGAAAATTGTTTTTAGCATCTTGATTATATTCGAATTCAAATTGCGAGATTGAATTCGGGTTATTATTATTTCACGTCTAAGGAACCTCTATGAATTTCTTATGAATGAATCTAAACAGTATGAATATGCTCACTGGAGTAAAAAAAAGCAACGAAACTCGGAAATCTCAGCATGACAAATAGAATGAAGGACGGAATATCCGATTACGTATTAATTGAAGTCTGGGAGAAAAATTGTAGAAATCCCTTAATTGTATTAAAATTTCTATCATTACTATTTCGCGTTTAAGAAACTTGTATGAACTTTTTTTACGAATCAATCTAACTTGAATATCTAATTAACTATGAATATCAGCATTGCAAAAAGCAACGTAAACCAAAATTAAGATTGTCTGACGGAGCTATTAAGCAATAAGAAATCACAGAAATTTTCGATCAGTTTTGAAAAATGCTTCAAAGATAAAATACCATAAATTTACAAAGAAAATACTCTAAAGAGATTCAAGGAAAGGTAACCCATAACTTATTACTATAACTTCTCGAACTATCAAACTACTTTTCTGTACAACTGTAGATCACCTTATTGCTCAAGTATAGAAGAGAACACTCACTACGTGCAAGCTACGACCAACTTTAAAGTAATTTCTCAGCTTTTAATTCGTTTTGCGAAGCTGAAAGCTTCGTTCGCGCCGCTGTAATTCAGTGGAGCCGAAGTGGACCAGTCGTTAACTGATCCCCTAGTCGTTCAGGATCTCTCTCCCCCCCTCCCACCCCCCTCTCTCTCCCTCCCCCCTCTCCCCCCCCCCCCCTCTCTCTCTCTCTCTCTCTCTCTCTCTCTCTCTCTCTCTGTGTCCTTTGTGCGTTTGACCGTTGGTTTGTCGATGCGTCAAGTAGTTAATTTCTCCCTTCGTTTATCCTGTCCGCCGTCCATTTGTCTATTGGAGTGTCCATTCTCGATCACTCGTTCATTAGTCTCTTAATTTGTCTCGCTCGTCTGCTCGTTCATCCGTTCCTTTCTACGTTCCCTGCACGCCCTTCTATTCGCCCATTCCGCCGCCTCTGTTTATTCTTTCCATCCTCCGTCAATTTACTCCAACCCGTTCTGCGTAACCCTCGCAACCCCCCAATCCAACGATAACCAGGATCTCTTTGAACAGCCGTGCTTTTATTGACGTATTCGACGACGAAGCCGTCGAATACGGCATTATCAAACGCCGTTTGATAAATAAATAACGTAAAGCTGCATTTTTTATCTTAAAGAAAAAATCCTATTACAATTTTTTCAGTTTTAAATGAGAAGATGTATGAAAACTATTATTATATTTCATTCGCTTGTGTCAAAGAGCACTACGAACTTATTCACTTTCGGTGGATTTGACAGAGACTCAACGAGGACTAATAAGATTAATAAAGAAAAGAGGATAGAGATTTGGTAAAACGCAGGGAAAAGTCGCGCGGACTTTCTGCCGGTAGTGCTTTGAGGTTTGAAGCTCGCGTAGGAAGGATGTGTGCGACTTAAAAGATACATCGCGCATTTCCTTTGACTTATAATTTACAGGATGACGTGTCTCTCGGCGACGCTTCGGCTTCCAATGAAAGGCTCTGAAGGGTCGAAGCTGCACGTTCGAACGACTCGGCAGAGAGAAGCAGAGAGGAGCAGAGAGGAGGAAAAGACTGCGGGGATTGCCGGCTCCAAGGGATTGACGGCTGCATTAAAGCGTGACAGAGGAAGGATGGGAGAACTTTGGGTGCCGACTGGCGACATTAAGTGACGTTTTCCAGATATCACGTTTGCGCTTCCTCCTGTACTGAATTTCCGTCGCCGCCACTGCCTCATCTGCACCACTACTTATACGATAACGTCGATATTTCGGCAGTCTGACCGTTACACGTCGATTGTCCTCCAAGATTGATTTTTAAAATCTTGGTAATCTCTAGCCTTATATACTGGGTGTCTCAAAAGTGTAAAACATATTACGTTTTGTGGAGATTGGCACGAAAGTAATGGCTATTTTTTAAAGAAATAGTCAGTTGATGTTTGCTATGTATTTGAAGACCGAAATTATTATAGAATAATTTGTAGTGTAATAGAACTCTATGCATAAATACTGATTAATCAATCATGTATCCTTGATAGAATGCTTGTAATGTTTCCTCATTAATCAGTTACGAAACTCTTTAGGGAGTTTTGTGTAGAAACTCTGGAAAGGTAGAAATCCAACAGACTGGAAGCAGTGCTCGAAGAAATACTTCTACTGATACAGTAAATTAGCGTAATGAGTGTAAACTCAGTGCTAATATTTCACTAGCAGTAACCTAGAGCTGCCAGCAAATAGAAGAAACCGTGGCAAAACTTGAAGACTGTTAAAAAAGAACTATCAATAAGAAACTTTGATAGCCTACAAGTACATCATTAATAAAGTAAAATAAATAAGACAAATTAAAATGAAAATAAAATGACACGGATTATAGAAACTTTTCAATTATTATAGACATTGATTATTAATTATTATAGTCTGTTTCATGTTCACTACATGCGTTTCCTTCAGCTAGATCGATTCGTACCAACCATCAAAACAATATACATATACATGTTTCACAAGTGCTGAGTGAAGTTTTACGCGTGAAATTTTCGAGGCACATTGTTCCTAAAGTGGGAAACGATTATACCAGTCACTCTCCGCAGTCATCATGCGTCATTCTGCAGGCAAACAAACGCCGGAAAATTGCGTTCCGAGCACTACGATGACTAGATAATAGTGAAGCTGCGCGAAAAATGACAGCGATTAGGTGTCCAGATATTTAAGTGGAAATGGTTCCGAATCAGGCAACTATCTGGCAGCTTGAAAATGGAGGAGAAAAAAGCGACGAGGGGTAGGGAATTGGTAGGTGGAAGGCTGTTAGTTCTCTGGTTGTGGTGGTGGAGAATGTCGCCGGGAAGAGACAGAGGGAACTCGAAGGAGAGTGCCGTGAGTCGAAAGGGGTATTGACGTTCACTGGCGTAGACCGGAATCTGCTTTCCCAAGTGAGAATTATGATATAAGGCGTGACAGGGATTCTCGAATCCAAGACTTCCTTCGAGAAACCTTGCTACTGCTATCTTCAAAAGTTAAAAAGCCCCGAAAATCGCTCTCAACCATTCTAACATTTCCAACTATCGCTTTTTCACTCGCGACGAACTTTTCTGCTTTCGTTGGTGATTGTAAGGACTGAAAGACTTCGAGTGTGAAAGGATAATACTTGAGTTAATTTTCGACGTAAGAATCTTTTGGTCGACTCGAGCAATCACATGCTCGTGTTACGCCATTGTGAACATAACGCCGCGACGCTATCTGTGGCAGACACCTCACGGATAATGCATCAGTCGACGCTGAGAGATACGTTTGCCAGCTCGTTCTCGCACCCCGTTTCTCCTAGCATCCATCTCGATCCAAGCCTTTCACGACAATGGTGCTAACGTCCCGGTCATTCGAGGGGAATGAAAGTGATCCTGATTCAAGGAATACGGCTTCGAGAACAGATATTGCGTTGTAATTGTTGCGAGAATTGAGATATGAAAGATGATTCTGATACCAAAAATTGAAGGATTGCTAAGTGAAATATTATAAGAGACTTTATGCGATCGCGTAGATTTAATGATTGAAAACAAAATTACTTTCTGAAGTAAAAATTAAAGTTTCAAACTAAAACATTACTTACTTTTATCTAAAAAAAACATTTTCTTCTCTCACAAAACGTGCATAAGAAGTATGCAACAACTTGTCTATCTTTTATGTCTGACTAAATTCTCGAGAATTAACTCCTACAAACCAAATAATTAAAAATCCTTCAATATTTGTAAAATCTCATAATTCAGTAGTAATCTAGCAGGGTAATTCTCTAGAGTTACAGACGTCGAGCATGTTATCTCCTAGTATTGGTAGTCTCCTGGGAGAGAATCAGCCAGGCTGTAATACCTTTATTCCGGTCAACTAATACGACATTCGAAGTTCGAAGAACGAAATTGGCAGCGTGCATGCAGCCGCGTGGGTTAAAGCGATTATCACTTTTTCCCATTCGTGGCCTGTATCTCGTCGACTCTGATGGGCGAGCACGAAGAGGGAAAACGAGGCGGGGAGGAGAGGAAGGGTGAGATTCGCCCCCGGCGAATTCGTGGTCACGTTCCACGCGTAAAACGGGCTTTCACGGGATGCCACCGCGCTCTGCTAGGCTGCTGCGAAAGGCAGTTATATCGAGTTTAGTCCCTGCTTTCTGCGACGCCCCTGTAAGGCGATTCCAAGCTACTAGCCAGCCAACCACCGTAGCCACCATCAGCCTAGGCGAGAATGGGATAAAGCCATGAGTGGCGCTCCGCCCGTGTAAAACTCGACTCCTCGAAATCTTTCCACCTCCTGATTTATGCGCTGCTACCACCAACTTTCCCCGTCTCCGTTATACCAAGCCTGCAAAGAGTGGGATACTTGCCAAGTACACCAACTTCGACCAAGCTACTCTCGATTAAAGCCATCTCCTACGTGAAACGCCATTTTTCCTTCTTCGGATCGATTTTATTGGAGCAACCGTCCTCTGATTTCTACGAGGACTGCTTACTGTATCAGACTGTGTGCTACCTGTTAACGCATTACGTATGGCAGACCATTCATCCAACCAGCCAGCACATCTCTCTCGTCGAAGTAAGAAAGTTCGTCCACCATACACGCGCACATACATACGATCCGCGCTTGGAAAGGCAGCGTGTAAAAGTTTGCTGGGGAAATGCCTGGATATCTTTGGAATGGCGAAAGGCTTGGGAGAGTTCGATTGGGACAAATGTTGAATACTAATGGCTATGCTAAAAGCAACGGTGTACGATTTAAGGTGAACCGAATGAATGGGAGACTGTCGCTAAGGCAGACATTTCTTGAGGAAGTCAATTTTCCTTATTGGTAGTGCGCGACACTCACCAGTCGTTTCCAGTTTTAGTCACATTCTGCCGCTTGCGTCCAGTTTGGTGCGGTTTTGGTTCTGCCACCATGTTGACATCTGAAACAAAATGAGAGAAGTTTGGTCAGTAATGTTATCGAAATCTAAATATTATTTTTGGAAAAAGACAGAACAAAAATTAAATGAATGTATACATACATGTAAGAGAAAAAGGGTATTTCAAGAATATCTGTACGGAATACAGTAACGCAAAATAAATATACTGTTAAATTAGAGAAATGCGATCTTTTAATTGTATTCTAAAAGAAGACTTTCTAGTGTTGCGTGTATTCTTTGCAATGCGATTCAAAAAATTATACCGTAATAGAATTAAAAAACGACGTTCGATAGTCTAAAGTAATATTAGGGATACAATACGATAATTGTAGTCAATAGTACAATAAGAGTAAATGTAAATAAAAATGTCTCTTACTGTATGTCAAATGTTAAATTAGAGAAATACAACCTTTTAATTGTATTCTTAAAGAAGACTTACTAGTCACGCTTCTTCTGTAACTTCGTCTTAACTGTTTCATATATTGTTTGCAACGCGATTAAAAATAATTACACCGAAATAGAAATAAGAAACGACGTTTGATAGTCTAAAGTAATATCAAGAAATACAATACAATAGTTGTTGTCAATAATGTAATAACATTGACTACAAATAAAAATGTAATCTTTGTGTAGTATGATCTTTCACCTCTTATCTCTTGCAAGTACACCGCAACGACGAGTAAGGATACCATGTACAAGCTGAAGGACTCAGGTACACGGAACGTCGAGAGCAGATGTAAACACCGGTGCCACGAAAAGTCTACTGGGTTATGTAGAAGCTCCTTGTGGAATTGATCTCGGAAACTTGTTTGCTAAGGTTTCCCCTACTCTACGACCTTTTACCTAACTCGTCGATTGAAGGATCAAATATTCACGCAAATGGATTTCGACTGATCGCTGATCGATTACATTAATAACCCAACCGATTATCTTATTCATATGTATTAATAAAAATAATGTTTTCATAATTTTAATTGGATCGTAAAGAGTAAATAAAAAATTGTAGTGTGCCAGTTAATAATTGTCACTAAATAGAAAATTAGAAATAAACGAAAAAGTAGTTCGATTAATTTATTTCCTCTTCCGGAATACTGTTAACCTCGACAAACCTGTCTTTTCATTGGTCCCGATATAATTTCATCCGGTAAACGACTGCTTCGGCATACATATCCATCCCCATAAGGAAGTAGAGGTCCAAAATTCCGAGCAGTTTTTTTTGTCGGTAGCGCTGGGGTGGCTCGTTGGTAGAATTGTTACGCGTGAAATAAAGTGCGTCGTTTCGCACTTGCCAGAGAAAATTAAAAAAGAGAGAAAGCCCGCGAGCGGTCCTACTCTTTCGTTTTTGCGCGCTGAGCGTCCCGCTGCCGAGCAAAGTATTTTTCTGGCCGCCCTGTTATCTGCGTCAACTGCAGAGCGAGGAGGAAAGAGAAAGGGAGAGAGAGAGATTGCCAGAGTACAGCAATGTACGCGTAACGACTAGTTGCAAATAAAATAACATCATTTTTATTCGAAACGCGTTACCGGCGTTGCAAGATAGAATGAAGGTTTTACGTGGAATTCGTTTGATATCAGTTCACTTCAATGCCCATGGCAAATAGTAAGAGGGCACTTTCATTTAGTATTCGAGCACTTGGGGGAGAGAAACTTATTTCATAATTTGTTTAGCTTTATAAAGCAACTACGAGCTACCTTCCAATTGAACTCAAAGTCAAAGAGCGATACCTTGGAAATTTACTACGCGTAATAAGCAGTAGAGTCGTCTATTAATGGAAATTCTCAGGATAAACATCGCGATATTCTTTCCAAGAATGCTGACACACGCATTATTAAATTCCCTTATTATTCTCCAAGTGCAAAATTCATAATCTACCTATTTCAATTAAGTTCGCTCCATTCTCTGTAATAACAGAGAATAAATTTTTTAAAATCTTAATGAATTTTCCTTGAAGAAAAAAATATGTCAAATGTTTGATTTCAACAGAATAAAATAAGTAAAATATAATTAAATAAAATTATCTTTGACGCTAGCGTTGCAAGAGCATAGATCCAAACAATTCGCTCACTGACTGGGTTTAACATTTCAAAGAATAAGAGAGCGGCAGACAGAGTAATCTCGAGCGCAATTAAATCATCATCGTCGGGAAATTTCGCGATACGGAAAGAGACGGAGAGTTTCTGGTGCGGGCGAGTGTGGCTGGTGGAAGTTCGAAAAGTCGGCGGAAGCTTCGTTTAAACTGCTCCTGAAAACGGTCCAGTGGCCGAGCAGTAGCCGATAAGAATTATCTGAGCGAGTCCGGGCGCGAAACAGAGAGAGCGACGCGCGGCGTCGTCGCGGCCGACGCTCCCTGCTAAAGGCGCTTAACTTCCGCGAATGTTTTACCAAACGGCTGCCATAATCCCGGTTAAATATCCCAGATGTAGCCTATTTTCCCTGAGAGCAGAGGGCGTCGCCGTCGCCCGATGCCAGAATCCTGGGCCGCGTTGACTTTTGCCGAGCGCCCTATCACGCGATATGCATAATCAACTTAATAAAAATGGCCAACCTTGCCTGGGATTTTAGAGCAACTGTCTCCCTCCGTCCTTTGCCGTTCCCTTAATCGAAATGATTCCCTCTCAGGCTTAACGAAACATTCCGACACTTCGAATGATTAGATCGTAGAAGTGTCTGGTGTGCGTTCAGCTTAGATTTTTCTCCGAATTGGATAGTTTAACTGAATCTCTCTGTGTGAGTAAGTGGCTCTCTATTACGATAGTGGATTAAAGGATTTGCTGAAGAAGGGACTCCACGTACGCTTGGAAAAACTTGCCTTCTCTCTTATCCTGTTGTGTCAGTCAAAGGCCTTTCAAATATGGCTACTTTGCATGGAGACTTCCACCTTATGATTTCAGAGCTTAAAAATATGATACACGACATTGCAGATATTATGTGCATGAAAGTATTTCGAATTCTACTTGCGATAATTAAAAATCTACAGAATATACGACTCACATGACCTTGCAGATATAATGCATGAGAGCATTTCAAAATCTACTTACACGGAGAGTGTCAGACTTATCAAGTCGAAATTTAAATCAATTTTATTTACGTGCCCTTATATTGTACGATTCCAGCTAATATTTTGTATATATCTTGTTTAGCACCTAAACAACTAGTTTTGAAATTTTTAAATATATTTCAACCTGACGTTAGAAGTTAGCTCTCTATTCTCCGATTTTCAATATTTTTTTTATTGTTCCAGGTTGTTCTAGATTTGTTCTAAATTGTTCCAAAGTAACAAGTTAAAAAATGCATTTCGAAATCTATTTCGAATAATTAAAAATTTAAAGATGTCAGTTCCAAAGATTCGATTCTTTTACTAAATCGACCGATTGTTCTTTAGATTTCTTACGGTCTGAGTACCGCAGGGTTATTAAAGTTGGAGTTGGCGAGGGCAGCGAAGCGTTCGGCAGGAGCCAGCAACGTTAGCTGGCTCCGGTAGACTTCTGTCTAGCTATAAGCATCCCTATCGGCGCCGGTCGTCCAAGCAGTAGGAAAGTTTCGGTCGGTGCTGAGACTGCAAACGCCAAACACGGCTGGAAGTCGAGTATCGATGTCATCCGCAGCTCACCCTGAAGGCTGATGCCGCGTTTCCTATATCGCGCGGACCATGAATTGTTCTTCGAAGCAAAGCCAGAGGCTTCAGTTCGTTCCTAGCTGGAGCAAACCGTCTGTAACCGGCAGCCATGGTAATGGAATATGACAACACAGCCCGCATAATAATCGCCTGCTAACTTCGCGCGTCCACGAAACTTTCGAATCAAACTGACGTTGTCCCTGACATTCGACTATTTTTCTTCGCCCCTTTTGTTATGACTGAAACGAAACGAGAACAGAAAGCAATTGGCGTTATATACTCATTTATAAAGTCTTTAATGAATAAATAAGGAATCAGTGAGGAATTTGAGGATCTGTAAATGTTTTAACTCCTTCATGGATTCCGGTACAGATTTGCGTGTGTTTTAATACTCAAAAGTACTAATATTTTTATATTAAAATGAATAAAATATCACTCAATAAACATTAATATTAATGATTCCACTTAAAAACTATATAACTTCGACCGAGCATGAGAATCGTTCAACTATTAAAGTTAATGAAAGTGAAACTAATTAAAGCTTGAAGAAGCAAGTGGCTCGTCTCGTGTGCAGAGATCCAAGTACGCCAAGCTCCCAAGCGTACTAAGAGGAAGTCAGGATTTAACGAGTTGTCATTTGAGTTCCGGCAAACAGATCGTCACTGGCCAAGCGAGACACGTGTTAAGCGGCTTGAGCCACCTAATCCGCTAATTGGACCACCTCTAATTAACACTTGGTCGTAGTATCGCTCACTCTCGAGCGACGCCTTTTATGAATCGGTAATTCGGCGGCGTAACGCCGCCCTCTTACGCAAGAAGAGGAAAGCTTCCGAAGGAAAAGGAGACCGTCGAGAGTTGTATGCGGTCAAGAGCCGCGGTAATTAAATGCTCTCCCCGTTCAGCGCGTTATTACGAAATTGGCAGAGTGTTCCGAGTTCGTAAAGCGTGCGCGTGACAGATAACTACCACCGACTTGTCTGAGGAGTTCGGTAAGTTCTTTCGCATCGTCCATTCCCTAATGAGTATAATCCCGATTAGTAGTCTCGGTATGTCCTAATTAAGATTCCCCCATCGAGTGGCTGAGACAGAAATATTAATTGCATCCGTCGACGAAAGCTTGGCATTACAAAAGTCATACATACACCTCCTGGATTTGGTTTGGTCCATTGTTTGGACAGACTTAATAAACATTCGGATTTGTATCGGGTAATATGTATGTTGATTTAATCTACTTTCGTATTATTAATATTCTACTCTGTGGTATTGTTTTATTTTCTGTCGCATCACTATCAGTTATAAATATATTTGTGTATAGAATTGCGGACATCGAAACTAAGGATAGAAGAGGATAAAGGATAAAGAACGTGTTCAATTTGTTGGTAAAGTATTACAGAATTGGAATTCGGGCTTTTCTCATTTTAGCAATTATTAAAAATTCAAATCGTACCAATTTAAGATTTCGTGTTAGTTTATTTAGACTGGATTGAATACCTGCGGGCCACCGAAAAACCCGGGATTAAATTCGGCTGAAACTGCATTGACAGAATGGTGTCGTGGCCCGAGGACAGCGTGCCAATATTCGATGTACCAATTAACTAAGAATAAAATCTCAAACAAGTCACCAGCATCGCCTGTCGTTCGTGAGGATTTTCTTCTCATAGAACAAACCTCGACAAAAGTTGTCCGTCGACGACACAAGGGAAATTAATCAAAGGGAAATCAATGTAATTTATCCAACTGTCGTACAAATTGCACGGCCTTTGAGTTCACAATAATGAAAGAGCCGAACATGCCGAAGAGGCGACGAGAAAGAAGGCGCACTGGAGCAGGAATATCAGTGAGGTGTATTTTTTTCTAAATTCCCGCATAAAGACGAGAGCGAGTCGAGCGCACGATAGAAAAATGTTCGTCCGAATGAAGAACTCGAGCAGAGCAATGCGATTAATGTGCACCGAAGCATTACAGGACTTCTATTCTAGTGGGACTGTTATAATGATTCTTCTGCTCTTCGGACTCTCTCAAATGAAACTAAAATCTTCCAGAAAAATCGGGCCAAGGATTATCTGGGATATCTCGAATATCCATTCGAACGCTTTCAGTCAAATATTCATTTCCAAAGCGACTTCTGTCTACCCGTAATTACTATTAACAATGACGCACCATTAATTTCGTACTGCCGAAAGTTGGCACGGTCGAAATTTGGAATGGCCTGTTAATTAATTGGCGCATCCGCCTCGATCATTATCATAGGTCGAGAGTTAGTATTCGAAAGTACGTGTACTAATCAATCGCGGTCAACTACATTTGATTACGGTGCAGAGTACTCGTTTATGTTGAAAATAGCTGCAATAACTATGGATTCGTCCAGTTTTCGGGAATTCGGCCAATTTTATTAGCAGCTATTGGCAAGTCCAGCCTACTTCCGCAGTGAGGAGTACTTCCAACTTTGAAGAAGGCAGGATGAGAGGCACTCGCATGTTAAAAAAAACGTTAAAGCAACTTCCCGCCCCGCTTTTGAAACAACAGACTTAACCGGGACTTACTTTTTAATCCACTGCGACGGGAATTCTTTGAGAAACTGCTCGTAACTTTCACCAGGAGGACGTCGAGAGTACAAGTCGACGCCCTCAGACAATGGATGGAAAGCGTCGAAAGCTTGAATCGATGCTGGTAATAAACGCTATCAGAAACTAGAACTATCCAACCGATAAACCATATAACATTGGTATGAAAAATAAATGAAAAATAAATTCATATAGAAACGAGGGAAAAACTCGTGCTCTAATGAATATTGGAAATATGATATCCAACCTCAAGAGGAATACTCAAGAAGCAGTTTCAGTTACGTTTTCACATCAACATCGCTTTGGGAAATAAAAAAAGATATGTACGAGGAGTTGAAAACTTCCACCTTTTCGAAGTTGGTTAACTGTCGTACAAATTTATAAGCAACCTGGAACCACTTCCTAGTTTATACCCTGGTGTAAAATAATAAAATAACATACTGTAATCT
Organism: Ectemnius lituratus; assembly: GCA_910593735.2. NCBI lineage: Eukaryota > Metazoa > Arthropoda > Insecta > Hymenoptera > Crabronidae > Ectemnius > Ectemnius lituratus. Next base: position 17,338,243 of record OU343033.1, read on the forward strand.
AAAATGCATTTATAATAAAATAGTAAAAATTATTTCATAAAAATGAAATAATATTCTTTAAATAATCTTTACTTAGTCAGGTTCCTAATTTTCTAAGGAGAATTAGTGACGTCGATCTTTAGATATGTTTAAACACTAATCGGCGGCCCTATTTCCCACTTTCCAGTCCGTTAGGCGAACGATTCCATCCAATTAATAACAATTCCTACTGCTACAGAGCCAATGCATCACTATTGAACTTGTCTCGCAGTTTGCAATTTCCTTCCCGTACAAATGTTTGCCGAACACTGTTCCTTCGCGTGTCGAAGTCTGCCTGAACTTGGACCGCCACCGCCAACGACGCCCTGTATTCTCCAAGCTCCTCTCACGTTCTCTTCCTCTTTCTACCGTGCATGTCGGTGGCCCCGAGAACAAACGAAAGGACCCACACCAACACCCACAGCCACACATACACAATGCTTTTCCCTTCACCTGCTACGCGCGCTAGCAAGCTTCGCAAAAGTTCAGCGCACACTGTTTGTGTGCATGCATCGCCCGCCACGGTAAGCTGGCAAACTTTCGAGTGGTTTGCCACTTGTTTGTTAATCAATGCACGCCGTTTTACATGTCGATGCCGCTTTTCACAATCTAGTCGAATGCCTGTTTTTGTTATAGCGAGTGCTTTAAATGTACTTAGAAAGCACGTGGTTCATTATTTGTTTATGAAACTTTTGTGTTCAATGTTAAATTACTTGGATAACAGTGTTATAAGAAAATGAGAGTGATTATCTTTACCAGAGTAAGGGAAACGTGAGAGTAAATTTATAGGTTTAGAAATAGAACTCTCTCGTTTTTAAGCATAGTACTTGCATTCGGAAGTTCGCATACTATTGTATCTGGAGTGTACTTGACTGAAAAGAAACTGACACTATAATACATTCAGTTTTCATGGAGAAGAATGTGATAATTTGAATCTATCATTGCAAAAATATTATTATTTTACTACTTAGGAAGTTGAGCAACTACTACATTCCGGGTGTAGTATGTACTTGAATGAACAGAAACTGATGCTACATCCACATCTATTTTTGTTGGGAAAAAAGTAGTTGTTATAAGAGAATACCCGTGGAGCAAGGGAAACTCTGGCGTGCAGCAATGCTTGGGAGTCCACTCTGCGGCGCCGCGGGACATTTCTCCGGCGCGATGCCCCGCCGGCACGTCGAAACTCCGGGCTTCCAACTTACTCGAAAATGAAAGCTTGTTGGCCTCACGTAGTGGCACTGCACGTGAATGAACGAATGGTGTGTTCACCCGTTGTTGCCGCGAAGTTTCGTACCAGCCGGTCCGCGTCTCTTGGCCGAAACGAGGCGAGGCTGGCACGCACCCTGTACATAGTTCGCGACACGCCACCACTTCCGCTCTGACTCTCTCCACCCCACCCTTTTCTCCACCCTTATCCGCTTGCCCGCCCCCCCTCCACCTAACTTGTTCCGCCTAATTGCGAGGCCGTTACTTATAGCGGCAGTTAAAAGTTCGCCCGAGCCTCTTTCAAGCCCGAGCATTTTCCCATCCTCTCTACCAATCACCGATCCTCTCCTATCTCAAACGGCCTTCGTGATAAACGGAAGTTAATCCCACCGACTGCCATATGCAACTCGCCTTCCATGTGTACACGTACGCCAACGCTTCGAAACCTTCTCTGCACGAGCGCCACACGAGTTACCTTCGGACTTCCTCACGGACCGATTCAACTCCCGGTGAGAACTTTTCTTCCCTTGAGCTTGCCTCGCACGAAAACTGAGTGCGCCACGATTACTTGTGTTTCATGGAGACGAGTATTGAAAGGAAAGTAGTGTTGGCTTTCGCAAATTTTGTAATAAGAGTTACGTACATTGTTATACATAAGAATATATAGATTTATTGATAATCGCTGTTTTTATTACTAAAATGATTTAATCGTCGTGGTAGATAAAGTGCGTTCTAGCGGTGTCTGACTACTACGAGAGACTCATTCTACTCGTCGTTTTACCACGTGTCTTTTTCATTGAGATAATCGGAGGTGCCACTTGAAATATTTTACAGTATTATTCTTACTATTAAAATTTGTTTAGACTATTCAAATTAAGATAAAGTAATTTCCAGCTGTATCCGACTATGAAAGATTCATTCCACTCGAGAATTAGTGGTAAACCAAGCGTCAATCGTGGACGAAAACAAGGATATTTGCGGTGGTCGGAGTAGTTGCTGAGAATTTGAATTTCGAATTCGGTTAGGAAGTACGTTAAGCGCTACTTCTTCGGCGTTGTCGACGTTATTGAACGAGAGAATAAGAGGGAAGCAAGAGCAAGAGCAAGAGAGAAGAGGTGCTCTATTTGCACCAGATACATTACTAATATACATAATAGTCGAGACGCTACGAAGCGGGAAGCAGGCGGTGCCAGGTAGCTAATGAGAATTCCAGCGACTGTTTGATCGAAGTAGAAATCGGGAGAATCATCTACTGTAGTTGACACTATCCGCGTGAAATTGATCTTACAAAGTTAGTAATCCTTAGACGCCTTCGTATCGGATGCCGACGCTGTCGCTGCTATGGAAACCTGAGCTCTGATGAGCCAGATTGAGTCTGTTTCCCCGGAGACTCTTCGCTAAGGACGTTCTATCGCTGTTACTTGTTACATCCTAAAACTGAGAAGTTTCATCCTCCTTCTATCGTAGATTCCTGATCCCCGCTTAGGATCTCGACAAAAACTTGTACTTAACGAACTACTGAATTCATGAATTGAACTGCTTCCATCGTTTCATTTGCATTATTAGAACATAGATTTATAAATATCGATTTCGATTTACTTGACGTGTAAATACAACCCAAAATGTAAATCTTTCTGTGTTATTAATTTAAACAATTCTGAACGTCTTATAAACTCCCTAAAAATGAATACCGCACGAAGATTAACATCCTAGACATCTATCAGAGTTAATTGCAAACTACTCTCCATTTAACTCACTGAATGAACACAGGAGAAAGCAGACACTACACTACATCGTCCACGCGTGGATCTTCGAAAAAGCCAATACAGCGGCGTATACACCTTGCCACGCGCGTACCCTTCTTTCAGCCCTTCAGTCCTAAATCCTCGAGCACACTGAGGGGTTTGGTTGCGAGCAATTCTTCCTCGTCGAATTCGCCGCTTTCACGGGCGTACAAGGCGTTTCGCAAAGAGAGACTTGGAAGAAAAAGGAGGTGGAAGGAAGGTTGGTGAGCGAGGAAGTAACAGCGTGGCATTGAAGAGGCATTCGAGCGGACTGCATTGAAGTCGAACCGCATTTCGAGAGTGGTTTCGGAGTCGAGCGTAGACTCGGCCTTTATATGCATCGCGCTCGCTTAACTCAGCTGGTCAATCCGTCTGCCGAGATGAGCCTGGTCTACCATGCTTTCTTTCCTCTTTCCTCTCAATGTCTGTGCCCTTCTCCCTTTTGCCCTCCGCCAGACACTGCCAGTCCTCCATAAAAGCCTCCTGCTAAATAAGTACCACCCCCTTCTCTCACCCTGCCCCTCTTCCAACCCTCCACCTTTCATCCACTTTTCTCACTCTCTCCTTTTGTCAGGCGGCATCGCCTTCGCCCAATGTCGAGCGCAGGTTAAACAAAGGAATTCCGGGGAAGGCCGACCTCCGACAAAAGGATCTTGATAGAGGGCTCTCGGGAAAGATTATCTCAAGCGGGATACGTCGTACGCCTTGAACGTTTACAACCGCGTTCGTCGATTTCGATGCTACGGAACATCGATTTGACCCCTCAATTTCTAACCTTCGTCGATGATTTGAACGATTGGTACGAGTCGCTGTCCAAAGAAATCGTGCGTTTAAAGGGAAATTTTGGAGAAGGAAAAACGACTATGGAACATTTGGGCATTCTTTCGGGCCACGTTTGTTCCATTCTCTTGGCGAGGGACATAAGCTTTTGGGAAACAACGAGCTTTGTAGAACTCGTTCGCTTTTCTTTTTATCGTGGCCAACGAGCGCTAGGGCTTCCTGGAAATGTAGCAGAGAGTGGGCTTGGTGATCCAGATAATCGCATGAGTAACAGGTTTTCTGCGCCGCTAGAGGTACGCTGATGCTACGCTTGGAAAGTTTTCGGGAGAGCTGGTGAGAGTACGAACTAGCCAAATGGTAATGAAGTCAGCCGAACAGCAGGTTTCACTTCTCTAAGTTGGCTGAATTTGTGGGAAATGCGTACGAGAGAGAATTTCACGCCAGTCATTTACGTAGGCTACTACAATAAAATAGTCTCACTTTCGTTATGTGGCTTTTATCGAGCTTGTGATATGCACCGTCTTAATCGCTTCCATAGAATTGTGTTGGTTCACTAGGATACGGTTTGTAAGTTGCTAGCTAACGTTTCGAGACTTTCTAATTGATCTAGTTTTATTTTACTGCTACTTATAACTTATAATAACACTGAGGAAGAAATAAAGATTTATGAAATGTAATTGAAAAATTATCGTTAAAAGAAAAACATGTGATCTTTACGAAAGGATGGAAAGAAAATGTGCAAAACCGCAAATCGATTTGAAGGCTTAATTGCCGCATAAAAGCTTGCGGTAAAAAGCTAATAGGATAATCAGTTCAATATTTGTCGACAAACTTCTTAACTACCGGAAAACTGGGTTGCCCGAAAACTTGGCTCATCTTATTATTTGATTCATCTCTCTGGCGCTTGCGAGCGAGCGAGATGAGTTTCGAATGCCTCGGGACTCCGGACTCGGGGCGCACATCAAATTAGTTTAATCTTAATAGCATCTCGACGAGATAAAATCGGCAAACAGAGGGCGCGCCAAGTAAAAGTGCAGGGTGAGCACGCCGGATAAGTATGCATATGCTAATCGTGCGCCGACAAAGAAATATGTTGTGATATTCAGGAACACGGGAAAGCCGTTTTCCTTTTAATTACTCCTGTCAGAGGGTTCGCCCTGGCCTTCCGGAGTGGCAACACTTTTCGTTGTTCCGGCGCGCTTACACTCTTCCGTAACTAACAAGTGAAATACACCGACAAGAAGCATAATCAGAATTCGCATCCTGCTTGTTACACAGCATCTTCTGGCTCCAGGAATATCTTGGAGCAAGCGTTCATTACAAATAGCGATTACAAAAAATAAATTGCCGTCTCCGTGATTTGACTATCTTCTGATATAATTGGCCGACAGTAACTACAAGAAGAATAAAAAAAACGATCTCCATTAACCCTCTGTTGCTCATTTTACTGGCTTAATTTATCACGTGTTAATTAGACACAATGCTATAAAATCAATGAAAATTACTGTTACGAAAGAATTTAGTTTTTTAGACATACAGAAGTGATTATGCGTAAGTTCTTACTACAATCCCATTTCGTCTAAACATCTTAAATTTAAATAAGAAACATAATAGTATTGAATATGATTCTGTTATTGGATCAGATTCCAAAGAATGATGCAGCACACGACGTTTCGTAAGACATTTAATGAATACTCGGCTACAGAGTCTCTCATCGCCAGCTTTTTCAACGCGTCGGTCCATTCGACCTGTTTTAATTAGTCGACTAATTCGAGGTGGCCCTCTCGTGTATCGCCGGGGATTTATTCAAGCCTCGAGCAGCTAGCGAACTCTGAATGTGGGAGGGGCGAAAGAAAGAAAGAAGCCTGAAGGAATGGTCCGTTTGAAGGGAACGAGTGAGAATGAAGGGTGGTGAAGTCGAGCGAAGGAGAAGCAGACTGGGAAAGGAGGAGGAGCTGGAGTTGTTTGAATGTTGCGGCCAGAGGGCGGCTCCTCGCCTCTTAACCGCTCTAACGTGGAAAAGCACAGGTACTTTGCCCTCGAATGCCACCCCCACCTAGCTGAGTTTACTTCGCTAATTCAGCCGGGCCCGCACACCATCTCCCATCGTCAGTAAAAAGCACTGTGAAAGGGAGTAAATTTGACCAGGCTTGGCTCATTGATCGCATTCTATGATGACGTGTAACATTTGATTCACTCGTCTGATAAAAAGTCTGGTTCATCTCTTTTTATTAGAGGCCAATAATCAGGGTGGGTACAATGTGTTACTTTGTTGCTGTGATAAATTTAACGTTCTTATTTTATCACTGATATATTGATTGTTGCGTTCTTTATGTTTATTTACCAGATTCGAAGGATTGAATTGATTTTAAAAATTACAAGTTTTCATCATATTGATTAGTAACATTTGACTCACTCGTCTGGTAAAATGTCTCGTGCACCTCTTTTTATCAGGGACTAACAATGAAGCTGGATACAGTGTGCTACTTTACTGCTCCGATAAATGTACCATTCTTATTTTGTCACTGATATATTAATTGTTGTGTTCTTTATGTTTATTTACCAGATTTTAATTTAAAACTGTACAAACTGATTCCTTTTATTTTCGACGAAACGATTTATGATATTAGTGCAGAATCTCTAAATTCAATCGCTAAAGCATGAGATGAATGAAGATTAATTTATGTTATGAGCAAGTCTGCCACTCATTTTCAAATAATCTTATAATATTTAAGAAATAAAAATGTCTATAAAACGCAAAGTGGAATGCGCATGACCTCAACGAACATCCAGGCAGTGACAACCTCTCCAGACGATCTGCATCTATGGGCGAGAGTCGTGCTCCCGTTTAATTAACAGGTACTTACGCCGGAAAATGTACGATCGAGCAATCTCCTTTTGATTCCCGAGTCTCTATTTGCCTGGGTGGCTGCATATTGAGTGTAGCGCGGCGGTCTAAAGGCTTTCCGCGTTTTTAAATGCCACGTTTGAAGCTCATGAAAGGTGTTTTAGGGGTGTGCTGAATGGCCAATAGCTGGGTAGGTTTCTTTTAATCTGCCAATTGATCGGAAAGCCGCCTGCACCACTCTGTGTCAAAATTTAAATGGAGGATGTTCTTTCAAATGCTTTACCACACGCAGCTCCATCTAAACGAGCGTGTGCATCCGTTCATTGAATGGATGCGAGTCTCTTGAAACTGATAGAACTCTTTTACTTATATTTAACGCGTATCCTTTTATCGTTTCATTCGTATTCGAATGCAACTTATCAGAATTATTGTACTAATTAGAAAGTTAAGAAAGATGAAGTATGATTTGGAGAAAATTCGATATACTAATAATACGATTCAGGTGTCACTCAAAAGTCAATTTATCGAGTTTTATTGTCTTTATACCAATGTACGTTATAAATATTGTCAGGCTAAAAATGGACACGTATGAGACTGTCAATTTTAACCTCTGAATACATGATTGTCTGAGTAGGTCGAATATAGTTTGGCGCAGGACTTTTAAACCAGGGTCAGACTCGAAATAAATTAATCAGTTGACACAAATGTATTTCTATTATCAATAGCAAATACTATAAATCCTCACTTAAATCGATAAACACATAGAATATTCTTTAACGAAGTTCCCCGAAACGAGTACGATGATCAAAATTAGAAGATTTGACACTTAACAAGACTGAATTATCACTTACATTTGAAATTGGCAGTAGATTTCACGCAAATTAAATAAATTAATCAAGTAAATTAATCAGAAATAAATCTATTTCGACTATTCTCAAAAACTAATAACGTCACATTAAACTAAAACATGTCTACACCATATTTCTCAAAAATCGCGATGCAAATGCAAGTCGTAAAAATCTACAATTCTCATTCTTCAAACCCCAGGACAAAAGGCGACAAAAGTAGACTGAAGCATTCTTCAAGGTAGTATCCAGTTGCGAGTGCAGTCATCAAGACCAAAAGAAATAGACAGGCGTGAAGTGTCGGTCGGTGGGGCTTGTCGGCTGGTTAGGGGTTGCACGGGCGGGTAGGGGGCGCGTAAATTCGCGGATCACGCGCGGCACCGGTTGTCCCGGAATGCAGGCGCCGCTACAAATTGCGGCCATTACTCTTGCCGGGGTGCGCTGGCCGTTCCGCGTCGCAACCCTTCCAGCGCGCCCTTTCGCGCCCCGAACAGACTGAGAGGAAATGTGAGAGTGAGAGAGAGAAGAGGAGCATTGTGTATGAAATGATTATGGCGGCTCGGTATGAGGTCGCAAGGCCTCCTGCGACCGTACGTCACTTAGATTGGCCTGCTGGCAGTTACAAAAGCTGGTAGGCGCAGCCGGAAGCCAACGCCACCCCGCGTTCTACAAGCATGCTCCGCATCGCGCGAATGCACCATGAGGATTCGGCCTATTTAACTGGCAAGAATTCCCCAATGCGTCTCTCTTATACATATCTTTTTCATTATTCATTGTTTACTAGGCGAAACCCCGTCAAAATGCTTTTAGCAATACCTCTGTATTTACACGCGCCTATAATTTAAGAGATATTTTTTACCTTCGTTTTATTGTAATGTTGTCGGTTTTTTATGGGGAGACATGAGTTGAAATAATGCTGTTTGATGCACTTGGGCAGATGTGTATTAGATAATTATGTGATAAGAGAGAATAATAATCAGTTGAAAGATCGTAAGAAATAAATACAATAATTGATAAAATGTGATAAAATAATTAGATTAACTTTGATTCGATCGAGGTACAAATAACTGTTTAATCCTTTTCGTCTATTCTGTCATTGGGTTGAATCATTTCGAAAGACGCTATGGAATAATTGTGACTAAGTACCATGGGCTGTGCGACTGGGTGTGAGAGGCAGTCAGGTGCGTTTGTCAAGTCGATGAACAGTGGTCAAGTATGCGCGTGTACACACGTATATACGTCACTATGATTTACAGCATCGACCAGACTATAAATTGTTAGTGTCATTCGCAAAAGGGATTGCTCGCTCCTTTGCGATTCTCTCGCTCGTCCTGGCGACAGAATCTCGAAACTCGAACAGAACCTTGCCTAGTTGATATTGCCAACCTTCCAAATAACTTTATAGCTCCTCGCGAATAATTCGAACTTTCGCAATTAGTAACTGCTTTCTCGTAATCCGCGCGCAGCATCCGCGTATTTCTTGCCGTCTCTCTGCTTCTCTCAAGTTTCTACAGGAGAGAAACGTTGCCGCGCCGCTGCAAGAGGCCCTCGGCCTTTGCCTGTTCTGCTACTGTAACGAACGTACGTGGCGGGACTTTAAAGAATACCACGGCGATAGCTCGACCGAACGCTTGAACTTCAAGCCTGCTGCTACTACTGCAGCCGGTTCAACTTAAATGTAAATGGAGGAAAAATTTAAATTCCAACAATCACTTACCATGATATTCGACGGCACTGTAAACCTCGCCTTTTCCTTCGTTGGTAAGGAGAAAGGGAAGTTCTTGCCAGTGGCTGTAATTACTGCGGGACAAGTGGCCGTTGTAAGTATTTTCCTTGTAACAAGTGATATTTGCGTGACGCACTTGTTGTAAATTGCTCGAATGCATGTATAATTCATTAGATTTTCATACTATCACTCTTCAAACAAATTAGTTACTTACAATCAAATCAGAATCAAGAAAGATAATAATAACGCATGAAAAAAAGGATATTAATATAGAATATTATTACTGACTCGAATATAAAACAAGTATATGATACAAATACTATTACCAATACAACATCGAGGTATACTTTAATGAAAATCCGAAGCACTCGGCGATATTTCAAATGGCGAAGTACCATCGTAATGCCAATAACTCTAGACGCACCTATTTCCAGTAGGAAACCGGGAAAGTTTGCCGCGGCAAGTGGCAAAGGTAGAAAGGTGAGGAGGGAAAAGGCAAAGTGGCAAAAAGCAGTGGGATTCTAGCTGGCATGCTATCGACGCGCGGCTGCTCTCGTCGCGGCCATTCGGCGTCGAAGCAATGCACATTGGCAATGACACGGTGTGAGATACGAGGTGCGAGGATATAAAGTTCTCCCACTGCCTATTCTCGAGCTCGTTCCCGTGGCCGGACAGCGGGCCGAGATAACCGCCGGCATAACTCACCGGACCAAGTAAATAAAGCAAGGGAAAATAAACGCGGCTGCGAAAGAAGAGTCCGAGCTCTGCGCCACCGCTTTGAAAATCTGATCGCATAGCCACCAACACGTCAGCGGCCATAGGTGGTGAGAAACGATTTAGCGCGAATGAGGAAATTAAATCGGTAGCGTCCCGACGTTAGCTAACCCAACTAGCACAGAGATACATACATACGCGTAGTCTGGATTCGGCATTGTAACTTATCGTTATGCACTCGCCGGCTATAAAGATAATTAGGAGGGTGAATCCGTGGAAAAGCGGATTTCCCCGAGTTATGCTGATAACTTCGACTCGCTTTTTCACCGCGAGAGGAAAGAGAGTCGTGGATTTTGCGCCCCGAATTTCCTGGCTATATGGGAGTATTAGTAAGCAGTGAACAGTGGCACAACGAGTAATCGTAAAAGTTGCGAGTGCGCGAAGTAGCAACTTTCGTGATCGTCAAGCTAGACACGCTTTATGCAATATTAATGCGGCGCCCGGCACTCATTTTAAAATACAAACACCTTTGTGGCCGCGTAAATAATTCATACTCTCTTGGTTAATATCAGTTCAATTTATCATAATCTTCCGTATGTATGCGGTACACCATCCCCGCCCCTCACCAGTCGCCCCCTTCTCTTACGCCGCGGGCATTTTAATTTCCAATTTCTCCATGAAATCGACCGACGTTCATCCCCCTCGCATACACTGATAAATCCTGCGAGAGTGCCGCGATAGTCTTTCAAAGCAATTAAAGGCTTTGAATATTAATATTCATTAAATAGATTAAATCCATTAAATTTGAAATATTAGAACTGTTTCGATTAATATCGATCTCAGATTTCCTCTACTCGCTCGAGTGAAAGGATTCCTTTATTTTAAAAAAAGGAATTATCATTTTTCTACTATGTTTAACTGCTACCTTTTCTGTCAGTCGCTCGCTTGGGGAACGAGAGTTACTATTGCGATTAATTGCGCTTCTGAAACACTAATAATTGTAGTATCGAAACTTCGAAAGACGCTCGATGAAAACTATACTATAAAGTTCGACGCGCACTACCGAACACGGACCACGCGGGGATTAACTTTGCCCAACTTTTACGATTATATCTTTCTTCTCTTAATACGTCGAGATTGCTATCAATTTTTCGAAATGAAAAGAAACTAGTCCACAGGAATTAACCATAATTACAGATTGATAAGCGGTCCCAATGGTTTGATAGAAGTTTTAACCACACTCCTGGGAACTGTTTTCCTAAACCAAGTCCTTTTATCAAACTTCCATGCCAAAATTATTAAAACATTTAAAAGAAAAAAAACAGGAAAAAATGGGAGCATTAAATTTATTGCATTAAACGTGGTGATAAAAAAGGAGAGAATGTGAGAGAAGAAGAGAAAAATGAAGACGATACTAAAAGAAAAGAGGACAAAGATATACGATAAAATATTCAAAGCACTCTAGAAAGCACACAGTCAGTCCGCTTTCACAAGTCAAACGAACATCTATCAATCTTAAAGTCTTTTTACTGCAGACTCTCTCTCAGGATATTGAATTCCTAGTTAAAGTATCGGAGCCCCAATATTAATCAGTGCATGGATTCACAGAGAATGAGAGGAATGAAACTATCATCTGGTGCATAATGATGTGTTTTTGAAGGAAACGATCGCCCTCTGACGATTTCCTACCAGTGACACGAAACATCTCGTCGTCAAAGGTTGATTAGAAATAGTGATTTCCCTGGGAAAGAGGGCGCACTAAAAGAAACTCTCCCGATAGAACTTACGGAAGTTCCTCATCCCGTTTACATCTGCGGTTTCGTAGGGATGCTGCCTGGAGACTACATATCAATTTCATTACCACCACAATCCTTGCTAACCTACAACGCAAGCTATTCTTTCATTTGCAAATATTTGCTTTAGTCCTGTGAGCGGGCGAAAAAAATAGAAGGATTTCTATTTAATCAAAATGAAGGTTGCAGTGGTATATGCGGAAATTGAAAATAGCTTTCCTCGGCGGGCCGTGCCAGCTACTTCCCATTTAGCGATGCTTCAAACAGAATTTCGCCAACTGCAATTTGCCGAGGCGAGCTCTCGTTTCTACGGTAGCACAGCTACTCGATACTAGAATGAATTTTATGTTATTTAATTACCTTTTACTTGGAAATCGATAGTTCTCCACTGTACCTGTGATTAAAGAACAGTCGTCAGCGATACTGTTCCTCGCTGATACTTAATTGGAGCGACTCGCCTGTAGAAATAATGCATTTCCCTTCAAAGAAACCTCTTACTTCTTTTACTTATCTTCAATGGACGTTAATTTCTTAATTCCTAATTAATGGAAATACTAAAGACTACTTCTTAACGATTTAATTCATTGAACACGTCTTATGAATTATAAGTGTAATATTTATAATCCCATAGAAATTAGAAAGTAGAAAGCTTTCAAGGAAAAAGGAGATACCTGTGATTTTATCCAACGGGTAGAAACCTAGCAGAACTTGTATACGAGAATTTCTGATTTCACGGTAGAAATATAAATTCCGAAAAATGAATGTTTAAGAACACAAGGGAAAACAATACGAAGGATTTCGTGGGTTTGCCACTGTGATTCACGCCGGAGGAATGGAAAGAAATGCTAATCATAGCGGCGGCCGTGGCAGTATTTTCGCGGCAAAAGCAGCTATAAAAATTGCACGAACCGAGCGGAATGCACGTGCATTCTAAGAATGATTTAGTCCCGAGCGTAGCGGAGTAAGAGAAAAAGGAAGGAGAAAAAGAGGGGTGGTAGCAGAACCGCCACAGGAAACAAGAGGGTGGTAGTGGTGGGGTTGGTGGTTGAGGTTATGGAAGAATGCGATGCCCCACCTAGCAGCTGGAGACACCAGTACACATTACTTTAGGTTAAAACTCAAGCAAAACCAGGGAAAGTAAACCTTGCCGTTCACGAATTTTAAATACATTTGCTTCTGCCAAAAGTTCTCTCTCGTTTTTCCAGCGGAAAGAGCAAATTACCAAAAGCACTTGCGGGACAATATAATAGAAGAAATAATTGCAAATAACAGAGTCCAGATTAATTAATTTAAGGGAGAAGTTTGATGAAAAAAAAAGACGAATAAAAAGGACCTTGCTCGGAGAATAATTTCGTTGATGCACACATCAGCATTTAAACGAAACGAATTAAAACATAGCTGATAGAAGAAGAGTGAATAAAACAGACAGCAAAGTTCAATTAAACAGGCAGAGAAAAATCAATAATAAAACATTACCTAAATAAATATCGAAATAATATCAGAATATGAAACTTTTCGAGCTCAATTATTCTAACTGACAGTTACTGTCTGGGTGCTGCGTCAAATTTGATTTCAACAAGCAGTAGAGTAGAAATGGAAGCGCAGCGAGTGAGGAAAGTCGACTCTGCAGCGAAGGGAACAGCGGCTGGGCGTAATTACATGGAAAAAATTCCGGTCAGGTGAGGCCTGGTGGAGCGAGCGTGCTCTCGTTGTTGAGTTAGAGGGAGTCGCGTCCTATCGCGTGCCGCGACTTAGAAATCGGCTGGGCCAATCACCCAATCACGCGACCCGTTAAATCGAGACCGGTCTACCAAAATCCCGGCGGGCCAATCACCAAGCGTCGGCACGCTTCCGCTAAATTGCGCGGGTAGTTTTAAATATTAGCCCCGACCACCCCCTCCAACCAAAAGCACAACCAGGGGACTATCGAAATTCGATTGCTGCAATGCCATTGCTACCGGAAGTAACGTAACTTCGAAGGCTCCCACTAAATCGATGTTGACATCGAGAAATCATACCAGAAAAATTCTTTGATAATCCACGATCCAAAATCGTGACAAGACTTCTCTTAAAGAAATAATTAATGATAAATATAATATTGTTTTTTATATCTTAATCTTGTCGCTTATTTTCAAAGAAACATAATTGGTTATAAATAACTATTTACATGTGAGATCTATTCTTCGAAAATCGAATACCAATACAATGACTTGAGAAGGGTACATTGTCCAAATAATGTTATTCGGAAGGCTGTCAAGACAAATCCATTGAAACATACGCCGAGTAGTACAGCATTGTGCGAGAACTGACGATAAAGGACGTACCGTTGGAACGTGCTACTTGGGAGTAGTGAGAAAAGACTGTAGTTGCTTTGATGTTGACGGGCACGTTCTTACTCTTTTTTGAATTAACACTTGAAAAATTATACGGAAAATTAGCATTCCTCACACCGGATGCGAATGAGAGGAGCGAGAGAAAGGTGTAGATTGCTAAACACTGTTATGCGTAGAAGAGCGCGCGATAGCAACGACGAATGCAAGTCCCGTGTGTTTATAATTTTCTTTGAGCCAGTAAATTTCACTTGTGCCGCCGCTGCCTTGAATACTGAAACAACACATGCATTTAAAAGAGGTAGTTAATCTTCAGTCGACGCTGTATCAAGGGATTAAATTGACCGAAAAAGTAGCCCGCCGCGCGTGCCGCTCCGCGCCAAACTCCCATCCGACCCCGGAATGAAACTTGATTTCTCGTTAATGATCTTGCTCCCTAAGTTCACGTGAAATGTTTGCCACCGAGAAGCATCACCCACGCTTCTGCCATTTCTTGTTCCGCAAATTAATTACTCCTACTATTTACTAATTAAATATCACTTCCACTCGGTTTAATAGATCCGATAATCTGACTATTTAAAATGTGCTGTTTAAAAGATATAATTGTTACTTTTCAATGGATAGAGATATCAAAAAGTAATAAAGTACTTTTACAATTACCGCGACTTGGAACTACATGAAATGTTAATGAGAGTTCATGAAGATTGATTAATTCCACGGAATTCGCAACTCAACTAAAACTTACTTTTATAATCGACTCAAGCCTAATAATACTAAGCGGTAATTGCTCTCGGTACTAATTGCAATAGAAGTAAACTCAATTCAAAGTACTTCGAAAAACAATTTAAAAAACGACGTACCGATAAAAATAAAGCTATCAGTAATAGAGGGTTCTACATCAATGCTTGATCGAGCCAGATGGGAATGATGATTACGGACATTAAGGGTTAAAGTGGGCGGAATATTTATTGGTACTTTCGCGGGGATGCGAAGGGTTCTCGGGCTAACAAACATTTTTCGCGTCGGGGATCGCGCTGCCGATTCATTTTACGATGGCACTCTAAACCTTGTTTACAGTATGGCTGATGCAGCCATCGCTGTGAATATTTTAGCACCAATCAATCCGACCTCACCCCGCACCCTCGCACCGACCTCACCCAATTCGATAGCTGGCAATTTCGATTTCTAGTAGCCTCTTTTTTTCCCTTTTTTCACTCCGCCTATGCCGAGCCGGCGGCCCAGCTGTGTTCGTTGTGGCGGCGGAGTGTGAGTGCGGTTTAATGAGCCAATGAATTTTCACGCTTTATCAGCGAGATAATACGTTAAGCGTTCCGATACTACGGGGGCATTATCGACACCCGTTTTCCGGTGGCGTCGAATGCGCCGAGACAAAGGAGGATGCCGATATGCATGCCGGATGGGAAGCGGCAAGTCAACCGGCACTTTTAAACACCTCTGACAGCTCTGCGAGCGAGCGAGCGAGCGAGAGCGAGAGCGAGAGCGAGAGAGAGAGAGAGAGAGAGAGAGAGAGAGAGAGAGAGAGAGAACTTGTGCGCGCTCGAACATGAGATGTACTCTTTTTATACTCTTTCTCGTTCTTTTGTATCCTCTTTTACTGTAATACTCGGTCGGAATTATTGAGCGGAATGCTTGCACTGTGCGGAGGAAGCAGAATTGATGGGTGCTTGTAAGAGCCACTCGATATAATAATCAAATAAATGAAAAAACATGTATAACGGCTTTGTTGTGTTCGTACTATATGTTTTTTAATCGTAATGCTGAGTGAAAGACATTGCAGCCATGTGTTAGGACAATGGGAAAGGATCGAGTTTATCATATGACTATTCAAAATCGATTTGTAAATTTTCAGTATAATTCTACAGTGATATAATAATAAAATAAACGAAAAAACATGAGTATGAATAGAATGAAAGACATTACAATCATGTATGAAGATGCTGGGAGAAAAAATTATTCAAATTGCAATGAACCAATTTGTAAAACTGAAATCAATTTATAAATTATCAATATATTCATACATTGATTTCAGTTTTCATTTTCCTAACGCTTTGCCAATAGTTCACACGAAATGTTCGATAAAGAATTCCCATATAAAAGTGATTGAAATTGCAATAAATCAATTTGTAAAACTGAAATCAATTTATAAATCATCCATATATTCATACATTGATATCAGTTTTGATTTTCCTAACGCTTTGCAAATAGTTTAGACAGGAAATAAAAATGATTATCGTCTCAAGGTAAAATCGGAAAGGCGGCACTTTAAACTGGAGCGTCAGGGAGCGGCGAGTACCGGCAGTCGAAGAAGTCATACTTCATGTAAGCTGTATAAACTATTCCCTGTTACTCCCCTCAAAGCCTGTGTCCCGCGGGAGGATGATTAGAAAAGTTCGATTGCCAGATTACGGCCGCCAGGATTTATGGAGCACTGGCTGCTTGCAAGAGAACGGGAGAAAAGTGAGACGAGCTTTATTGATACCCGATCGCTTCTCCGCAGACTTTTAAAATTTATTTCCAACTGCCCGCACGGAGCGCGCACTACTGCGAAATTGCACTTTGTAGGTATGAATTTCATGATTTCGTAAAATGATTCAGACATTACATGTCCCATGTAAAGAAAAATATGATTGGATGAATTCTCGCGTCATTTTAATACAAAAAAATGATGAAACTCTCGTATAATGAACACTATTAAGAAAAATGCTGAAATGGAAATTACATCTCGTACCAGTTAGTGAATCAAAAATTCTGTTTTACATTGAAAGGTAAAAATGTATTACAAGTTCAGTTTGATCGAAAGGGTAAGAATAGACAGGAATCGATAGGCACACAAATCCTCTCGTAGGATACACGTCCTGATGCGTTCGCTGTCGATCGGTTCCGTTTCTGTACAATGTATGAGATCGATAACTGACCAAAAGCCAGACAGCGCGTCGTATGACAAGTCAATAGACTGGCCAAGAATATATCTCAAACAAAGCTAACTAAAAACTGATAGCGTTTGAAATTAAATACTTGATCGTCCTGATTCGCCGTAGCTAATTCCGTCTGGAAGCTACTGTATTAAGAATAGAAATTCTCCACGTTGCTATTCGCACACTTTTCTCCAACTAGAAACATTATTTATGGCGGACTGTTGTACAGCTATGGCGGCGGGCGAAAAGGGAAAAAGAGAAATGCGCAAACAGTACAAAACGCGGCTCGAGAACCAATGCGAGAGAGTGAGAAAACACACAGACACAGACACACAGGCACATACTCGCATTGAACACAGGCCGAAGAAAATAAAAGCACGGGGGTAAAACTCGAATTCCCATAAACTTCATCGCTCCTGATATGTTTATGGTTCGCCTGTAACACTTCTATTTCCGAAAGCTGAGTGTCAACGAGCCGGAAGACTTCTTTCTTTATGTTTCATTTACGAGCGTAGCAATGCGCGAAATGTCGGCCGATGTGTAAACCTCCGGTTGTTTGAATCATGGAATCAGAAATAATAGGATGCTCCCTCGAGATTCCATCGAGATCAAATGGCCAATGATTTGAATGCCTGCTGCGATTCTCCGGTGTTAGGAAATTGATTATCTGTTACCCATGTGTTAAAACTCGACTACCTATTCTACTATTGAAAATAATCAACCTGTTAACACTAATTATTATCAGCATTATCAGCAAAGTTTTACAAAGACCCAAAAACAAATTGTTCTCTAAACGATCTAATACTTCACCCGGAAAATTGAAATAAAACCTAAATGCCTGTCGCGTAGAACTGTACGAAGCACGCGGTTAATCAGTAATTTCTCGACTGCAGGAAAAGCTGTGCATTAACTAGATAAAGGCAGTGGTAGAAGACATAAGAGCGAGCGCATCTCAAACTCAGAGGGAATAAGAGTGGAGTGGCGGGCATAGAGAATAAGAAATAATACCGCACTCTCATGAGATTTGACCGTAGAGACTCTGAATCGTTGGGAGAAAAAGGCGGTATCTTCAGAAACGTCATTACAAGCTCGCTCTTGCCGGTTAAGGAGGAGACGGGCGGCGCGCCGCCTGGGAGACATGTCCTTTTCTCAGTTAATTAGTTAAATTCCCGCTCGTCCGGACGGGCGATAAGCCGAGGGAATTTCATTCTCAGTGGGAGAGAAAGCGAGGCTGCTGTTCTCCGCAGGATCCTTTAAGGAGACAATGACTGAACGCGGAGAGCAATCCTCCGCCGCGGGGGACGATGACTCCCAGCAGCCAGAAAGAGAACAAAGTAGAAAGGGTAGGTTCGTACAAGCCCAAAGAGAGCTTAAGGAGAGCTTTCCTTTCCTATGGGATGCATTCTCGATGTACGCCGGTCATTGTACTGAAAGTGTAAAGTTTCGATATATCGCTTGGCAACGTCGACAACGATTTCGTCCTCTTTAATCGTCTACCTTCGCACCCCCCCCCCCCCTTCCCGCCCTTCGGATTTCACGTCGATCTTTCGCGCCTGCGATCCACCATTGTCTACGAAAGCTCCTCGATAACAATCCCGATGACAATGGGATGACTGCGATACATCCGGTCGTGCTTACACCTTGCTGGGAAAAAAGCGGCTTATTATCCCTGTGCCACTTGAAAGTTAATATAATCCTTGTAATTCTGTGATGTAAGTTCGATGTAAGACGTATCTCGAAGCCGGAGTAGAAAATCTGTCGGCTGTAAACGATTTCGAACTAATGACGAATCAATAGTAATAAAAAAAGAAATCCTGTGATAATCTTAATTCAAAAACAGTAAAAAATTGATATATTGATACTTTGATATTAACCTATAAAGACCGCAATTATTCTGTGCTCTAAACACTCCGACTTTCCCGCCAATCCCAACAGTAAGTATGCAAACAGAGTCCCGACTAACTAATAAACTCTGTGTTTGAATTAGCATTTTTAATATTAGCAAATTCAACATTAGTCAGACTTATTTATCATCGACGATCCAAAGCATTGGCCCTCGAATTATCTACTGGAAGCCGCGTCGTCTGTATAATTGGATAACTATGCGCATAAACTGTAGGCAGGATGGGAGAGGGCGTTTTCACGGATAGCTCGGTAACTTTATTGCCGCGCCTCACGTAACAAGCACATCCGGACTGCCAGTAACTCGCGGTGGCAACAAAATCCAGCTCTGTTCTATGTATCCGCTCGGTTCGGCGCGACGCATCTCGTCGTCTCTTACTCTCTTCGGTTCTGTCTGCCTGTAGTGCGCGCGCTCGCTCGCTCTCGCGAGTGGGCTGCGTTCGAGCTGCGAATGTTAAATCGTTTCATAAAGTACTACATTCGGCGTGCCAGCGGGCTTTTGAAAATGCCGATAATGCCGGGGAACGCGCGAGCGCGATACCAGATGAAAAGCTCGACGCTTCAACACACAAGCAACCACCCCCAACTCCCACTCCTCTCATCACCACCCCCTCTCTCACTCTCTCGCATGTAGCAAGCTTAAATCCCGACACTGTTATCTGCCCGTTAATGCGAGCACTGTCATAACCAGCGAAACCACCACAGACGAGAAGCTGCAAATCGAAAGAGAAACGCGCTAGCACCAATGAGAGCTTTCCCCTCTCACCACGGCTGCTATAAATGTCCGAGAGTAATGCGCCGACAGATTGCTGCACCTGCGTGTGTACGTGTGTATCTGTCTGTTTCGATCGATCAAAGATCGATTTGTCTATGAAGTCAGGTTTCAAGGCGTACAGGAGATTGATGGTCTATGCGCTTCTGGCTGATTTCCCTCTGTTCTATTGATGTTCTAATGCTGGAACTACTAAAAGTCAGAAGGACCGTTTACAGAATTGCAAGAATCCTTTGAACTTGTTATGAACAAATTGAATGTTTAAAACTCATAATTCATGTAAGTTGTTTATGTGAAACAGTGTTAATATATCTTAATATCGAACGAATTTAAATTATCAGTTCGAACTTTGATATTCAAAAACCAAACTAAATTAGTAGTTAACTATACAACAGGATAAACCGTATTGCATAATACATATTACCGATCATCCTGATTAAATTGATCGACAAATTGGAGAATATGCTTGACCTATGAGTATAGGAAAACTAAGAGTGAGCGATTTTGAATTATGCGAGAGTAGCAGAGGAATTTTCTGGGACGTCTCGTCGAAGGTGAATAGCGAGTAGGAAGAAAGCGGAATTTTCCGAGAGGGTTGGGCGGCGGTTGGTTATGGCGGAGAGGGTGAGAGAGTGCGCGGACCGTGCGTCCAAGCCTCTCGCGGGAAATACGTCGAGTATCTGAATAAATCGAAACAGCCAAAGTGATTCTCCAACTTAAATTAGTTTCTGCCCCGGTATGGAGAGTGGTTCTCGACCGAATGCTTCGAGACTGCACTACTGCCATGCGACTTGAAAACGCTAGACTCAACTCGAGCCGCCAAGCTCACACATAGAGCAAGTAAAGGACGCTTCTAAAAGCAGTCACACATTTCTTTTTCCGCTTGCGTGTACATGCGCATCTTATGCGGCCGAGTCAGCACTTTACTCGTCCTTATAAGAACACCAAGCGATCCTTGCGACCCTCAGCCACGTTTATTTCTTTACTATTCTCCGTGAGACTGGATTTTATTATATTTCTATTTTTAAACAAGTTCAATCTCATCATGTTTTATGTGAGTGATTTTTAATACAGGAAATGCCGATGTTAAAAATTTGTTTGGTGATTCATCCAGTCTACTGAAGGTAAAATGTATAATTTGTATGAATACTCAAAAACGCGTAATGTTTGAAAGTCGTATATGTTGCATGAAAGCTTTCATTGAGAACGCAATTATTAGTCGGCAGAAAATTGTACGTTACTCATGATAAACTATAGCAATCTGCGTTCAAGGAGTGGCAAAGATTCTTGAATTATTAATTTATCTGTTTATGTTTTCATTCTTTAAGATAGAAAGTTCATAAAGCTCAAGTTTGAGATTGTTTTTGCCCGCAGCCAAAAAGTATGCAGTTGAAGCCAACTTTTTCCTTTCAGCTTTTGCGCCGAGCAATTACTACGAGTGCAACGCGAATCATCAAAACTGTCTGGACATGTAAACGTCGAGTGAGAGCGCACTCCGTTGTTGAATGAAACTATTATGCAAAATTTAACGGGCCGAACTACTTCAAACAGGATGCTGAAATTCGAGGATGATGTTATTAAAACTGAACAACGTTTAAAATGGCACAAAATGGAAAATGGTTAATGCGAAAATGGAAGCTGATAAGCAAAACATGCGCGGAACACGTAGAACCTGTCAAAAGTTTAGACATATTTTTGAATACCACTAATTAATGACAAAACTCGTAAAATATCGTACTAAGCGCAACGAAATCCAATGATTTTATTAAAACCACTACGTGAAAAAAAATCTATTTACGGGACAGCATAAAAAAAAACAGTGATCCACTCTCGGAAAATATAATTTGTCTTACGGCATCTATTTTTCCGAAGAAACAACTCCTAGTGCAGTTGTTATTTATGAGAAAACCAAATTGCAATTTGGTAAGATTGGCAGTAAGTAAAACTTGAAGTGACATTTCGCTTGCTTTAGAATACAATTTATTAGTCAACAATCTTAACACGATTAAGACAAGATGAAAAATGCATATCAGTCTCTAAACCGAGAAAAGCGAAGCAAATTCTCAACTTTTAAGAAACTAAAACGAGAATTTCTTTTTAAATGATTATGAAGTTTTTAGTAAACTTCTCGCTGTTACTTTAAAATATTAATACTATATCTGACTTGTTACATTTATACTTGTCTTCCTTTCCCCAAAATTCTCTGCCGTATACAGAGGAGGCGCTTGTGAATTGATTTTTAAGCACCGCGAAGGCACGAGAAGCTAACTACAAGCCGCGGTGCTTATCGCCGTCTGGTACCAAACTCCACTCACCCGATTATACTCTCTTTTCTTTGCGGGCGTTATAAAGTTTCAGGATTCCAATTCCAACAACCATGACGTATAATCAACAAAAGAAAATCATCCTAGAATGTCTAGTTTTTAATATATTTTTCATTCTTCATAGTTTCATACGAATCATTACCTAGAAAATGCTTCTGTAAAGAAATAATTAACAACTCACAAAATGAAACAACTAAAACCTTGAATTTAGCATTATTTACGTATGCAACATTTATAATTTATCTTCTACTGCTTTGAATACTGGTATCCTACTATTTAGTAACTATTGAAACTCTTTTGCTCTTCTATAAATACCACGGGATGCTAATGAATTGCATACTTATTAGCAGTCGGCTATCGCAGCGCGACGGTAAAAAAATATTTCGAAGGATTTCACCGGGCGAAAATCTGGGCTCGGAGCATTAGAATAAATTTGCCCGTCCACCTCAACAGCGTTATTTTCGGCCGAGATCGTCCGATATGGAGCGGGAGTATCGCCAGCGCGCTCGTTCACATGTTTGCTTGTTAATTGGAATCCCAATACTTTATAGCCGACTTACAAAGCGCAGAGAGAAGCCTGGTGTGCGCACGCTTCCAATTACCGCTGGTACAATATTCCCTCACCGGCAACGACGGGCGCACTGCCGCTAATTAGAAAATATTAATTAATCGTTTAGCAGCGAATTTAATCGGCTAGACAAACGCTCCTTTTCGTCGGGCACCCCCCCCCCCCCCCATCCTTGTGGAAAGACGCTCGGCTCGCCGCGACGCCGACGTCCTCGAGACTTAAGAACGGCTTTATTTCCATCGATTCGTAAGACTATCCGCCCTGCCATCTTGCTCCGCGCAATTTTATAATGATGGAAACCATTCCTTCCATTAATAAAGAACGCGAACGCCATGTGTATCTCAAAGAATATGAAATGATCTAGAACGGTGGGGTTAAAAATATCTCACTGTGCGGAACTTGCTACTAGAAAGTTTTGCATTCACACAATTGAGAAGATCTATTTCTATTCCAGAGTAATCGAAAATGATAATAAATAAGAAATAAGCCGAAGGAACAATAAAAACGTGAGTAAATAAGTTAGTGAATCAATAAATTTATTCTAAATATCAAATGACAATAAATGTGACAAAAGTCTGATTTACGTCTGAGAATTTATACTTATGAAATTGTAGGACGAATGAGAATTTCAAGGAACAGGAGTGAGTAAAAACGTTGAGGGAATGTCCTTTCAGACCGAGGGTCGGAGCGAGATGCAGGCGTTAAAACTGGCGTGCAACAATGAACTCGAGTTAATAAGTATAATAGGAGTATCAAGTCGGATTAAGCCAGGAAATTTCACGGCGTGTGTTCGCGAGTTCGGAAGGGATGAGGCTAAAGTACGATATATGGAGGATTGCGCTCGCGCTCGCGCTCTCGCATAGCAGAGTGGCATTTCGCCATAAATTTATGCGAACACGTTCTCCGCGTGCGGACTCTATCCTCTCGAGAATCAAGAAAGTCAGAATTATAATACGTGAGATGCCGGCTTACGGAATTAAAGACATAGCTGGCGGCAACTTCTTCCACGGCCAAATTAAACCCCCTCCCCCTCCACATATGTATGTATGACAGTTATGCATAATTCTCGGCCACGCTCGACCCAGCCACCGTGCAGAAACACCGGATTAAACATTCATACCATTTTCCCTAATCTGTGAAAAGTGAAGCTGCCTTGCTTGAAAAACGAAGAGACTCATTTAATTAAAATAACCGAGATAAAGTATATTGAATTATAATCGAAGTATATTCGATTTTACAACACAGTAAGGATTGAAAATTAAAAGCTATGAAATTCGATATTTACAGGACAGAAAGTACGTAAATTTTTAATTATGAAATGTCAGAATTATCAAGGTTTTCAATAATATCTCGAAGTTTTTAATTGAATACAATATTAGATATGAAAAAATTAATAACCACCGTGATTTTGGTATTGAAAATTAATCAGGAATCGATAAATTCTATTGCTTTCAAGTACTCAAGATAACACTGACAAATCTTTGAGCAACGATACAGAAGATGAACGACGTCAGAGGCTTCTTTTCCATCTCGATGCATCGCCTCGACAAATACACCACTGTACAGGCACAAGTTCACAAATTGAAATGCGAGTAGAGTGCCAATCGAGTCGATGTACTGCAGAAACGAGAGTGGGTATTTTCCCCTCTACATGCAAACGGAGATAAGAAATAAGTGCGAGTAGGACGGTTGTTTCAAAAGGGTGTTTACGAAATTTTAAAGTCTATGTCTGCGCCGTAATAAAAGTGACCCTAAAGGATTAGGTAATCCTCAAGCCAAAAGCCATAAATTATAATGACGGGTCGACTATCTGCGTCCCGAAGCAAATCCAATAAGGAAAAATATTAAGGTCAGGAATTTCTTAATTCCATCGTGTTCAATAATCTTAATAGAATATTCTTTAAAAACGGACTGTCACGTATTACTTTTTTAATACAAACAAGTGATAATGAAATGAAAGTCTGTGAATGACTCATTATGTTTATCAGATGAATAAGTCTAATTTCAATTGAAATATGTATAGCGAAATCATTAAATTTACAGAGTAAAATCTCAAAGAAGTCAAGATTTCGCTACTCTATGTGAAAAAAGGAACGCGCTATTATAATTAGGTAGCGCCAATAGCCTCTCACAAGCCGGGGCCGCAGGTTTCACCCTTAACCCTTAAGCTAAAGCCGCGCCGTTTCAGGGATCCCGCCACCATAACACCGACGCCCGTAACGCCGAAGCATCTAATTTTATGGATTAAGAGTCTTAAAAAGCCGCATCGAGGCGCATAAGGACTAACCTCTCTAGCAAAAATAAATTCCAAGCACCCAGCGAGAGAGTTTCGTGCATGAGGAAAAAAGTGGGGCTTAAGTGAAGTAGGCCTAATAGAGAGGAATAGTTTAAGCGAATGGCGGACATATGCCGGACTAAGTTCGCATTTTGCCAGACCAGCTCCGCAATGGTAGCTCAAATTATGTATTATACAGTCGAGTTTTCTAGCTTTCAAGTCCCATTCAAGGAGCATAACGCCGAATTTTCGGGGATGTCTGCCATCCCAAAAACACAAGCGCGAGAATATAAACGGAAAATGAGGGTAAAATATGACCGACGAATGGAAAGGTGAAGGGATTCTTAAAATATAGGATAAACAGTGGATCATGAGATAAATTGTTATTTCAGACGTCACCCTTCGTTTTGATTGTATTATTTATATCTCCTTTTTCAAATTCTACAATTGTGTCCGTCTGACTTTTCTAACTCAATTTATGCGCTAAATATGAATTGTATCAAAAGACTAATTGTTATGAAAAGTGGAAAATAAGACAAAATATATCACTGTTTATATTACGGTTTAAAATGTTTAAAATTGTCGCAAGGGTCTGACGAGAGTTAACAAAAGGTGAATATTCGTTGACAGAAGAATATCTATTGATAAAGAGATTTAGAAGAAAGACTGGGACGAAAACGATGTGGGGTATATCGAAAACCCTCCTAAATAAAGATCGGAGATGCCGTGTGGAATAGGTAGACGATAAAGTATGACTAGCACGAGGTTTCAAGCGATATGAAGCGGGAAAGGTAGATCCAGGAGAGAAGCGGGAGAGTTAGAGAGACCCCTAACCTCCATCGTAAACGCTTTCCGCTTGGATTAAGCGGAACTTCGTGGGCCGCGCGTATGCATAAAAATAGCGATCGTAAAATCAAATAACTCGTTGAGGGAGTGGCTGACATTGTGTCGAAATACACCGAAGAAAGAATGATTCAAGAGCTTAGGATGAATCCTGGCAATGCTTTTATATCAACACAGCTCTATTAATTCATACTCCATACAATCCTCTCCTAATCCACCATCATTCCCAAATTGACAACCATTTCCCATACCTTCCACTTATCCAGCACATCATTGGAAGGAAAAAATTAAAATTTCTGCAAACAAACTAGATATTAAAACCAATGTATATTCTATAATTCAACAGAGAATTATAATAAATTATACTCGAGAATTTACGTTGCCTAATCGATTATTAAAAAAAGTCAAGGTCATTATTTCTAGATAGAATCAAATCAAAAAACGAATTTACAATAAGTCTACTGATGTCTTTGCACGAAATGATTTGCAGGAAAGAGAGAGGGAGAAGGATCGTTGGCGGGTACTTACGCAATGCGCCATGGCGCGGAGTACAAACTCGAGCGGTATTACATCTCGTATTCAGCTAGAGAGTATACGCTATTATATGAGGAGATTGGGAGTGGGGGGGGGGGGGGGGGTGCAGTAGGAGGACTGTCAGTCGAGTGATTTACACAAAACTCGAGGCGCCCCGCGTGCGCGCTTGTTCCGATCTCGTTAGCAACAAATTTAATTAACCCAATTAAATAGCGCACGCTGCCTATAATCTGGCGGGGAGTAGAGCGAGCGTTATTTCCCTGAACGAAGAGACAGGCGGCAGCAGCAGCAACGGCCGATGTATAAGCCGGTGTGTTTTCGACCGACAAGAGAACGAAGGACGCCCGTGTGTTTTGTCGCTCGAATAATATCGCTGTACTCCTCTCACCAGGCCGAAACTCGAGCGCGGGTGAATCGAGCAGCCCCGGTAATGATTACGCAAGCGTTAACAAGCGTGCGGACGCGTTCTGGCCTCTGTAAGCGCGTTTCGTTTCGGCAAGCTCGCTTTCAGCCGGCGGCTTTGACGCGGCCCGTTGCGCTCCGCCGTGTAAGCCGCCGCGTTAAAAGACCACGCCGTGCAGTCATCGCGCCCAGCTGCGGAATAAACACGCTTTCGTTACCACCGCTGACGCCAACTGATTATAATTGGCCGAACCCGTCGAGAGTACCGCTCACGAGACAACCACACCAAATGGTACCGTTGACGAGTTACGACGAAAATTTATCGCCTCGTCGGATGAAGTTATCGGGCAAATTAATGGACGGATTGTGTAAGGTGTATGTGATTATATGAGACATATTATGAAGTTGAAAATTAATATAATGAATGCGAATTATTAATGATTAATGATAGTAATTTTGGAGTCATCGGGATATAATTAAACTATTCAGCATACTGTGTATAATAATATCTTGAATATACTGTATTCAGGTATAGAAAACTTGGAAAATTGGAAAATGCTGTAGCAATAAATCTGATTTCTTTCGCTCAAGGGCGAATAAATTTTGAAAATTATCAGGGACACTTTTATAGAAAATTGCTTCTTTAAACTGCTAGCAACCCTTCCCCCCCCCTTTATTCCCTGCCAACGTCATGTGTCATCCGGCGGGCAATGGCTCACGGAATGAAAAAGGATCGCGACACCGTAAATCAACACATTAATTCATAACGAGATTAGCATAACAAATCATCGTTCTCGCGCTATTTGCGCGAACCCGCTCACACCGTGGAAACTCCGGGACGTGCATTACAAGCGACCCAGATTTTTGCGAATATTGCATGACGCCTGATAATACTCGATCTGCTTTCCACTTTATACGCTCTCTTTTCCGCTTTCGTTCTATCCTTGTATTTGCGAGGGCCAGCAATTTTTTTCATTTCATTGACAGCGAGAATATCGAGTAATGACTTGACAATACCTACGTAGCCCTGCCGTTTCACAGAAACGCGCATCCGATTTCATTAGCCGGGCAATTAATTTTTGCTGCTTCCTGATATTCCGTACGTGATCCACGTTTTATTCCGCTAATTTATGCATTATTCGAGATGCCCTGCTGCGAACTTTACAAGGATTTTTAATTTAATCCTTTTAATGTAAAATATTGCAAATTAAGATGAGGCATTAGACAATCTCGAATTAATTACATTTCGATTTCTAGTAAGCATGAAAACCTGGCAGTTATATAATAATTAAAAAGACGTTTTCCTACAATGATATTCAACTGCTAATTAAACAAATGTATGAAGAAATTGCATGATCTCAAAACCGCGATCAATCAAAAAGAATTCCAGTTCACTCGAAGTTCACTCCGGCAGATGAACCCAATTCTACCGAAGCGTCAAAAGAGTTTTAAGGAATGAAACCCGAGGAACCATATGAAATTTGAATGGTGAGTGGCTTCGTTCTGAGATATGAAGGGCAACGATAGGAAAGAAACCTAAGAAGTATTTCGAAACATGAAGCGAGTTGGAAAATATAGTCGAAAGCAGCAATTTCCTGATTGCCATGTGCTGGGAGGACAATAATTTATTCAAGACTCTTACGACAAAGTGCATTACTGCTTACTACTTTGTGGAGAAGCGGAAAAGGGGGTTGCTCGCTAGGCTTTTGCCGGTGGTGAAGGATATAGGAAATGTGCCACTTGGACGTGTCTAGGCCAATGTGACTTCCTCGGAGTATCACATAAACTGACAGGCAACGCTGGCTGCCTATGGGAAAACTCTTCTTGATATATTCTAATAAATACACCCCCACCCCTAACATATCGACTGAAAAAGGCAGCCCTAAAACACTCGGCTAAGCGGCTGTTGGCCCAGTTCGGAACACCTTCACTCATCCTTTGCATCTTGCAAGAAGTGCTTGCAACCTGTAA
Organism: Ectemnius lituratus; assembly: GCA_910593735.2. Taxonomy (NCBI): domain Eukaryota; kingdom Metazoa; phylum Arthropoda; class Insecta; order Hymenoptera; family Crabronidae; genus Ectemnius; species Ectemnius lituratus. The sequence continues at coordinate 17,366,817 of OU343033.1, forward strand.
TACGTGCTTCCATCCTGCCATGCATTTGCGAGCACTTTTTTCCATGTTTTCAACAGACAAGAAACAAAGGCAGCAGGGAATATAAGCGAATGGAGTAAGGAATGATCGAATAGGACTCTTTGGCGTTTAGCACCTTTTGCATTGCACCGAGCGTTTAAATGGCTTTCTTGGCTTTACATATAAATAACTCGGCGCTCCGTACAAGCTCGCTTATAAATAAGAGCGCCTTCTCAAAGAGAGCCCTTGCTTCTTCTTCTTCTACTAGGGAATTTCAACCGGGACGAGAGGAGAATTTTAATGCAAAAGGAGGAAGAAAGTACGGATAGATTGTTCTTGAGGGATTGTTTAATTTTTAATCCCTTACAATAGAAGTGGATGGTCTCTCGAAGGAAGGGATGTTGCTGTAATGAGTTGTTAGATGAAACAATCTATCGGTTGGCTATTGAAGTGAATTTTCTATGGGATGGAAAAGCTTGGGAGACAGGAAAACTGCTGGTGACACGAGCCTCCGGTGGATATATGCATTTTATCGGCTTCCTCTCTCCCTCTCTCTCTGTCTCTCTTCGCTCTACGCATGATCCCCCTCATAATAGCTAATTTCTTGGTGCGCTTTAAAGTGTCTCTCTCCATCGGACGTGCACTTACCGGGAGATAATTATATCCAGTCTAGAGGATGATGTCGCATTAGCTGCGGAAGCGCTCGTATCGCCGCATTGCCCGGAAGCGATCGACTATAAAGGCTTTTGACACGCGAAAACGCTTGGCCTCTCCAATCACCATCGACTCATCATTAAGCTAGACAAGCTGCCTACGAGAGGAAAACTAGTCTTTCCGAGAGAGGCTGGATAAACGCTTCTTTAATCCTCGAGTTGAAGTTTTAATCTCATAAACAGCAATGCACAAGGCAAACTACGTTGGAGCTGTCGAGTCTTTGGAAAACTCGGCTAGCATTCGTTGCCAGATCTCTTCCGCGAACTCAAAGTCCGCCGTCGAGGACAAGTTGATCCACTGATTCGTAAAGTTTGACCCTTGCTGCAAAATTCACCAAACACATCGAGCATGCCAACCATTCTGGATTTATTTTAATTCGTATTCCAACGCATCGACCGGCTTCCTCGCCCGAACAATCGCAATTACATCGAGTTCCATTTATTGCCGAGTGCATCGATCTTCAAAAAAAAAAAAAAAAAATCACCAAAAACACTCGGGTCGCTGCCACCATTGGGAAGTCCGATGCGCTTACAATGCAATTAAAATCCATACGCAATGCTTTATATCGAAATCGGAACACCCGAAAAATCCTCTCTTGCTTTCAAGAGGCTATTCGAACAAAGTGGGGAAAACTAATTCGTCTCACAAATTCAATTCATAGCAAAGAAAACATGCAAACACAAAGATTAAAACAATCATACATATACAAAACTCTGCCAACTATGAATGAAAATAATTCCAGTCTATTTAAGAAATTCAAAAGAAATAGAGCTTGGCATATTGCGGACGACGAAGGTGTATCGGAGATGGAGGGAACAAGCGTCTCGGATGAGGGAACAGCGAGCGATCGTGGCGCGAGGTGGAATCTGATGTACGTAGATCTCAGTACACACCGGTGGGTTTGGTCTTGTAAATGCAAGCTCGACGCGTTGCGATGCCCGACATCGCTCGGGCTGGCCACCCCCGCGAGCCAGCGATACCAGCCAGACCGAGCGTCACTACTACCACACCATCATTGCCAGCCACCGCCATACGTGTAGAGCGAAGAGAGGTAGGACGGGGATGGCGTACATGGACGCCGGAAGGCAGTGCCGGCTGCAAGCTATGCTCCGAACACAGTTCTTGCATTAGCCGAAGAAAGATTTCTGGCGAACCGAGGGAAACGGTGCAGCGCGCGGTGCGGTGCGACGCGTCGACAAAGACCGAGCGAGAGAGAGAGAGAGAGAGAGAGAGAGAGAGAGAGAGAGAGAGAGAGAGAGAGAGAGAGAGAGAGAGAGAGAAAGAGAGAGTCCGTTAAATCGGAGCAAAGCAGAAGGTTGAAGGTAGAGAGAGAGAGAAAATCCGACGGATAAGGGGATACATCCTCAGCCTGCCTGTATGGTGTGTGTCTGGATATTTCCTACTTCGTCCTGGCCACCTAACCCACCTAACCCACCTAACCTTACCACCTTCGCCGGACATTCGAAGCTTTTGCTACACTCCGCCACGTTAATTCTTGCCATGGTCCGCACGTACCGCACCTTGAAGCGTCGCAGCGCTGCTCGCCGACGGCCGATGTTTCGTCGTCCCAGGGATTTTTAGGTCACAAAGCGGAGAGAAAGAAGAGGAGGCGAGTGCCGGTGATGTCGGCCGCGTAGGAGAAGCGAGTGTTGAAAGGGTCCGCACGGATTGCCTTGGCCAATCCCACAGATTGGCTGCTTTCCCGACAGATTTGGATGCGGAGCGTGTGCATGCACTTTCCTACAGCATGGACCGTGCACCATGACCTCTTACATCCGATCCCTCGCACTCTTTCTCACTTATATCACCTCCCTCTCGCTCCCTTGAGATGGGCTTGTAACGAGCTGGATTCTTTGGCCAACTTCGCCACCGCATCGCTGACAGCGCTCCGTGAAAAATGGCCGCTTAGAATGGGCTTTAATGCCAGAACCACTGGCAACGTGATCTTTTGTCGGAGAGCACTCTTTATTTTTCCCTTGACAAACTGAAGATTAGGACTTTGTTGAGTGGAAAGTCAGATATCTTTGATATATTGGAGATTTTGCGAATACGAAGTTATTGTTTACTGTGATTTAAATCGTATGAATTCTGAAATTGACGAACTTTCTAAACAGTGGCTTTTTATTAGTTTCAATTACTTTCAGGTAATTGCATGTTTGCCAGTTGTACTTCTTTTATTGACCGCTCTACAACTCGGGACCATTCGAGTCTCTCTTTCTCTCTCGCACTGGTAATACATTTCATCTTCGCAGATTGACCCGGAGTCATCAGCGAAAATTGTGAATTTCAAACTCAATTTCTAGCACCGTTGTAGCACACCATGAAAACGGGAAGCACGCCGGGCAATGCGATACACGTTGTACGTGCGCACTGAAAATGATGTAAATTCATGTCGAACTGTACGAAACAAACAGAGGTTTGGTTCGCAGAATGCCTTGTGCGAGGGGCGAAACCCTATGCAAATACGAGTCCTTCAAAGGAAGTTCCAAACTAACGACTGAGAGTCGATGATGCACCCTCTTTTAAAGGGTATCGAGCGCTTCTTTCACTCACTGCTTCGGCCATTAAGGATCCTTCGAGGACAAAGTTTAGGTCGTAAGCGGAGCTCTGTTCGGTGAATGATCGATGAACCGATCGACGATCGAGTACAGAGTTCACCTCTACCCTTAATTTTAAACTTCACCTCGCCGACCCTTTAAAACATTCTCTCTCCATGTACTTTTCAAAGTTTCTTCATTGAATCGAGTTTTTCGATTTCTAGTGATAAAAATTATTTCTGCGGTAGATCATATACAAATAGAATAATATGTACGTGTATGAAAACAGTGAACAACACAGGAATATTCATTTCAGAATAGATATCTAATACAAATATTACACACTATTAAATGACTATTATATCCCACACAAGCACAATAAATAATGCAATTTGTAATGAATTAACAATATGTCATTACGAATAGTAGATTGTGATACAAGTGCGGAAAGTGGCCAATTTCCAGATGCGTGAAGTTGGTGCATGAGCCGATGGCGTAGCGGCATTGACAGGAGGACGAGTGTCGAAGTTAACTCGGAAAGTAACTCGATAATCACACGAGTCCTCCTCTCAATGCCGCGTACGCTAAGGCGAATGATGTAAATTCACGCATCTGGAGGTTGGCTGCCTTACGCACTAGTAGGACACTATATTTTATGCAACGAATGCGGCGAAAGTTCACTTTGAGTGCATCGACAAAAAACCAAGTATGATTTCTATTGCTGGTTGGATCGACAGATTGACATATGTCTCTGAACTTAGCAGAAAATGTAACAAAATACCATTAATAATTTGTTTCTCATTACCGCACTAGTGCGGTAAAGCGATCGATAAAATGAAATAAAATGCTACTTTCGGCACGCCAGCAGTAAGAGTGTGAATATAGATTAGAGTGTGGGAATCAGCCACTTTCTGCACGATACGCAGGCCTCGAAAAGTGAACTTTCGCACCATGCGTTGCATAAAATTAGTTAAGCATATAGTAAAATTTCAGCGCTCGTCTCCACGATTTGCAGGCGGAACTTTAAAACAACAACATGTCTACTAGCGGCAGGCAAAGTCGGGCGGACAATTAGCGCTGAAATTCTCCGGCTAGTCAAAGTGCATTATTCATTTCAATAGGGAGCAGAATGCTGAATCACTTACCGAGGATCTGGCTGAGCACGGTGCGACCGTCCTCGCCGAGACAGGCGTTGCGGGCATCAAAAGGATTTGTGAATTGCACGAATGCATATCCTTTGTGCATGGATATCCCTGGAAATAACAAACAACCATGACGTTTCGGGAATTGTTTCGCTGCACGGGCGAGACGTCGCGAATATAGGAGCAAACCCGGGAATAACGGAATAATGAGCGCGAGCTTGGGATCTAATTAAACCAGGGTTCTATGAATTCCAGCTGAGCAAGGCAGACGTTGCCGTGTCCCGCTGCATTTGTCATCTTTCTGTCAAACTGGCAGGAAAATTTTGGCCCTCTCCTCTAACCTTCCGCGTTCTCACTATGTTAAAATGGCTCTCGTGACTTTCTAAGTGATGTATGATGTGTTCGTTTCCCTTTGAATCTCCAAGCCCGATTAAAATAACATGGATTTGACCGCGGCCAACCGGAAAATAGAGCCTCTTCCTAACATTATTAACATGTTCCTACCAACTGACGCACTCGGACATAGTTCTACTCTCGTCTCTCGTCTCATCCTCACTTTCGCCCCACTGTCGTTTTTCCACGGATATATACACTCGTGTTTTACACGCGTGTAAATCCTACGGCATAAAAGTACGCGCGCGCGACTTCGTCATGCTTGGTTTTACATACATTCGTCTGGATATAATGAATTTCATGGCTGGTCTTATTAAGAGTTGTTAAAAGTTACAACCGAGACAGGTCAGGCTTCACTTGGAGCAATGACTGCCACGTGTTTTAGGTCAACTTTGCAATTGAATATCAATGGAATATTTATAAGTTGCCATAGAAACGTTACTATTATAATATTGTTAATTCCCAATTTCACAAAAGATAACGCAGTCCAATAATTTCAAGCAATAAACTATTTTAAAGACACAGAAGAGATTTGTAGGTATTATTTTCCCAAGGACGTATTATGACTAGAATATACGAATAAATGAAAAATATATGAAACGACGACCGAAATCCAGCATGTTTGGTTAACCAATACGGCTTCGATATCGAGTGCGGTGTTTCCATGAAAGCTGGGCGAAATTACACTTTTACACGACCGAGGCTAACAGGGCTCTTGTTTGTTCCTTCAGCAAACAGCGCCAGTCCCGTATTATTCAAACGTCGAAAACTAATCGTGCTGGCAGCTGGCGTCGGCCATGACTGCCTGCCATCCGGGAGAGTCATAGACGTGCAGTGCGGTCCTCGTTCGAGTGGGGTTGCCTTCCTTTTTTAAACGGTATTCCCTCGTCATACGGCAAGAGGGACCCGCGCGATATGCAGATTTTTATTGCAAAATAACATAAACGCGACTGGAGGGAGAAGAAATATCGGCGTACTCGAGGGAGTCAAGCGAGCCTTTTTTTCAGCCGGTGGACCACTCGCTCGGTGTACGAGCAGTATCGCGTCAAGCGTCACGAATTATTAAGTTTTGCAAATCGGAAACGAAATGTGGAACGACGCCGACCCGATACGTGTGTGTACAGAACCAGCCTTTTAATACGATTCTGACCACTCGTTGGTACAGCGGCCTCGATCCCCGGCAATCTGCCCGCGTACACCTGTCACCGTGCCACAATTCAATGGTCGCCGCGGTTATTCAGCTACGATATGGAAGGTCCTCTCTTTCTCTCATAAGTCACTATCCTGTCAAATACTAATAAAGATATAGTAAACTACTCATTTTCTCTAATAATTATTTTATATATTATTTTCCCCTCGTTTGGACTGACTTTTATTTTTAAAGATTTGTTACAATTCTATTATGAATTCTGAATGAGAAGGAAAGAATTGCAACAGTTAGAAAGCTAAATTCCCAATGATTAAAGCATAAAGAGGAATTAGGTTAACTGGACTTATTGTTACGATAACTTAACTCCATCGAAAGCGACGATTAACTCTTCTTTGATCAGGAAGCTTATCCGGAAGCAGTGGACGAGAGAGGCCAATCAGTGCTCGCAGTGTCAGGGGACTCTTTGAATTCGACTTGCAGGCATGAGAAGCTTGGGAAGGATAAGAGCGGAGCGGGGAAGTCAGTTTTCGTGAGGAAGGAAGAACTCGGAGACAACTAGGTGCGAGCGCCGCTGCTGGAAGCTGCCGATAAACAGCTTACTTTCCAAGCTTTCCTCAATAAAGTGGCGAAGACAATAAATGCGGCGAGCATTGTTCCTTTCCTCTTTCTCTTTCTCTTCAACGTTCGCTTTAACTTCCGCTTCGAGTTCATTCCACTGGCGAATACGCGGAATTAGAAGGACTTCGATCGGTGCGAGATAAGGCAACGGGGATCCACGCTGCCAAACACCAACGACGCCATTCAGGAGAGGTCAAGCACTGATAGCTGTAGCCCGCAGATTGCGCAGGTCAAGTACTCTCAACCGCCTCCCATGAGCTTGACGAACTTCCGCTTAATTTTCCTTGAGACACACCGTTTACCAAGTTTCTCCCAAGTATACCGAAACCCTTCGTGCACGAATCACGTTGCAACACCATCCGATTGTACTCTGCTTCGTAATTACGTTTGCGCCCGCTTTGATACTTGCCGACAACTGATTCGGAACTCGTCGATCTTATTTGCTCGGGCTTTCCTCTTTAGCTGACTGAACTGATAGATAGAAAGTGGGATATGTTCCATTGATTACACGTAACAATATATGTATTATAATTTAATTAGAATCAATAAATCAAATATTGACGATTTGAAGAGTTATAATGTGCAATTGCTTGTATTATTATATAATATTAAAATATGTGCATTTAGTTGCAAAGTATACATAAGGAAATCAATCAATACTTCAAGTTTAAACTACGCAAACCGAACTGAAGCAATCAAAGTTAAATGGCAAATTGCAGTTCTATTGTATACCATAATTGTATAGAAACTGTTAAATAAAAGCGAATATGTTTTTAACATTTTTAATTATTCTTTCCATAGACATTACTCTACTTGATTTTTGAAGTCAGAGAAATAGTAGTCAGAGTATGAAACATCCAACTGACGAAGTTAATCAGGGAGTGGTTTCATTTCTACAGAAGGTAGTACATTTTTATTTCGAATGGATATACGAAATTCAGTTATTCTTTGCGAGGGTGAAACATAATCGATTTAAGGTAGAAGTAGAATCGTGGAGAAATTGAGAGGAATTTGAGGAAAAATCAATCAAATGTCCACTGATCGTGAGAGTTCTTTCTTCGAGTTTATCATTGTTCGATGACGGTGAATCTACGTTTCGTTCGAAGGAGAAGAGTAGCACTCGGCAGGAAACGAAATCAAGGCGATAATGAAAGGAAGGGAACGATCCACGGGTACTGGGAAACTAAGGAGGATATCCAATCGGGATATCGAAGGTCAAGGAGATATCGGTGCACAAATTGGGTTACACCCGAAGCCGTGGCGGGAAAATCCCATTTCCAGCTTCCCTATTTTCCTGCCGAACGTAACCGAGTTTTTCTCTCTTATCCGTGCCAGATAATAGCTCGAGTTTTCCCCGTTACACCGTTCGATCTCGAATCTTATCAAAGCTGATCAACTAGCAGCAACCAGCCGGATTTCATTTTAAACAATCTTCCTTGCTTCTAGTACGAATATACGCGTTCAATTCATTCGTCGCTACCAACTGACACGAGTCTGATTTGGATCGAGCAAGAGGAGAGAGAAATTGCAGGGCGTAAATGGAGCACGAATACGAGGAACGTTACTTCTGCGCGAGCAAGTAATTAATTCTCCGGGTCAAGTTTTAGCATAAGAAACGAATCTAGATTGTAAAGTTGGATTCAGATGGATTCAGTGCTATCACGAAACATTGTGTAACAAAAGTCTGTAGTAATTCTTGGTGTAAATGTTAACAGTCAAGAGAAAAAAGTACGAACACAGAATGATGACACAGTGAAACAGGTTACCTCTCATATTTTACTTCTTTCCACGGAAAAAATTAGAGTTAAAAAAATCAACATAGGCGTCTCTGCGAGTTTCACTGAGGAGGTTAATTAATTCAACTAATTAGACTGGTATAAAATTTCTATCAGAGTATGAACTTTCTTATCTTTAACGATAGAATTCCAAATCTCTTTCAAGTAAAACACTTGGAATTTTATTTCGTTGCCAATTGCTCCTGCTTTTTTTTATCGTAGTCTCTGTTATCTAATTCACGACACACTTTTCGGACTTGGTTGTATACCTCGGCGCAAACTACAGCTGGGTTCTATCCAGAGACGAAGGAAAATCTGGCGGAGGGTTGCCGATCGAGGCATGTCACGATCGGACGAGAGAAATCTCTAAAACGCTGGCAAGCTGATCCGGCCGCTTTCATTTATACGACTGCGAATACGCTGAGTAAAAAACGTACCTGCCAGCCGGCCATAACGCTGAAACATTCGCTCCACATCAGTCTTGCTGCACTGGAACGTGTTTAGATTCCCGACGAAAACCCGGGAATTCACCGCCTGTGGGTCCTGCGAGTTCGTCTGGTTGCCCACTTTGCTCATCTTCATCGCCTGCAACAAAAGAAGCGGGAACGTGAGTTTCAAACCCACAAAGTATTTTGAGGTCACTTAGAAATATTCGCAACAAAGTTTGTTTATAGAAAATTTATACATGTCAGGTTTTAGGGAAGTACTTTAAACAAATTTATCTTAGACATATGTGTTGAATTATAATGTGTTTATACTTATTGAATTTATAGTCAAAATAATTATTATCGTCAGAGTTCACTAATTATCACTGTAATAAACTGACACAATTTGGCGATCAAAACTGAGTTACTAAATATGATAATTAAATAGAATTGTAGGTATTGTATTTAATCAATATCACTCTAACATTTCTATTTTTAATGTTTTGATCTATGTCCTTGAAGGTTGTAAAGACATAAAGAGTTTCGCAATTTCTGGCCCTTTAAAAAGAGTTCTCTTGGGAATTTCCTGGTGCCCTCTAAAGTATATTCGGACTCTTGCGACCTTCACACCGTGGAGTGACAGAGAATTAATTAAAACAGCCTGGCTCCATTATGAGAAAGTCAAGCGAGCTTCCGCAGGACGATATTACACGCGCACAATAATGCGCTCGTAGGATGAAAATAACGAGATCGTTATCAATTTTTAACGCTCCTGTCATAGTACCATTCATTACGCCAGTCGCATTTTACAAACATCTGGTAATATTCATTGGATGTATCAATCACATGCTCGATTTGAACGAATTCTTGATATAAGAATATGATAACTCAAAAATAAATGATATACGAATTGCATAGTATCTAATGCACTAATTTATAATAATTTATAATATACTACAGTTGATTTCCTGCTCTATATAATTCATTTACTATTTCCATTTATGAACTTAATTTATTTTTCTTCACGGATACCAAAAATGATATATGTAGAAGAGAATTGAATTAAAAAAGGTTATTGGAAAAGAAAGTTAAAAAACATTTTGTTTAATGGAGCGTTTGTTCAGCTATGAAAAAGAACAATTTGAGAAGGATTTCTTGATACCGAGGACGCCTTATCAGTCGGAAAATTGAAGCAGATATGGAAAAAGGTAATCGAATACGTGAGAGGCGCAGCGCGGGTGCTTTGGAGAAGATAAGGGCTATCATTGCCGCTTATTGATTCGCATTTGCAAGCGGCTATCGACTCTTTTACGATCACTGTCTCCGTTGCCTTGTCGCTCCCTTAACTACCAAACAGAAACTGTTGGCATCTTGATATTGCCACCGTACTCGCGATTCCTTTTTATCATGGACCGACCAAATGCTCCTGGGTTATGGTTAAAGGAAACCAATGTGTTTCGGTTCGCTGAACTAATCATTGCCGATCATTCGAAATAGAAAGTTCGAAGCATCTTGAATGGAACCTTTAATCTTAAACCTTGACAAAAATTGTTTATTGTTTATAATAATGCGGCAATATTTAATTCTGCTTTACGACAAATCTAATATTAAAAGAGTAAAATGACATAGTATTAAAAATAATGTGACGAATTTGATTGAATAAAACTAACGCGAAGAAGAGAATTAGAATTGAATCAGTGTTTGAAATTTCGATCAGTACACAGAAGTAGCAGCGATCGATCGAACTTCGTATTCCCGAGATTGGTAAGTTTCCGATGAAATTTATGGGATCAGCGCTGAAACTCACTCGAATTCGGTTTGTAAAGAGCGAAGTTAGAGGCGGTGGAATGTTGCGTGAGCTAAATCAATCCCGGGGAGGAATGGCTTAAGTGGAGCTGCTCGCTGGGAACTTAACAAAAGGATTAGTCAGAAAAGAAATATGTTAATTAAGACTGCGAGAAGAATCGCATAAGTTCGCTGGCGCCGACGTCGTCGGTGGTGACGCCGGCGTCGTGACGTCGGGAACAGGTGGTGGGACGTCGAATTCCGACTTAATCTTTGTCGCGATCATTGAAGACCCGGAACTTTCAAACGGCAAGCGAGGGTGTGAAACTAAGAAGATTATCCATAATTTATGCTGAAAGTAAAACAAAGTCCGGCTGCCGTATAATTTGAGCTTTCGTCACGCGCAACCACCTTCTTGCGCCAACCACCAAATCCGCGTGATCTTCTTTTAAGTGACTTTTAAAGGATTCTGCTCAGCATGTATTAAAAAGATCTAGCACTTAATACCATCCTATTATTAATATTATTTAAAACAATTACATTACCATGTTTCACTACAATTTTCTCCACTCTTCAAACTTCCATAATATAAACATCTGATCTACTTTTTTCTGCCTACTTTAATTCCCTAATTTCCTTTAGATAGTTCATTTGATAAATTAGCTATGTAATAGGTCACTGATTGTTATTTCAACAGAGGTCTCGAAAATCAAATAAAAGGCATCCACGAACATCAATGGTTAAATAGAACCTTCGTCTACAAGATTGATTGTTTAAAATATTCCACTCGCAAAGTAAATAAGATAATTTGGGGGACGACTAATGGAGAGGTGGATTGTGTAACTACGACTGAACGTTATCTCTCGAACAATGAGGACCTTGGTTGACCAAAGGTATAGCTTTCAATGTCAATTCGGCAGATGTTTACTATCCAACGGTACCTGTTCGTTGGTCTCCAGAGACCGAAAGCGAATGCCAGTCAGGCGTACAGCTAATTACCTGATTGGGATAAATGGAAGCCCTGTGCCGGCATAAGATGTGCTCGGTGTCTCTCAGTAATTATTAGGCTCTTGTGGGTTAACCTGATTCTTCGGAAAAAGAAGGAGCGCAATAAATACAACAAGACGTGGAAGAAGAACTGAAAATTTTAGGCGTCTTGCGCTTTCGTACGAGTGAAAGGAAGGATATGTCTTATTAAAGTTCCCATCACTGATTCTCCACCGTTCGAGGGGATTCTCGTAGTATTTATAGACCTTAAACCTAGCAACAAACATTTCAAATTTTCAAGTATGTAGTCCCTTGGAAGTTACAACTCGGTAATTCGGATGTAACTATAAATTGAACTGAACGTGTTAAAACTAATAAAATCGAATCTGTAATATTCAGAATTATAAAGAAAATTCAAACTTTTAATATTAAAAATGTACTCCTCTTTCGAAAAGAGAAACCGTCTCGAAATAACTTAACCGGAGTAATAAATATTTAAAATTTTCAAATCTGTCTTATGAAAATTACAATTAGATCATTCGGTTCTAATTATAACTTGAACTAGACACGTTAAAACTAATAGAATCGAATCTACAAGAGAAAGAATTACAAATGAATCTAAGACAATTTAACGAGAGAAAGTACAAAGGTGTAATATTGAAAATTGTACTCCTCTTGTGAAAAAGAAACCGCGTCTCTTTTCCGAGTTCGATTGTATCTAAGCATAATGAGCTACTGCAATTGGCTTCTCGTTCAAGCCGTGCGGCCCCCATCGGCTAAAATGGTAATGCGGCGTCGCTTTGAATGCGCTCGTTACGAATCTATACAGTCGCGGGCGGCCCTCTTAAACACGGAATTTGCCGGCAATTGTACGATACGCGATTCCGAAGTCACCGGACATGCGGCACGGCCGCACGTCCCCGCCGGCTCCGGATTGCGGCCAGTAATCGTCGATGGAAGTATCGTCGGTTTGCACAGCCGTTCCCTGAATCCCGATTGCCCCTCGACTTCATCCTGGACCCAATCGTGCTTGCACCTTTACCAATTTTTCACCATCTCGATTTCGAAGCCTGAATAAAATCGTTCACCCTTCTTCATTATCGTTTATTATAAGATGATTAGCTTATGAAAATGTGCGAGTGTATCGGTTCTTCAATAAAATCATTCACGTTTCTTCATTATCGTTTATTATAAGATGATTAGCTTATGAAAATGTGCGAATAAATGAGTTGCATATGAAGTTTGTCACCATTTTATATCGATTTTTCAGTAAAATCATTCACGTTTCTTAATTATTATTTATTATAAGATGATTAGCTTATGAAAATATGCAAGTAAATGAGTTTGATATGAAGTCTGCGAAATTCTGGATTAAAATCTTTTTTGTAAAAACGTGTACTTAAAAATAATAGAATGTTACTTAAACATACGTGCATACATATTTAGTCTGTTTTTTAAAGACTATCGCTCCAGCTTCAATTCCCACTTCAATAATATCGCCCAGTGGCTTAATACTCAGGACATGGGCGCCAATATTTAGAAATAATTTAGACACAAATTTCTCTGTTTCCTAACTCTCTGACATACGCATAGCGTAATTAGCATATTTGAGCTGAACTATAAACAAGTATACATAGAGTTTGTTTGACGGTAATACGTCTGCAATGATTGCACCTCCATAAAAAGATCTCCAATTCGAGGACACATTTACCCAAAACTACCAACTTTTTTTTACATGTAACTTTACTATTGCATCGCCCGCGCAAACTCAAATATACCTCTCATTAGCGTCTCTCATTATAGCGACCCAATTCCTTTCCTCCCCTGCCAGTTTTATTCTGATTCCAAAGAGTGAACTCATTGGAAGTTCTAATCCCGCGCTTTTAATTCTAGTGGGCGGATTGTCAGACGTCATTTTTTTAGAGCAAGCGCAAAAAGATTGCTCTACGTTATTGAAGCACTATTCTTATATTTCTAGTTCCAGTTAACGAATTTTAAAAGACACCATTTTATTTTCAAGTGCTCGTTAAAAAGACCAATTTCATTTTAACCAGGTTCATTTTCGCGTGCATGGTGAAAAAGGAATGATTGCACTAAATCATCGAAGCGCCAATCTTATACTTTTCGTTGGAGTCAATGGATTTCAAAAAACAACATCTTATTTTCGTATGTACGATGATAGGGCAAGGGTTGGCGTTGAATTATCGTGCGTTAGAATCAGGTATCAGATTGGCACTAATCGGTGGCATTAGATTACAGGTTGCTTAGGCGTTAAGTTCACAGGAGAGTCTCGGGTTCAGCGTCACCAGGGCAATCGAAGTATCATGCAGGAACAGGTGTCGACTGATGCATACATGCACAAAGAAGCAAGGATGAAAGCTATTTGCAAGGTGAGAAGTGGGAGGAGTAGTTCCTCTCACAGTGATGCAGTTGACTTACACGAACTCGCGGTAATCAAATTACACGCATGCGATTCATTAGCTTCCAACGTTCTAGAAACAATAAGGAAATTAGATCGGCGACGAAACGAAATTTCCGACTGTTTCTGTCTGCCATTCGACTGCAACGCCAAACTGTACAACACACCAAATGGAAACGCATTGTTCCCCGGTGGAAAACGGAAACGCGCGTCCCCTTTTATTAAGGGTTTCGGCTAACTGGCGAATGCTGCACTGCTCAGCAGACGCATCTTGATTATTTAGACGAGGCAAAGCCAAGCTTTCAAACGCGTGCAGTTAACTTTACGATGACGGGTCCGGTACAGACTTCCCTTTGACAAAATTTCGTAGGTGGAAGCCGAGCAACATTCATCAAAGGCACTTATTGTTAGCTGCTTCAAAACAGCAAGCAGAAAATGAACTCTACCGACAAAAGTATGAAAGAACAATTGAAAAATATCCTTACAAAAATTACATGCTAAAAACAAATTCTTAAATGATATACCTATTATCGTAGCATAATAATGTATAAACTATATTACTGTGAAAGAAGTTAAACTGCTAAATAAACAATGAAACTATTTATAAATATGTATATTCATCGAAGCACCTTACATCTTTAAATACAAGAATAGACAAACAAACATACTGTCCTTCCCGCTTCACATATTGATTCGACAAACTTGATTGATTGATACAACAATATAAGTAACGCTTGGAGCGTGTCCCCAAGTAATGAGGAATTCAAAAGACCAAACGAAAGTTCAAACCCCTTACGTTTTTCAAAATGTATAAGAATATTGCCTTATTTCCGCTTCACATATTAACTTTATAAACTTGAATTAATCGATACAGCAATATAAGCTTGCCACGACAATAAACAATATCCAAGTAACGCTTGGAGGATGTCCCCGAGCAGTGAGGAATCCTAAAGTCCAAGTAGGTCGTGCTCGACGATCAAGGCGGTAACTAAGGGAGGTAATGACTGCAGGCAGTTCGATAATTATCGCTAATCGCATGAAATCTCGCGCGGCAGAGCAGGCGGATTACCAAGCGAGCGGCAAGAGGGCGGACGTGTAAATTCTGGGTAAGTGCAGGGTAAACAATTATGTGGTTTACACCGCGGCGCGCACTTGCTCACTCGCTCCTTCCGAGGTGGAATCTGCTGGCATGCGATGACGTGCCGCGCGCCACTGACGAAGCGAGAGAGCGAAGCCAAGTGAAAGCTGAGCAAATGTTTGCTGTGCTAGTGAACCGACACTAAGGAGAATCTCAAGGAGAGACCGACTGCTTCGAGCGTCGACATATCCCACTCGACGTGTCGACGGATCGCCGCCAGCGGAAAAACGACGAAACACCCTTGTAATCCACTAAATGTCTCTGAGCTTTGTGTTGTCGGATTCACCAATTCGAAACAGAACACGGAAAGAAAGTGGAAATTGTACGAAATTAACAATGGAATTTGTAATTAGTCGTACTTGAGTTATTAAATGTTTTGAAGTAGAAGACACTTGGATAACATTGGAAGTGTAACTACTAAAGTATAATAGATTCAAATGTAAGTCAATCACTGAATTTAAATCTGTACAATTTACACGAACAATTTAAAAGATCAATTACTTAAATTAATGTCACTTATTCCTAATTGACATCTTTAATAAAGAGTAATGTATATTAATCATCGCAACGAATTTGCGATCATCAATTCCGAATACATATTTACAGAGCGTAAATCTAATGAAACGGAATAATTCCCTATTAATTAAGTATCGTTCGCAAGCCATAATTACAACTTGTCGAATAAGAGGAGATCTCGATGGTACCGGGGAGAAACCCCTCTTTTACTCTGCCATTATAAATCTGCTTACCTTCGAATGGCCGTGAACCGGCAAGGGTTTCGCTGGGTGGTTGCTTTCAACCACGAAGCAACTCAACCAACACACCGTTTATTCCCAGCCATCACGAGAGAGTTAATTGCGCTCGCGATGCAACGTTCAATTTTCTTGGCTGTTCACGGCAACAGGGCTGCCAGAGAACTGCAGTCATGGGTAGAATGCGCGAGAGAAAGAGAGAAGAAGAACAGGAGAGCGAAAAAGAAAGAGAAAGAGAAGTGAGCTTTCTCATAAAGTTTACGCTCGAAATTAAGAATCCTTACTGGAAGGCGGAAGGAAGGCGGCAGCGGCAGCGGTGGCTTGTCAGTTGCGCTATCAAAAAATTCCCTCGGCTCTATGCGCAATGAGGTCGCGTACGCCAGCATCCCATCTACCCGAGACTGAGAGACTCTTACCTCGCTCAAAGGCTAATTCCTGAATAAACTCTAATCTCTCCTGATGGCTCCTCCGCCCAGCGAAAAATTGCTCGCTGCCCTCAACGCACACCCCGCGCAAACTGCTTATTGAAAATGTCGCCTCGAAAAGTTAGATTACGATCTACGGTTGTCTTCGCTCTGAGTTCCCTCTGGGAGGACCTTATCGAAACTTAGCATGTCCCAAAAGAATGCCGCATCGCTACGCAATTCTTTCGAAACGTACGACCAAGTATTTCGCGTGTATGTCAATTTTGTTCCTTGCTATAATTAAGCTGTGGAACTGTGATAGATTTGTAGAGGAACTTTGATGAAATCGTAATTTTCTTTTTGATAATGACTGTTCAACTAACTAACATAGTATATAAACAAAGTGCAACTATTTATAAGTGAATGGAAACCACCGAGTGTATCCCAAGGCGTAGCGCAAGTCTCTGGAAATTGAATTGAGAAATCGATGCGAATAAAAGGATCGGACTAGAGTTGGGTGATCGGGTTAGAGTGTTGGCTACGAATCGGAATTCAATGGACCGTAAGGAAGCGTTGCTGATCGCTTGAACGCGTGATTGTAAAATTAATTTAGCGAGAATAAATCAGTACGCGGAGACACTGTCTCGTCTTTCACTTCTCTCGTCCTCTCTCTTTCATACTCTCTCTCTCTCGTTTCACATCCACTCTCTTTCATGCTCCCCTTCCCTTATTCCGTGGCTGCCACCCTCGTGGATGGTTCGCCGGCGTTTCCAATCGCGCTCTAAATAGCGCGCACATCCCATAACGAAAGGAGCAGCAGTTATCGCCGAGCGTTGACGAGCGTTTCACCAAAAGCAATTTCCCCGACTTGCGATAAACAATGCGTTTATAGAGCGAGCGAACACGCCCGCGCATTTCCCGCTGATGCAGTTCAATTCGCAAGGCCGAATTTTATTGCGGTCTTCCGAAAAATCCCGACGCTTCACAACAATAATAAACTCTGAGCATTTCTCTTTTATGGTCGTTTGATACTTAAACAAATTAGTAAGAGCTATTTTAATTAAAGCATCACTGCTTCGTGTGTTTAGTAATGTGAATAAGGAAGGGAAACGTTTCTATTTGACAGTGAATAATCCTTTGATACATCTTTGAAGTGGCGATCTTAAGGAAATGTATATCACTTCCCTTTGAATTCGATATCAAAGACGCGCTGTAGCCTTTCCTTTACTCGGATGTCTATCTCTTTGCAATTCTATATCACGAAATTACTGCAGTACTTGGCATCTATGTTCTATTGTATTCGTTTAACACAGTAAAATACCAAGTATGACAAAGTTCAAACAGTTTATAATGAACAATTACAGTATACCTTTGTCAGTGTTATAAAACAAATAATCTTACAAGTCTCATCAACCCGATGATCCAAAGCTTTATCTATTAAACAGAAAGGTTTTTATCTCCAAATAAGGTCGAAGTGGATGAATTCGCCATGTGGTACGAAGTTCATGGCAGGATTTATTATCCGCCACAGGATCAACCCTATTATACAGTTCCATTGGCGGAATACCAAAGTGCGAGTCACTCGGCTGACAATAAGTCTGAAAGCTCGGGGACTGCGCGCGCGGGCGCGGGGAATTGCGCGAGGCGGATTCACGCCGGGGTTGAAACACTTGCGATCGCTTTACGAGCCGACGTGATTGCAATCATCCAGCTTTTTGCCGGTCTCTTCTCTGCTGTGCGCGCTCCCTCGGTCCTCCGAACTCACAGGACCGAAGAACACTGCTTGGAAATCCGTGTGGGTACTCTTAATAATTCAGTCGAATCCGTACTCGGAGACATGGCCTGTTCGGCCTCCTCCCACCCATTCTCCTTCCATCCGGTTGGGAAAGGATCGAAAGGGAAAAAAAATTGGACTGCTAGCTCGTTCGCACGCGTGAACGGAATACCAGTTGCAGCAGCTTCGACGCCGACTACGATAATTGTCTCAGAGGCGGCGGCTAATCTCGAATTAATATTTATGCGCACTATTGAAAATGGCACGGGAGACATCCAACCGATCCTCGCTCAATTGATTTGGTGCGGATCGAACTAAAATGGCAGCTCGCTAACGAGAGAGGGAGGGAGGGAGGGAGGGAGGGAGGGAGGGAGGGAGAGGGAGAGAGAGAGAGAGAGAGAGAGAGAGAGAGAGAGAGAGAGAGAGAGAGAGAGAGAGAGAGAGAGAGAGAGAGAGAGAGAGAGAGAGAGAGAGAGAGAGAGAGAGAGAGAGAGAGAGAGAGAGAGAGAGAGAGAGAGAGCTACGTCGCTCGGCGGTAATGAAATTCTATCGAGAAGTAGATTATACCATCGTGGTACGGTTTAAGCGTCGCCCCGCAGGACTCTGCTGGGGCTGCGAGCTGCCGTGGAATATGCACGCGCGAAACTGTTCCCTCGATGGACGTCGGTAGTTTAAGCATTCGATTATGGAGGATACTCGAATACCGACCTCTCCAAGGAAGCTAATATTTAAGAGCAAGGAGTCTAGTCGATTCAAATTGGCTCTAGTTATTTTGGCTTCCCAATTTCTAATTACTTGAAAACTGTCGTGATAATTAGCAAGTGTTCCCGAAGTTATTTTATTCCAATCAGTCTGAGAACTTCATATCTTAATACTGACTTACAATATTTAATCACGCGATTGAATAATCGAACAGGCATCGGTCATGGAATATTATAATAAGGGCAGTGGCTATTAAACTAATTGCATATCAGTGCAGTTCTATCCGAATTCTCGCACGGATGATTCGCTCTCTTATCAGGGAAAAGAAGAAAGAAAAGAGAATAATTCGGATATATCGTGGTATATGCGGCGCTTTAGGCAGTGCAATCACGTCGCAACGCCACCTCCTGCCCGTAAAGCGATCACCATCGCTTCCGGTCTGGCTAAATTCAAATTCGTCCGGGAGACCTACAAAGGCAGTGTTGAGGGATTGAAAGGGGGGGATGAGCGAGCAAGGGGAAGTGCGAATGACCAGGGTAGAAAGGTGCAGCAGCTTTGAGTACTGCTCGAGGATAATTGACGCCTCGTCGCACCACCGCGATGGTAACTTGATACTTTCAGCTGTGTATCGATTTAAAAAGCAGGCACTCGCAACAGTGTGCCGAGCAAAAACACAGTACTACAAAAGCACTCTTCTACGTTAGAGTGATGCACGCGCCAACCGACACTTCGAGTATTCGCAGCATTCGGACTGAAAATTCCGCCGGTTTCGAGCGTCGAGCGGAGAATTCTAATAGTTCACGAGTCATCCCCTTCCCGCTCCGCTTGGATACTGGATTTTACCCTGCTTCTAGAAATGCGAGGAGAAATTGGATATCGACGATTCGAGCTGCGTCATTGTCGAATCTACTGTTGTCAAACGAGTCTGCTTTAAACTTTACTATTGTACACGGTTATCCTGATAGTTCTAATTGTAAAGCTTTTTTTATGTTGGTCTGAACTACAATGTTATTATTACACAGATAAATCAAAGGTTGGAAATAATTTTCTAGAGAAAAGATAAAAGCTAGTTATTTTAATTTATGATTAATCTTATGATGAATTGTTAATAAACTAGGAACCGTAATTGTCTTAATAATATCTTAGAGATTCACAAAGAGGAATTGAACAGACTATTCACAGGTCTATTTTCCAGATCTGCGGATTAACGAGTCAGAAAATATTCGCTCCAACGAAACAAGACATTTTTCTAAGGCTGGAAAGAGAGAAGAGAGGAAGAAAGGAGAGGCAAGGGGATGTCATACAAAGCAGCATAATGGGTCAGGGTATATGGAACGCATCCCACGAAACAGCACGGAGGCTTTTTGCCTGGAGCATCCGGGAAAGCTAAGCACAACACAAACAGTACTTGCGCTACAGTGGCACACCTCCGAGCAAAGAATGGAAACACCATTGAAACCCCCGGAACGTGGAAGCGAGACATTATCGTACCAGCGAGTACTTTCCAGGTGGATGTAGAAGTTCGCCGAAACACTCACCGGTGCCGTGAAAGACCGGCACAATGTTTCCCCGAACACTTGGCGATCACTGAATTAGCACAGTTTTATACCAGAAATTTTCCTTCGCTGCTTGTTGTCGTAGCATAATTTTAAGCTTGTGAGAAAGAAAGTATCAGACTGAGTATTCAAGAATGGACGATCCGAAGGATGTTTGCGTGTGTACGACTATGCGTATGTGCATACGACTGAGAAGTGAAAGAAGTGTGAATCTGTGTGTGATATAAGATCCCGATTTTCAGACGACGCGCGTCAGACAATACAGTTCAGAGCAGAGTTGAGTTATAAAGTGCGTTAAAAAGCAAAGAGTTGCATAGTTTATTCTTATTAATCTTAAAGCGAAACTCTACAATTGTATTTACAAAAATCCGTACTAGTAAAGTTAATTACGAAATAAACGCAATGCAAAAAAAGCATATTCCACTTGGTTGAATATAACAACTAGAACAGAATAGGGAAAAAATGTTAGACTATCAGAGAAGAAAGAGACTTCTATTACGAGGTAAGGTATGTACTCCATACTTCCTTGGAGCATCGAGATCCCCGTCTCGGAGAAAGGGAAGTCGGACTCTCGAAAAGAAGCAATACTAAAAATCATCATCGTAACATTCGAGGGCAACTGGAGCAGATAGTGGAGAGACCGCGAGAAAGGAAGGAGTGGATGCACGAGGAGAGGTCAATTTCCTTGGTGCAGGCTGCAGCAAGAACAGGAAGCAGCAGGAGTCTCCACTCGACTGTCCTTCAAGGAGCCACGATACGCATTGTACTTTAAGAGGCCCATGCTTACCGCTACTAACACAGGCAGACTCACACACATATACACCTACATATACTGTAGATGCACACTCGAGGGTATATTTCGTCGAGATTCAGAGCTCCGAGCAAGTTTCTTTGCGCGATGCTGTATTTCGAGCTGCGAGAGGAATTCTGGACCGCTCGCTCTCTCCCTTCTTCCTCTTGTCCGCAGGAGGCGGAGTGTCCTCGCAGCCTTTATGACCGCAGTCCGACAGGACCTTCCGCTCGCCGGCACAAAAGCTCGTACTTTCAGGATGCTCGGTGGCCTTCTCTCCTAACCTATGCGGTACACCCGTATTTCTCGCAACGATCGCCGCAAGAGCCACGTAAATACCGGCGCAAAGTGGCCCCCGCGTCCAGACTTCAAAGGAAATTGGACGCCCGGAAGAAGAGCGTTCCCGAGATCGCTATGAGCGCTTCGGTCAACGTTATGTCGCGCTGCAATTGGCTAACTTGTCTTGTTTCAGGAGCACACAACTTTCTCGATTGCCTGCTGATCGAAAGAGTTTAGAAGCGCGTTGGGTATAGATTGTTATTGAATTCTATCTTTCAAACTTGATTACAGTTCTCCTGTATGTCTTGCTTGAAGAATACCTGCTGAAAGCGGAGATGATTTTGGGAAAGCCTTAAGCTTGTAGCTTAAAGGGTTCGAATAGTAAAACAAAAAAGGGAATTCAAGAGATGTATTCTTCCATTCATACTCATTGTGAGTTACTTTTAATTATAATGTCCAATAAAATCACTAAATCAATCTGACGTAAAATAAACGTTCCATAAAAATGTCTAACAAACATCACAACGATCGAGAATGAAAATACAGCGCGTATAACAAGCAAACTAATTACATAGAAATGTAAACTAATCCAATCCGCCCTAAGCTCAGGCAAAAGTTAATCAAGCCATTAAATTGGTGCACGTTTATCCAAGAGCGGTGTAAACGGCGACATGAACAAGTCACATTTACCAAAGGAAAGGCGGAGCGAACGAAAGGCCGAAGCAATCAGTTAATGTAATCCCAACGGTATAACACTCAGCACGCACTAGACTCGTGCAGGTTAGTTGCACTCAACGGCGACGTGAGAGCCGAATTAATTTTGCGGTCATAAATGCAAGGAGCTTAATAGAAGCACAGCGAGTGTGCGGGATCTTGCTTTAAAGGACCGGCGCAGTGAGTGCACGCGCACTTGAATCCCTGCTCGGTTGTATTGTGCCAGAGTTCGAACAAAAAGGCGGGTTTTCTCCAATTGAGAGGATGAATGGCCCGTTACCCGACAGTGCAAAGTAATTCTGTCCTCCCCCTCCCTCTCCCTCTCCGCAGCTTCCTTAATATCCTTTACCGGAGATACCGAGCGCATCTCTCTTTCTCTCACCGTACGCGCGTATGGAACACGATCCGCGCACGCTGATAGCTGCGTACATTGATGTACTCGGAAGAGAGCCGAGCGCTTTTCAAGGAACGACTCGCCGGTATTAGTAGAGCAGATAGCCCTCTAAAGAGGATCGGCCTCTCCCGTCATCGCAGAGTGCTCGACTACCATTCAGAACGTTGTTGTATTCCTCTTTCGAGCATGATACACCTTTATACCACTGATTCGTTCGCTTGAAAGGATTTTGTTAAATATGACATTTGGAAAAATCGCACCCATCTTTAGTTAAGATTTATTACAATTGGAGGTTTTAATTGAAAATCAATAACTTTATTGAATGTGTATACATATGTGATAGCTTTCCCCAATGTTTGGTTTATGGAGAAGGATTATTTGTCTGATGCTTGTAGTGGTGTTTTTAATCACACAATATTGAAACTGTATTATTACTGTAATTAAATGTGTATAAATATGAAATATTGTACTTATGATTAATTTGTACTAATATAGTATTATGTGAAAGTAGCAAAATGTAGTTGGAAAGTGGCAGATCGATGAACGCACGTACGCGGACAGGACAAGTGTGAGAGGCCTTTTAGCTGAAATGGCACTGGAGAACACTGATGGACAATTAGCCGACACCCGTGTCCATCGGGTGTAATTTATCTGTCAGGGCCATTGGTAATCGGTAATCATCATTAATCACCGGGATTTAGTATAGGTGGACTTCAATACTGAATTACCTTGGATCGTTTAGCCACTACTTTGCTTCGCTTTTTATCGTTCAACAATACTACGGCTTTGCGTATTTCCCGAATAAACCAGTCAGGAATTTTTATACATTTGGACTTGTAAAAGTAGAGAACGAAGCTTGGAGAACAAAAGATAAAAGTGATTTTGAAGTATCTTGAAAATTAAAACGACTGATAAATCTATGAAAATCATCAAATATTTGATATTATTATTAGCTATTAATACCTCATTTTTGCATGACATATATCAAACGTTACAAAGAAAGGGCTTTGCGGCGTACAAGGAACTATGAAGAATGCGCCAAGAGATTCGAAGGAAAAAGTGGCTCCACTAACGAGACTAAACGTAATTAATAGTGCAGGGGCTCTTCCGTACTTTCCAAGCCTCTTTTCCCAACTTCACAAGGGAGTTAGGAAGGAGAGTCTTCCACCTTTCCCACCTCCCTTTTTGAGGATGGATCGTTCCACCAACGCGATCTCGGCGTTAACCCAATATCTAGCAGCCGCCCAATCTGCTCCTTTCATCAAGCTTCTCCGCTTGGAACAAGACAAATGCTCGAATAATAGCGACGACGAGCTAAACTCGGATTAATACGCTCCGTATGTTTATTAGCCAGGAGAAACCGCGAGCAGAGAGTAAAGGTACGCGCACGAACCTAACTCGCACGGATCAAGCATGAATGCATGCATTGTGCCGCCTAATTGTGCTGCTAGGAAATTATTCTGGTAGCGCGGTGTACCTGCTAATTCATCCGAACCCATGCTTCGCCTTTGAAAACCGCATCCTCCGAGGAAAGTAATTGAAAATGCTCCAAGAAACTGGCGCATGAAATTCTTAACTGAAATTCAAATTAATGAATTGCTCGTGGTGAAGAAAATTGTCTTAAAGCGGAGGATCAATAATTCTTTTTTTGTTTTGTTATATCTTTGTCGAGAATATCGAAGGTTAAGGTTATAAATTAAAACAGTTAATAAGAAGAAGGTTATAAATTAAAACATGTTTATTTGGATGCCAACTTGAAAAGACAACGAAAATCTTCTTTATACTTGAGTTTCCCACCACATTATGTTAATACGAGTCTAGCTTCGAACTTTAAAGTAGTTGTTTCGCGACAGTAGCACCAAAAAGCTTATGGTACGGTGTATTCTCAAATAATATGAGTTAAATGATAGTAGACTTTTGGTTGTGTACAGTAGTACTACGCACTTACTCATGAAAGTTTGTGTAAACAGTTACATGTATGCACACTCGTGCACACCAGCAAAACCACCCTGAAATACCTACTTTAAACACTTGTATCTCTTAAATTAAACAGCGAATATTTTTGATTCTTTTTGTAAACATTTATCTCACGTTCTACTAGAAGGTAGTTTTCCGTTCAAATCCTATCAGCAAGGTAAAACAGTAAAATTTAATATATCTCGTTAACACATTTATTGCATAGAGAATGCAATTAGTTTGGAACAGAGAATTTTCTTTAAATTGCACCAGGTTTTAGATACGGCTTATAAATATACGTACTCCGAATTATATAAAATTCGTGAAAAAACAAATCTACGTGACATCTAACTTAACTGCAATTCCACAAAGAAAAACGCTGGCTGCGTAGATCCTTGGCGCGACTACTTCGGAATTCGACTGTGGCAGATCCACTTCTTACAGTTCCCTTTTTAGAGGAAGAGAATGGTTCGCGCGGTACACGCCGGGAGCGATTATCGGATTCCCCGAATCACTGTTCCCTCTATTTCGCGAGTCTTTTTTCCTCCTATGCTCGCTCGGCCATTTGTTGGCCTCTCATTCCCGCTGCTGGTGTGGCAGCCAGGGCGCCGGCGAGTTCCTTAATCAAACGGAAATTACTCGCGCGCCCTTGTCACCGGACGCCCAGAGATTTCCCTCGCTCGACTCTCGCAAACCCACTGCGACGGGAGAGAAGAAAAAGTTTAAATCGGAATGCGCTAAATCGAATCACGTCGCATGGAGAGGAAAGCAGAGGAGAGAGGTCCATTGGAGTAGCAGGCAGCTTCCCGTTATCCTTCCACCTGAGCACCCTTCATCTGCCTCGGAAAGGGCTGAACACCAATGCCGAATCAATTACAGAAATTCACCTGTGAATCTAACAACACTTCCTCATCCTCGAATCTTGAGACATTTCTCTCACTCTGTTTAAGAGTTTATAATAAAAGATATTGTGTTTCTGAATTAAGTTTTACAGTAAACATCTAGTTTTATTAATATTAATTTATAGAAAGAATGGTATCTTTTCTAGACGTATTTATTCCTATATCTCGAAATTACTGTTGGATACGCTTCGATGTTTTATGGCTTCGCAAATTTTCACCACTGCGAAACTCTACTTACTCATTGCCCGATCTAATTTAAATGGCAAATAAAGTGCCGGACAGTAACACGCCGTTTCGATTGGAGCTCTGATTGGAATTTGAAATAAATTTTGCGATTTTCGAGAACGAGGTGCACGCCGTCCGAAGAATTCCAAGTAATTAACGAATTCCAAAGTAATTATACAACTGTTAATACCGATTTAGCAGTTAAATCGTTCGACAGTCGCTCAGGCTGACGCGCAAATTGCGCCATCCTTATTCCGATGCGTTCCGAAATCGTTTTGGTGGACGCGAGCGCGTGCGTTTCCACTAGCAAGCGACGAGCGAGTAATTTGTTTTTCCCGGCTCTGCAAAATAATCAGATAGTTGTAATAGGCATGAATGCCGAACGAATTCAATTCCGGCATCGTGTTACCCGGACTGTTTCCATTTGTTGGCAACCACCAGCCCGTAATCGCCGGTTGGGCGAGCTTTTTTTCGTGGCCGGATTCGAGGAGCCCGACACACCGGAATTAGAATAAATCGATTTCCTATAGCGCGCACACATTGGCCGAACGCCCGGATTTTCGGCATCAATTAAAAAACCTGCGAGAGCAATAGGAACGCCTGTCTTTCTCCCCCGGTCTTAATTATGTCGCTCACCGATTCAATCAACCTCTATTTATTAGTCGATAGATTCCTCTCATTCGTCAAGTGCCCCGTTCAATTGCACTGCCGATTAATTCTCGCCTTCGGCGAGCAAATCCACCCGCTTTGAGAGCGGAAACCACCTTTTATTTCTCCTAGTTCCGACGCTGTCATAAATAATCCTTTGATACGCTATTGCTAATGAAATAACCACACTTTGTATCAATTGATATAGAAATCGACTGTCATTTGATATAATAAATCATTTTTGAGTTTCGCTTCTTGTAATCATTTTATCTACGCGCAGAATATTATTTTCGTAATTCGAACGCCTGTTTGCAATACTCGCGTTACTCTTGAATGTTTCGACCAATTGTGTACTAGGATAGGAAAGAGTTCGAATGCAAACTCGAAAAAAAGAGGCAGATCAAGCACAGCAAGGAAGTTTGATTAGAAGCGCTTTTTTCAATACCATTTTCTAGTAAGACCATTACAAAATACAAAATGTCTCAATGTAGACGATTCATTGTACATGTCAGAGAATGCTCCATCTATAACATAAACTAAGAAATCAGAGTTCTCCGTTCGAAGGAAAAGCCTAATGGAGAATGGTGTCACATTTCTTTCAGCAAGGCGTCTCCCTTTTTATATTAAAAGGCGTGGAAAAGTTGAAAGGCTAGGAGAGAAATTAATCGAATTGCTGTGCCAACCGTAACTTCATTTAGGTGTAAGAGGCAAAAAGCGAAAACTGCTTGATTACTCTGTTAGCACCTGCTACTCCGGAAGAAAGTGGACGGTTCAAAGCGGGCCGAATCGAATTTAATTAAATCAAGGAAAGCTAGTTTGGCAGGATGCTAAGGGCGGCATTATAGAGGGGGTGTGCCGCCCTTAATCAGATGAAGTCTGCGGTCTACACGGTAGGAGATACCAAGGGGATATCGAGCCACTGCGAAATGTCTTGAGACCTCGAAGATTCTCTCCTCTCCTTTTCCAATGGCTCTCCTTTCACCCTTTCGCGCCCTTGGAATCCTTCGCACCCCTATTCCCACTCGCCGAGGCAAAGCATCTTCGCACGAACGGTCATTTGACTTTCAAATGACAGCGAGCTACTGACGGCAACCGTACGCGTTATACCACAGAGCGCAGCCCCATTCCCACAAGCAATTCGAGCACGAGACCGGTGAATCGCCCGTTTTCTCGCAAGGCAACCATCACCCGATTCATACCGCCAACTGCGGAAACGATCCCCATGGAAAAAGTGTGTTTCAAACCCATTAGTCGGAGACTTGCCCATTGCAACTACCCTCTTTCTAAAACTAATATCGAGTTCTTTTGAAATTTTGTTCGTTCTCTAATTGTATATAATCGGAAGAAATAGAATCTTAATTATATTTTCGAATAAAATTATATTTCACACGAAAGGGAAAAAATTCCTCCGAAATTCATGACGGCATTTCACGAAGTATTAGCTTTCACGATAAGTTGATCAAAAAAATACCTAGGCTCTAATACGAATTTCTCCTCGGTAATTTTAAATCTCCTTACCCTGGCAGAGGTCAGAAGGGTCGAGTTGTACGCGTGCCGCATCCGCCACTGACAGCGACACTGATTTATAGACTTTAATAAAAATTCCAATTCCCCATACTGGAAGGGGCGCCGAGACTGGAAGAAAGCGAGCGGAAGTGCAAAAAAGCGAGGACAAGCAAGTAGTCGTCGCACCTGGCAAACTACCGTTCTTTTCCCGAAGATTATTGGCCAAACCGTTCTTACTTATATTTCCTAATGCACCTAAATTATGCATCGGCCGAGCGCCAGGAAGTTTCCTACGAATGCAAACAGAACTCTCCACGTACAATTTCCGTTTACGATAATACTGACAAGAAAAAGAGAAGATGGAAATGACCCAATTCGATGAAAGTATCGTCGCATGTAACTGTGTCGATCAATGCGTACGCATGTCAGATTGTTTCTCGCACTATCAATCGCAATGTCAGGGAATATATCATTTACAAAGTGACCGCTAACGAGACTGACGAGCAAATGGAAGATTTATTTACCCCGATTTCTCCGACCATGAGATTCCTCGGATATGACAGGTGAACTCGATCGGCAAATCGGTGTAGGTTTATTTTTCTCATTATCGGCAAATAAATATGGGTTCAGAAAGATCGTAAAAAAAACAGATAGTAAATTCGCGGAGTAATCTCCTATGCAGCTGATACTGTAGCTCTTCATAATATTAACATAACTACATTTTATATTAATCATTAACTTCTTTTGATTGTGCTGTAAATTTATGTAAGTTCTCACATCGTAAATATTTTTAATACAAAAATAAAACGTAATTCAGTTTGAATTTAATTCAAATGGAAGTATTAGTAAATTACAAATTAAGTGTTAAGGGCGAACTGTGTGTTATGATACTACAGAGTAGCGGTGAATCAGTGGAATGACTATTGGATGTCCGCATACTGTGCAGGGCTTGGTAGTTGTAATCGATCGATGAGCATGATGCATCAATGCTCCTGAAATTTCATACGAATCCGAAGCGCTGGTCGCGCAAATGGAGACGACTCATTAGTCCGCCGGAGTCATTTCGTCGAACATGTGGTTAAGACAGATCGGCTAACTTTCAATCGATCAGATAGCCATTATACCCGATTACCGCTCGATACATCTGCTATCGTCAGTAATTAATCTGGCAATCAATGCACTAATTTAATAATAAGTATCGATTACGAGGATCGTCCGAAAAATGATTTGTCGCCTCGGGAAAGACGCGACATGCTCGAAACCGCTCTGATATTAAACGCTCCCGCATTAATCCTCATTCGGACTAATTGGAGATTGAACAGTGATCCGTGTGCATAATCGAACCAAAATAATGCGTTACGAAAACTGGATCCAGTGATACGCGGATAATCGCCGCTATTCTTCAAATAATTGTTGTTCGTTAGAGTACAAGTAGTATTTATAATCTGGCTATTATTCATAATGCCTAGTTATAGTTGATATATTAACGTATTTATTTATCACGTTCGTCAAACTAATATATTACAAACTTTGAGAAGTAAGTCAAACCTACCACAAACTGTATCACTAATATTAAAATAAGAACGATGAATAGAAAGTAACTTTGAAGGAGTTTAATACAAACTAAGCAGATTGTAAAATGCGTACATTATAAATATTGTCAACGACAAATACAGAATAATTTTCGCCAATTTTCATGATACACTACACATCGATTTGTAAACTCCATAATGCACCGTATCGAGAGATTTTCCCCAATTCCAGTGTGACTACTACTTTTTAATGATACGCGTGGAGCGCCATCATTAACGAAGTACTAAATGCGAATACACGTGCCGCGAGAAACGGACCGATGCTTATGGATCTCGAGAGTGCTATTAGTATTTATAGAAACAACCAGCACGCGCATTTGCGCCATAATGCTCGTAAATCGTCGGCTGCCACAATATTATCCGGTAACCGAGTATCTTAATTACACCGCGCGCATTTAGAACAATGCGCGATCCAATATTCGCCAAGTAAATCCGGGTCTACGAACCTCCCGAAATAAACCACATCGAAATCCTCTCTGTAACCTGCTATTGTTCGCAAAACATTGCTCCAATTTTCTGTTCAATCGCAAGCGGTAATACAAAACTCTCTCATTACGATATAACAAATTAAAGCAAACTCTAAGTAAACTACATTCTGATCAATTCTATACGAAATTTAATATTGCCACACAATAAAATACTATTGTTACAAATACATAAATATCTAGAAAATATACGCATTGTAAATATGTATATTATAACTTCATAAATACTGAACGAAAAACAAATGTGAAGTTTATCATTTTAATGAGTTCTTTAATACTAAATGAATAAAAACATATTAATTCGAATTACAAGCCATTTCCCCATGGATTTCAAATGAACCTGTCGCATTACTATAACGATGAGAAAAACTAAAGCGATTTTATTTGAAGCGCAAGTGAGAGCGCGTTATTTTGCCACGTCAGTAATGTTTTATAGGGTTTACGGGACACTTGGGTCGACGGAATGGGGGATGGGTGGTGGTGACTTTATTCTCGGCGCGATATCCGTATTGCGAGAGCTCTTAAGTATATGCTTGCTGCACGGTAACAAGGGCCGTATTAGCTTACGCGAATCCGCGTTAAAGCTGGCTTCGCTCCCGCCGACTGAAGCACCGGTTAAAAAGAAGACTGGTCTGTTTACCGAGAAAACACGGCCGAGGAGCGACTCTGGAGAACATGCTCCATCACCTTGACACCCGGAAAAGAGGGAGCTCCAAGAGTGGGGAGGAAATCGTTAGCCGCTGCTATATGGAGCGTGCTAAAATTGTAGGCCCGAGAGCTTGTCATGCCTTCATACACGTCTTAATAAAAGAATATAAAAGGGAAAGTAGACTGTTAACGGATACATCTAGATATATCGGTCAGCTGATATAAAAAACATTCTCAACCACTCGATGGTATCAAGCTATTAAAGACATTCATTTCGTCGAAGTTATTAATTGTATTAATTAATAACTAGAATTTAAAATCGGAGATTAATCTATTCGGATTCAATATTATCAGTGTTTGTTTAGAACTAAGATTTTCTTCACTAGAATACAGAAAGGATTTTCGAGATTATGAGGTGTACTTAATGGAAGGTTGAATTCAAAGTTGCACTGGTTTAAGAGACTTGATTTAGATTCAGTGCGTGAAATAATGAGTCAGAGGAGATTCATTTATTTTGATAAATAAGCGGACCAAATGGAACTGTGGACAAACAATTTTAGCAGGCGGTACTCGGCAGCGGCCGAGCACTGCTGGGTGTCGTGTCGAAAAGCAACATCCTAGTAATCTTCCATTTCATGGAGTAAGACACTGCGAGGCGCGCAGCCTGCCTCGGAGCTTGCCAAAGCTATTTCCAGGCTGCTATACTCACTCTCTGCAGCACTACACCGACTCTCGGGTTTCTCCTCAGCTGTTCCGCCCAAATTCATGCGCCAGGCATTCGCAATTACGAGTGGGATTAAGTGTATATCGCCAAGCGCCGCCGGATTCCGCCAGGATTCGTATTCTAGTATTTCAGAAGTCATTCGAATACAACCGCTCGATTTCCGAACACATTGAAACCTAATGAAAGCCTCTAATATCCCAGACTCAATTCCAGAGAGCGATAATGACTATTGTATGTCCTTTGTAATAAACTGAATTAAAGTTAGAATGAACTTCAAACTAAAAAATAACACAAAATCAATATAATAAAACTAAACTAAACTCGTAAACGCTTCAAACTAACAAAAAAAAATAAGTTAACAATCTGTTTATCGATGCCGATTAAAAAACCCCGGCATTCCCCAGCATAATGATTTCATTCACTGATAAAGGATTCCCGTCAAGTACGGTCTCGTTCTACGATTACTGCATGCTACAATAGGATGTCATACCGTCACACTTACTACTATGCAGTCACGATACTACGTCGCACAGTCGAGGCTTGAACAATTAATGTGTCTTATCAATGTTCCAAGCGTACCTAGCCGAGTCGGTTTCCCGTTCTTAGACGAAATTCCCACTGACGCGAGGGAATGCAGCTTCTTACTCAACCTCGGTCGAATTAGTTTGGCGTGGTGTCACGCCGCGACATCCGCGAATAGCGTGCCAACCAACAACCATCCCCAGCACTGAGAACGCGATAACGCGCAAAGAGAGAGAGAGAGAGAGAGAGAGAGAGAGAGAGAGAGAGAGAGAGAGAGAGAGAGAGAGAGAGAGAGAGAGAGAGAGAGAGAGAGAGAGAGAGAGAGAGAGAGAGAGAGAGAGGGGGAAATGCCACCAAATGCGGGCGATTTAATCTCCGCTGCTAATAATGGCATCGTCGCTCGAGCCATTAAGAGTGCCAATTCAGATACACTTGTAAATGCGCAATGAGACCAGGATGTAATCCGATGAGCAAGGAATTCACGTGGACTAGTGATTGCTCTGGAAAACGATGTAATGATTGTGGTCCAATGATAGTTCTTTGGTACAAGAGAATCAAAGTTAATTGAGATATTAAAAGTTAATTTGTGTTAGAAAATTAGAAATCGGCATGAGTATGCGTGTGTAGAGCAGACCTCGTGGAGGTTCTGCAGGGCACCTTTCCCCTTCAGGGAAAACCCAGGGGTCATAAACCCCCAAACCTGGCCACGCTGACGTAGGTAACCTGACGGCGAGTGATGTCCGAGAGCATCACTCTTGGACTGACTGGCAACGACAACATTCGTGTATTACCCTGAGATCACAATATATTTGTACTTACGTGACATCTCTCAATTGAAACCCTGACGTGTCGCATTCATTCCGATCACCCATCCACCAAGTTAAGGCTCCGCTTAGTCTTACATTTGAATTAAATTTGAAATTGTTGATGAAGTAAAAAGTGTGTATAAGAGAAAGGATTAGATCGAATGTATGAGAAGTGAGAAAATGCTGGGTGATTTCTGAGAATGTAGAAGCGTATGTGTATGACTGTACGTGTGAGAGGGCGAGGATGATACACTGTGTAATTCGAGTGAAAGGTCAGAGTGGCTGTGGCGGCGAGTGTCAAAGAGCGACCGTGTTGTGACGGTGCCTTAGAATGGCTGCGCAAAACGGTGCGAGACTGAGGAGTGAAAGTGTGAATCTGTATGTGTGACTTTAAAGTCCCGATTCTCGGTCGACGCGCATTAGTCGAGCTGAGTAAAAAAAGAAAGAGATATTATAGTGTATCAAAAATGGTAATGAATGTTGATAATGAATGAAAAATATTATAAAGTAAGGACTCTGAGAAAGTTATAATTGTCCACAACTGAAGATGATGACAATAAAATGTTACAAGTCTAATTCTAAAAGATCGATTGACTGCAATGATTGGTACCATTGAGAATAATTCAAAAGTTATTCCAGCAGAAGAATCAGCCGATCGGTTTCCACTTGAGTAAGAGTTCGGCAAGTCAAACGTATTCAGATCGGAAATACTAATCATACAGACAGGCAGAGACACATTCGCTGTCGAAGGAAAAGTCGCATTCCTGGCGTTATCGGTGCGGTCCTCTGTTGAACTATGTTAATAACAGAGAGCCGATTCACTTATACTATATTGTCAGCTATGTTGATCCATCGGGAGTCAGGAGAAAAGTTGAGAATCGCGTAGTATTCCGATAAGATATTCATTCGAAAGGCGAAGAGCGGGTGGTTGCCAAGCTTGGAGAGGGCGGACGGTAAAGTATTCATTAGCCCTGATAAAATATTTCCCTTGTTTGCATTACGCTTCTCGACCGAGACTTTCCCCTTCCCTTTCGCTAGCGGCCCTATGTTAATTTTACCAAGCGACCCGGCCCGAATGAATTAATTAAATCAAAGATTCGTGGAATCGGAGCTTCCTTCCTCGCCTTTTACTCAAAGCGAAACTCTCCTCTCTCGACCAATGCTAACGTGGCATCGCGTCTTGTCTCCTTCATTTGGCGAGTGGCACTTTCGCGAGACTCCTCGAAAAGTCCCTCGGCCGCTCCTTTTTCGAGTGACCTACACGTATTTCGAGAAAATGTCCGCCGGCCTACATAGAACTCTCGCTCAGTGTTTTAGGAGCTCTTCACTTTACCGCACGATTTTCAATCTCTCCTGGCACGGAAGTCTTAAGAGCCAAAGAGAGAGAACCGGGTACGCTCAAGGAGTCTCGAGACTGCCAGGCTCGCCAGCTTCAAGTATCGGTTTCATTATTTTGAAACGATTCTCGTCACTCTAATTGAATAGTCCTATCAAGGAAATTAGTCCACTCGCGTTCGTCACTGGACTCGAACACTCCGCGAATAATTGCGTATTGTAATTCCTTGACGTTGCAATATTTAACGTGTTTTCGGTTTAATAAATTTTCGAACTTCATGAATTTGTAAAATCGAAGTGTCCTTGTCCAATGGTTACAAAATTAAAAATCGAAATCGCACATTTCCGCGAAATTAATCACACCAGACAAACTCAGCAAGATTAAAATAATTTACAAATCAAGGAAAAAATGTACTTTAACTTCAATTAAATTTCACTGTCAGGTAGAAATCATTCTTGATAATGCGCGAGGAGTTGCTGGCAGTATTCATGCAACAAACTCTGAATTATTCTAATTTCAACGAGTGATACTGAAAAATAGAATTAGCGTGCCGGTTGGCTGAGGATGAAAAATGCGATGCCGTCAGTTTTATTAGATTCGTCGCGGGGAATATGACACGTGAAAAGAGGAAAAGTGGTGCGGCGAGGTGTAGAGCGGAGCGGAGAAGGAGAGAGACAGAGAGAGCGAGAGAGTAATGTGTCAAATATAGAGGAGGGTTGGGTTCCGATGCCGGCAGAGAGGGCGCGCGCGGGTGCATTCTTCCGACCGCGATAAATGACCGTAATTGCCCGGGCTGACAGTGATAAGGATAATAAAATGATATGAAATCGAAGTTCGCCTGCGAGCTATCGGGCCGCGCGCCAATGCCACCGCTCCGATTGCCCTTAATAACCGATTGATGAAGCGCCAAATACAGGAGTCATTTAACCTGCGTGAATCGAGTAATTATTTCCTACGCCCGAGGAGACACCGGCATTTTCTCTATTCCGAAAAAATACCACGAAAAGTGATGCAAAAAGATTCCGTAAATCACATAGCTAGTAAATCTTTTACATATTCGGCGCTGTCAGGTGTATTTTAGTCGGGAATGTTTGTAAAATGCGTTCAAATAAGGTAGAATGTATACCGAAAAGAAAATCTGCAAAATACAACGATTCAACTACGTGGAAAGTGAAACTAACTTCTTTATGAGTAAAATATTACAATAACACTTTACTATTAACGAAACCGATAAAGAAAACTTTCAGAATAATAATTCACAATTAATCAAACTAAGTTCACTATATTAAAAAAATCCGACAAGTACAAACGAGACTTTGTGGAAAAAGTAAGAATCGCGTGGTATTAATAAGTGACATTTTTCCGGACAGAAAGCCTATCTTCTCGGACGGTGATGATGGTGACACGTGTCGCGATCGGAATCGCCGCTATTCTTCACCTCGAGGCTAATTCCGAATGTGTAACACAGACAAGAGGACATAACAGGGACAATGAACGACATAGGAGGACAGTGACAGCTTGTTCCCAATTAAATGGTTTCCTGAATTAAAGTGACGAAAACCGCCAGCCCGCTGATAACTGACGCCAGCGCAGCGATGGCGTCGTATTATTAAATCTCGGACAATACTAATGCGTCAAATCCCCCGCTGCTCCAGACCGACGCCCAATCCCCGCGCACCCCCGGCCACTAAACCCAACAACGATATCCTGTCTGACAGACTACTCTCTCTGCTCTTTCTCACTCTCTCGCGCGCATACTCCCTTTTCATATCACTGTCTTTCTCTCTCTCTCTCTCTCTCTTTCCCGCTGCACTGCTGTGCAATAAATGGCTACAATTGTCGCTGACACTGATAACAATAATAAAATAACGCGAGACACATTGCCGTTGACGGCGAAAATTCGGAAGAGCTTTTCGACACCCTTTTAGAAGAGGATCTAGTTTCCTTGTTTAATAAAAAGTGTACGTCGAATATATTCGTTATGAAAATTGTAAATGATTTGTTACTAAAGGTTTCAATGTTTTAAGTGATTGAGAGGGTCCTTGATAATTCGAGTGGAAGTGTGAAAATTTGGCGGATATTACATTGTTCAAAACCGAACATGTTATTAAAATGAAACGAAGATAGATACAAAAATTGGCAGAAAATCTTGACAAAGAGATGAATAGATTTAGTTTAGTAAGTGAGTTTTTCAATTTTGTTTATTGCCTAAATTATCTAATCGCTTGTTTGGAAAACCAGAGTTACCCAAACTGTAATTCGGAGATTTTAAATGGACAGCATAACGGTGTAAATGGTAATAGGATTCCCCACAGATCGTGCATGATGGAAACCTTAATCTGGGTCATTGATAATAATATTTGAGAAACTACTACTAATTCAAACTGATAATCCAGAAGAGATTCAATAATACCAATACAAAGTATTCAAACCCCATCCCTTTAATATACGAAATCAAAAGAACACACGCACTACGTGAACAGAAAACGTAATCGCTTTGAAAAAATTAAGAAAAATAATAAACAAAAATAAAACAATATTTTAAGCAATTAAAAGTAATAACACGAAATATTAACACGGAATACCACTGAACACCGCAATGAAAAACAAATAACCGCTGTTGGTAGTGAATGCAAATTCACAATAATCAGAAATAAAACATAAAAAGAGCAAAATTCTAAAAAGCTACAAATAATAAAAACGAATACTAACACTGAATACCACTGAATACCGCACTGCGAAGCTAAGAAGCGTAATTTCTAGTGAACGTAAATTGGTGATAATCAGAGAAGACGACACACGTTCTCCGGCGAGTGTATCCGCGCACTTGCAAACCTCTTATGACTGGATTTGCCCGAATGTCACAGGGACGAACACTCGAAAACCGGCGAGAGTGGGGAAAACAGGGTAATTGGTACCTGCTTGGTACCTGCAACACCATAATATCCTTCCGGCCATGTGGTGGGAGGTCGAGCTTATGCGCACGCTGTAATCACCGTGAACCTCGTGTCGAGCACAGTAAATGAGAATAAGAAAATAATCTTAGAGAGGCTCACCCAACTCATCTTTAGTAGCATTACTGTTTATCCCATACCATATGTTTTACCTTGCAGAGTGAACTATGGGAAACCGGACTTTGACGCCTATGTTGATTGAATAATTTTATATACAGACTTCTTAATTTAGAATTTTTTGTGAGACACAATTTTTGTCTACACAAGAAATACGTATATGTATACATATTATGTATGAAGTGAATCTGTATGAATAAATAAATAAATGTACACCCTTTAATATTTAATTTAGCTTAATTCCCGCGTAAAAAAATTTGTTACTCTCAACATTTGTTGTCTCATTAACTACATCTCAATCAGATTTTAATAAAATCTTGCAATGTATTCAAGTTCGATTCATTATCATTTATTGCAGTTCGTTTACTTCTACTAATTAGAAGTAAAATGCGATACTGGCGACATTAAACGCTTGAGAAACTGAATTAAAAAACAAACACGAATTACATGAACATAACTGACTGATTTATCATCGGCAACTTCGTCTAATGCTTACATTCCTGAATTACTCCGCCGTCGGAGACATCTCGAACTCAGTTATACAACCCAATAACATTCTTTGCGTTGTAGACTGGGCGACTGGAAAATGAAAAGGGCAATCTATATACATGAGAACACGTATGACAAACTGCTCTCCGAAGTGCGTTTACAACGGGTTGGACGTAGCGATCGGTTCGAGTCATAAATCGTCTTAGACGTCATCGCCACCCCAGTTTCCTGTAGCCTGCGAGTGAACGGAACGCGCGCGCGCGTCCACATCTCGCCTAAGAATAATATCTCCGATGTGGAGCAGGGAAACAGGGTGTTTATTTCCCGATACTCAACACTTCCGCTGACTCTCCGAGGAAATCTATATCCCCCCTGCTGGCAAGGTAGTCTCGCTCGACTGCTGGAACAGGGCTGGAATGAAGGAAGGATGAGGGATGTCCTTCGCACTGTGTTCCAGGAAGAATTTCGCTCGAATGAAAGAAGCGGAAGATGCTAGCGAAGGTCGAGGAGCTAATTAAGGCGGATCACGTAGCGTCTTACTGAGAAGGATGCGAGAAGATTCGAGAACTCTGCTCTCCCCTAATAACTCGTCGCTCGATTGCCATGATTAAAAGACTAGCCATCTAAATTCAAATGCGAAATCCACCGATAGCTGACACACCCTAATCGTCTCACGGTTTTACACTCTCACGGAATTGTGTCGGAAATAAGCGTGGAAAAAAAGGGAAATAAGAAAAGGTGAAGGTATATTCTGTAAGAGGGAAGACGAAAGGGCAAAGAGAGTTTCGTCGGGGAGGATACAAGCTTCGTTGTACGTCAGAATGAAGCCGAGAGAGGGAAGCTGTAAGCTGTGGGATACATGCGAGAGGGTAGCTCCAGGGAGCAATGTAATTTGCCAGTGTACAGGGTGTCTCGTAATCCCGAGCACATGGACCACACACGATTTCCTTCTCGCTCGCTCCAGTTAGGAATGCGGTGGCGAGATTTCGCGTATCCTTGCGGATTGCCGCGCTCTCCCCCCCCCCCCTCTCCCCCCCTCTCTCTCTCTCTCTCTCTCTCTCTCTCTCTCTCTTCCCTCTAAGCTCTGCCCTCGGCTCGTTCTTCCTTTACCCGGGAAAACACTGCCGCCCAAAATGGTCAGGGGGGAAATAGATGTAATTTTT
Organism: Ectemnius lituratus; assembly: GCA_910593735.2. Taxonomy (NCBI): domain Eukaryota; kingdom Metazoa; phylum Arthropoda; class Insecta; order Hymenoptera; family Crabronidae; genus Ectemnius; species Ectemnius lituratus. The sequence goes on from OU343033.1 coordinate 17,405,335, forward strand.
TAGCCGGAGAATGCATGCTGGATCTCGGTGGTCTCGCATGAAAGCTTTCGGCAATATTTCAGCCAGTTACCGCACTGGATTCCACGTCGATCCTTTATGGCATCACAACGTATGTACGCGGTACATATACGCACGTCCCAGCTGATATAAAATAGAAAGTCTGACACGCGTGCGAATGTACGGGGGATTTTTTATGACGAAATTTTCTATCGATCCCTAGCGAAATGATACCGAATGTGTAATAAAACAGGAAATAATTCGACGCTCGGGCAATTTTGAATTGAGATTGAAGTGTAATTAAGTTGCGGGAAGAGCCCTGTTGCGTCGCGTGCCTCGTTGTAGTTGCTCGTTAAACTCTTTCTCCTCTCTCGCGCGGCGAATGGATTTCCGATAGTTTGCAATTTATTTATTAGCTAAAACGATAATAAATGGTCGATTTTCAGTGACCGCGAAATTAAGTATTGCGGTACGAAAAAACGTGACTTGAATCTCTCGTCACTTTCAAAAGTTTAGCGAAAAGTACGGAAGAACATGTTCCCTTGAATGCGTACCAATTTTTGTTTAAAAAATAGTGTCTGTTTGTTTACAATGGACTCAATATTTTTACTGTGCAGAAGGACCACATAGTAAATATGAGTTTCCACTTTCAAAACTGACCGATAAAAATATTGTAATAAAAACAAGAGCACAACCATTCTTGAAACAGAAGTAGCAATCACAATAATTAAAATACGAAAATTGGAGCTTGCAATGAAACGTCTACACTCCTTCAACATTTAATTCACTTTACTTCGCGCATAAAAAATTATTTTACACTCAACAGTTACATGAAACTCTTCTTTATAAAATGATCGGTTCTATAAACGAAGCTTCGAGTCAGAATCATTAAAGTCCCGAAGCATTCCGCCACTTTTGGAGCAATATCAGCTGCGAATGTTCGTTACGAAAGTTTGCCCGGGAATTCCGTCGCTTATCGAGTTCAGCATTGTGCTGAAATCTCGGCGATAACGTGTTTTCTATTTGCAAGAAATCAGTTTCTCCGACGTAGGAGAGCGAAACGTCGATGCCACTCTTCCCTGGTTGCATCGGCGTTGCCGTGCGAAAATGCGGAGAATATCTGGACCAATATCTCTTGGGAACTGTGCACGCTCGGCTGCTCGGCTGCACAATCGTCGACAAAAAGTCGATGTTCGCGCGACTCTCTTCTCGAAAAGGAAGTATATTTTTGGATAGCTAACGAGCGCGACGGAAAAAGAGAATCGTTCGTGCACTTTAGTTTTCTCGGCATGCAAGC